>JAQMYG010000001.1:5928976-5940356 GCA_030014215.1 Clariallabes teugelsi | reverse complement strand
GCATCCAATCCCTTCAGTTAGCAATGAATCGCTTCAGTATAGCATCCAATGCCTTCAGTTTAACATCCAATCCCTTCAGTTAGCGATGAATCGCTTCAGTATAGCATCCAATCCCTTTGGTTTAGCAATGAATCGCTTCAGTATGGCATCCAATGCCTTCAGTTTAGCATCCAATCACTTCATATTAGCATCCAATCCTTTCAGTTTAGCATCCAATCCCTTCAGTTAGCGATGAATCGCTTCAGTATAGCATCCAATCCCCTCAGTTTAGCATTGAATCACTTATTAGCATCCAATCCTTTCAGTTTAGCATCCAATCCCTTCATTTCAGTTTAGCATCCAATCCCTTCAGTTAGCAATGAATCGCTTCAGTATAGCATCCAATGCCTTCAGTTTAACATCCAATCCCTTCAGTTAGCGATGAATCGCTTCAGTATAGCATCCAATGGCTTCAGTTTGGCAACCACTCTTCTTAATTTAGCATCAAATCCTTTCAGTTTGGCATCCAATCCCTAACGTTTAGCAATGAATCACTTAAGATTAACATCAATTCCTTAAGTCTAGTATCCAGTGCATTCACTTTAGCATCAAATCCCCTCAGTTTGGCATCAAATCCCTAAAGTTTGGCAATGAATCACTTAAAATGCTAATCCAATTCCTTCAGTTTAGCATTCTTCCTTCAGGTTAGCGTCCAATCCCTTCGGTTTACCATCGAACCACTTCAGTTTAGCCTCCAACCACTTCGCAAGCTGATTAATGTACAAATCCTGCATGTTCATCATCTATTAACATGAACTCTTTGCTAATGCCAGATTAAACAAGCACTGATGCCAAAATCCAAAACAAATTTCCAGCGCCTGAATGAAGCTTTCAGGCAAAATGTCATAGTAGATTTAAACTGAAACATCTTTTAAAAGAAATAATGAAAACCTGACATTAACTGATATCATTTTTGTTTTCAATGAAAATATTTACTTTTTAATACTTACAAAGCACTTAGCACAAACTAGCAACTCTTTTATTTTTGCTTAGGTACATTTTTGGCTGGATATTTCCATTTGCATTTGCAAAAGTTTTTGACATTTCTAACTAAAGCAAAGAAATAGAACTTTGGAACTAAAAAAAAATAAGTTACAGTATAAAATTACAGAAATTACTAAATGTGAGGATAGAGACAAGCTTTAAACACTTTACCTTATAACTCTCCCAGTTTCTGAAAAAATTAACAGATCCATCTTTCCGTCTCTGGATGATCGTCCAGCCTCCATTGTCCACATTTTGTTCACACCACGCTTGAAACGGCCTGTCACTCCCATCTGGTTTAAGAAGGTACATCCCACTGGTGGAATGTCCGGCCTGCATAGCATGAAGGCAGTCGCGGAAAGGACCTCGAAATCAGAAAGAGTATGACAACAAATAAATGCCTAGTTCAGTACACATGATATAATTCCCACATACAGTAGGTATCCTAAAGAGAACAGATCTAGAAATCTAGTTTATTTAACTTGGCATCAGTGGAACATCTCACTAGGATACTGCAGATGTGTACCCAAGAAATGCTGATGTAATCATTAAGTCTACAATTTCAGGAAAAAAAACACATCCTTGTACAAACTTGGTGTATTTTGACTTTCTAGTGTCCCATTGTGCTAGGCTTATGGTTTATAACAGCACTATCCTGTTCCCTAGAAGAAAACAGTCTCCTTTTGAGTCTGGTTCCTTACACCCCATGTCATCTCAGAAAGTTTTTCCTGTCCACTGTTGCCTCTAGCTCATTAGGAATATAAATCTATAGTTACATGTTGATTTCTGCAAAGTCGCTTTATGACAATGTTGAAAAGTTTTAAAGGGGGTTTCTCATAAGGGTTTCAACCTAGGCAATTACGTTTCTTAAGGTTAAATTCATCATCTGGAACAGAACATGAATAGAAGACAGGTAGAGAGTAAACGTAAACACAGGCACTTCCTACTTGTGGTTTTGGTGCGTTAACATTTATGCTGAGTGCATGGTGAAATTTTTTGGAAGCTTGGAAGCATTGCTATAGCATACTTTGTGGTCTGTTAGATTGAAAGAAACCAGAGTCCTTGAAATATGTCTAAAAATGTGCAAAGTCTGGGTTTCAGGCCAAGAAGTTGACATTTGGACTATAATTTCATAACTGGAACTGCAAATAAAGGTGTGGAAAAGGTGTGGACCGGCACTTCCACTTCAACCGAAAGAACGTCTGACCAATGCCCACTCAACCAATACCAACACCAATTAGAGAAAAGATGCAAACTTCAACTGTACAGCCTTATAATAAATGTTCCATCTTGGTTCCATCTTGTATACTTATTCCTTTATGCATTGCAGAGGTCATAGACCCATTTGAACCCTTAACCATCCCTTGTGTCACAATTTTTCCTATGATTAGGTATTATACATTTATGATTGATTATCTGACAGAGTTTGATTCTCACTTACCTTCAGAGCTAAAGTTCCCAGATAGTGTTCGTTTGAGTTCCAGGGTACTTTCAGTGGGTTCTGGTCCTGCTCTGGATCCCCTCTCTCTGTGAAAAGCCCGACTGTGGACCCTCTGTATCTCATTCGAAAAACGGGGTACATGCACTGGAATGTTTTCTGGAACCACCTGAACAAGCGGTGGGGGAAGTGGCTCCTGCCTGCGGTTTCCATACACCTGCAGGCACCGCTCTTCCAGAGCACCAATCAGAACAGACTGATTATTGACCACAGCAGCAAGAGTGGAGAATCTGGCCTCAAGATCCCTGTATCGTGCTGAAAGTCGCAGTGCCTCTGCTGTGGCATTGAGAATGCGGCCTTCAAGTTGTGCAAGCTCCAGAGAATTGTCCCGTTTGCGAATGATCTCATGCAGAAGCTGCATGTAGAGCTGTGTGACGCGGGAATTCATGTTACGAGACTCCTTCCGCAGCAATTTCATCTCATTCACCATGTTGCCATCCACATCCACAACCAGCCGCAGGGTATCTATCTCACGTCTTTGCTTGGACATTAGCTCACGGACATCTGCTATGTCCATCCTGTTGACACGATCTTTGTCTGGAATTGAAGGTCCACGACTTGCACAGATAGGACCTGTGATCTTCTGCTCAGGGACCAGGAAGGTGTATGAGCACTTTTTAGGACCATCTTCTCCCTTTTCCTCCCAGGCCCTCCGTCTCCGAGACAGGCCCATACTTTGTCCCAATGTCCAGGCACAGAAGAGGACAAAAAGGCTCCAGGAACTGGATCCCATAGTGATTGTGTCCAACACAAAGTTTCACCTTAAAAAAAAAAAAAGAAAACTCATCACATTGTTTTTTCATGCATTTTTGAGCAGTTAATAATTTAATTTCACACACATGCTTTTGTTTTACAGGTACAAAGTGGTTATCGCCGATTGGATGAAAAGAACATTGTATCATATCCTAGAATTACACAACCCCTTTACAATATGACGCAAATCCATCTGAAGATATCATATCTCAGGCCAAAGACTGTGATTTGGTCTGGTGCAATATAAGAACCCAGCCTCATCTCACACAAGGTACAGAGCTTTTTAGTAAGTTCACACTGTACTCTTTGATGGATTAATTACACAAATGTAGATATACATTAGAGGGACAGTATTGCTCCTATATGAAACCCTTTGTTGTACTCTGAGTACTACACAGAACCTTCAAGGCAGTCTCAAAGTTCAGTGGTGATTTTTACCAATCATTCAATGTACTTGAAATTTATTTATTGAATATTTATAATAAATAAAACAATATCCAAGTCACTCTGGATAAGCACAACTAGTAAATGGCATGAGTCTATGTACAGTAAATTAGTTCAATTCCAACATGTTTTCATCTATCATCCTGAGATTGCACGTTTGATTATTGGGTGAGGCTACATCCATCAATAATCGGGAGTCTAGAAAGCAGATTGTCCATGGTCTTTTGTGGCAGAGGAGGTGGGGTCTAATCACAAACCCCTATCAATCATATCAAGACTAGCCAATTGTGGGCATCTGTGAGATCATGCAAGTGGAAGGGGTGGATAGCCTTTATTTGTCACATATACATTACAGCACAGTGAAATTCTTTCTTCGCATTTCCCAGCGTAACTGGGGTCAGAGCGCAGGATCAGTCATGATACAGATCTGTGGAGCAGATAGGGTTAAGAGCCTTGCTCATAGGCCCAACAGTGGCAACTTGGTGGAGCTGGGAATTGGGTGGGCTAATTAATGAGAAATTAATGCTTCATTCATAAACATAGGTGTAAAATATGCTTTAATCAAATAAATATTACACACATTTCAATACAAAAATGCAAGAGCAGCAAGACTGCTCATTCTTAAAACTCATTCTTAACTCTAACTTATCTGTGGGATGAAAGGTTCAGTGCTCCTGTGTGTATCAGATCAAAGAAGCACGTTAGGTTGGATTTAACAGTCAAGATGCATGCTACTGACTTCATATCTTGACTTTGATAAGCTGCAACATGGAGCACGAGCCTTTCATTAGGTTTGAGGATAAAGTGCCTGCAGATGTGTGTGTGTGTGTGTGTGTGTGTGTGTGTGTATGGGAGGGGTTATATCTCAAGCATTTTGACCCTTAATTTGGGGTAGCTTTCCAAAAGAGGATGATAATCCTTCTCCTAAATCGAATAAACTGAATATCCTTTTTGTGAGTATATCTGTATTAAAGATCTCTTTGGGAGTCTGGATCATGTATCAATATAAATAGTCTTAAATGTAAAAGAAACACCTGTGTTATGTGTGAAAAAGCAAGCCAACATACACTGTTTCGTTTTCCAAGAGAATGTCTGTCAGTACCACTGACTGTGCTTCCTTCTGACCCAAGCCAAGCACAACTGGCCAGATCCATACTTGGATTTAGGGGGAAAATTGCTGTAATTGTAAGTACTTGACTGACACAGAGTATTGCCAGCTGTGTAAAAATGAGATGTCCCGTGAGCCCATACTAGTCAGGAGTAAATCACAGGTAGAACTAGTCTTGTTCTAATAAACAATGTGACAGGAAAAAAAGAGAAAAGAAACAGCCATCGTGATTTAAGTGTTTATGTGAAGATATCCAGCGCCTTTTTAGCTGTCTGAAATGTTATAATGAGAAAGATTCTTGGATTATTTCCCAGCCTAAAAGTGCTGCAGTCATAAAACCCTTTTCTTTATTATTGTCAAAACGAGTTAGTCAGATAGCACTGGAGGTTAAGCAGTATACATTATTACTCTGTCTCATAGCTAATGGTTTTCTAAGAGATAAACCAACAGGTTGTGAATGATTTTAAAATGAAGGTTAATGACACGCTGCACGTTTTCATGAGAGACATTCATATGTAACTGGTAATCTTTTATAAACGACTCCAAGCAAAGTATGAGAAAGTGATGAGACTCTTAGCCGGAGTAAAACACTTGAATGTTGCAAACATTTTAAAGAAGGCCTTATGTTCGTGAAGTACAATGGCGGAAGAGGTGGCTCGGCGCCTGCTGCAGTCGTTCCCATGAACACTCTGCGAGTGGAATGCTCTCAGAAAAAAACAGCTTGGTCTGATCATCAAAGATGTTCTGTTTTTGCAGGACGATGCATGACCTCATAATGCTCATTGCACTGCTAGTAAATTACAAAGATTCAGATTGGAGTTCTTGCAACATCCCCTGTAAAGTCCTGACCTCCCCAGTTCTGCATGTTTGGGCTATTAATGGAGTTCATGGGAGGCCAGTGTTTCAGATATGAATCAGGCAATCTGATTATGGCTCCACTGCAATAAGAAAACTTTCTACCTTGATGGTATGCAAGCTTTAGTGAAACTCTGGGAAAAGTGCACTTGTTTAGGAGGGGATTCCATCCATTCATCCATCCATCTAGTCCAACTAGGGACTGTGGAGGCCAGGGTGATTACTATTGTATTTATTCCCATTTTACGACCGGGGTAAGACCTCCAGTCAACATTTACACATGCATTCGTACATTTTGGCCAATTAGGGAACACCAATTTTCCCTATGTGCATGTTTTTGGACTGTGGGAAGAAACCAGAGTACCCAGAAGAAAACCCACCAAGCACGAGGAGAACATGCAAACTCCATAAACATAGGAATTGAACCCAAACCCTGGAGGTGTAAGGTGACAGTGCTAACCATTAATATTAGAAATAAATATTAGAACATATTAACCCAAACGCTCGGTATAAGGAGTTTTCACTAGCAGTTGCAACCCAACTTAAAACAAGCTAACTTATGTAGCTATAGCTAATGTAATGTAACATTTTTAAGGCAGTCAGTAAATTTTATTTTATTAATTACGTTACATATTTTTACAAATTTTGGTATCGATATCGGTATTTGGAAGTTGCAAAAAGCTTGTATGACTTGTTTGTGTATTAGTTAAAAAAATAGTATTAATGCTTTCCTAATTTTAGATCGCTCACTTCCCTATGAATATTTAGGAAGGTTAGGTTTAGGGATTGTGTCCAATTTTACTACCGAAGTGAGGAGAAATAAATACTTCCTCACACATCACAGGTAAGGAAAAAGGTAATAAATTATGCCCCATCACACTTCTCTGGGTTATTTTTGCTTCCCATAGAAAAATTTCTTTCCGCTTGGAAATTTACCACAGGCAGTTTGACGTTTATTTCAGGATGACACAAGTTGTCAGTGGATCGACTTATGTCAATTATTAGCATGGAATAAAACATACCTGAAAATATGTTTTAGGGAAATTATGAGTGACAGGTTGGTGCGATAAAGTAAAGTTGCTGGTACCGTATTAATTTCATGAGACAGCAATTTGCACTATAATTACAATCATAAAAACAATACTCCATTTATTGTTTAATTTAAAGGTGATGTCATGAGGTCAAGTTTTGGGGCAGAGCTTTACATGTTTGGAAATGGAGGCGGGTTCATAGTGCAATAAAAAAAATCATTATAATTATTTAACTCTATTCATTAATCAGTTCGACAATGAATGAATGAAATGCAAAAAGATTTCAGACTGTAAAAAATGCATTAGTGATTTTACAAGAGAAACCAATGAAACGTAGAGAACTGGTTTTGGAACTGTGAAGTATCTTGCTAAACAACTGTGGAAACTCGAAACTGTAGAAACTGGCAGTGCACCACTCCTAGAGTTCCAAGAAGTTTTCTTTTTTGATGATTTCTTTTTTTAAGGCAACAATAACTATTTCTTAAATAAGAAGCTGTAGCTGTTTTGCGGTTTCATCTGCAAGTAGTTGAGCAACCACTGTTTTCTGTCTGCTGAAATAATTCTCCGTCTCTCGATTACTCTAAACAGAGATGAGGAGGGAAATAGCCAGAGAAAGCAGAATAAAATGGAGTAGAACAAAAAGGGATGAAGATTCATCATAGGTGACAGCTCCTCGCTGACCCTGAAGTCTTCGCATGTTTCGTGGTTTCATCTGCAACCAGTTGAGCGGCCATTGTTTTCTGTCTGTAAACCTTCTCAGTCTCTCAATCACCCTCAATTGATATGTGGTGGGAGAGAACGTGAGAAGGAGGAAGATAGAGAGGAATGGCCGTGGTTGAAGAAGAGTTATGGTAGGAGATTAGAGAAAGAAAGCACAGTTCAGTCGTTTCTAATCCCTGTGTCTCTTGGCCGTGGTGTTTCAGCCTTAATCAGGGGAGCAGGGTTTCCTCACAGGAACTCCACACGTCCGTAATGGGAAAATGTGATGTCTGGTTGAAGTGTTCCCGAATCTAATCCCTATGGAAGTACACTTAAACACTGTGTGTTACCAGCCAAGGTTCTCTCTCTTTTCATCCTTCATGGCTATTTTGCAAAAGAACTAACAAACACCAGCTCAAAATGGAAAATAACATTATTGTTTAAGCACCACCAGTGCAATAGAAATGTAGTAGCAGTTGAGCAGGTATGTCAGATTTATATGGGACGTCAATGAGCACCATTTTTTCCCTCTAACTTTTCTTGAAATCAGATTGAACGTTGGCAGTCACGGGACATTCCCGCATAATTCCCAAATAAATAATTGCCAAAGCTCGGACTAAATGGAAACAAGGGCACGTCAACAAGTTCAAAGCTCCGAGTTGAGGTCTGGTGGGAAGAAAATGTTTGACTCTGAGCTCAAATGAGAGCAGTTAAAGTTGTACTTGGAAGCAAAACTCTAGCGCTGCTGGCTGAAGTCGTAGAGAGCGCCATCAATCCTGATCCCAGTGTTGGACTTCGGTGTGACTAAAAGTGAAAAATAATCTCAGAGAATCATTTGATTGTCAAATGAGGAATTTAGAGTCAGTCCTCAACTCCAACCTGCCCACCCAAAAGTCTGTTTTCACTGATTGTCTTTTTTTTTCTTTTTCTTTACTGGATCAGCAGAAAAATGATCGATGCACTGTTGATGTTGGGATTCGACATTTTGACTGGTTACAAGAATAAGTTTCTGCAATATTGCAGTGGCATAAAGAAATAAAAACACCTCAGGGTGTGATGTTATTGGGAATTTACCAACTTCAGAGTTGGTAATATTATTATTATTGATGTTGTTGTTGTTGTTATTATTATTATTATTATTATTATTATTATTATTATTATTATTGATTTATTGATTTATTATTTTTTTTAATAATGCCAAATAATTAATTACTAAAATGGATTTGTGCTTTTTTTCCCCTTTGGCTTGTTTATATTTTGCTTCTAAAGAGCCAGATATTCTTGTATTTTTAATAAAGTCCTGATTAATAGTTCTCCAGGCTTCCTGAAGAACTTTTTTTGGTGGATCTCATTTTACACAAGTTTTTGTCTCTCATTTTCAGTCCAGTCCCTGCACCTGAGCAGTTTCAGAGGAATGTTTTTCTTTGTTAAGCCCCACAGTAACTTATGAATTATTCAGAAATAAAAACAAGTATAAAAACAAAAAAACAAGAAAAACATCTAACTTGCTGTATGCAGATGATGAGAGATGATCAGGCCGGTGATTAGTATACTGGTGATGCTGAATGCTGAGTGGTTGGAACAGACGAGCGGGGAAATGAGGTCGCTGCTGAGGTTGTTACATAAACAACCAATTTTAAAATTCTCTAATCTTCAGACACTTTGCAGCCACTTTGTTCCGATTTCTTTAATGTTATATGGTAATATGATTTCATTTAATATGAAGCAATGATGGGTAACTCAAGACTTTTGCACTGTACTGTACATCAATGTACAAACCATACGATGAGTCATGAATGTTCTTTAATGACATCATAGCTTCTACTTTTTGAAACTTAATTTTTTTTAAACTTGCCTTTCTGCCAAAAACTCTTAAAAGTTCTTTGCTGAATTCTTTCCCACCAGAAAGGGAGGATTATTTTCATGTTTGAAAGTTAAGAATTTATAGTCATCAAATGGATCCTTAAGGAACCCTTTATTCTCGCGAATATCAAAACAGTTTGACAGGTTCTGGGTATTAAGTTGAAACTGCTCTCCAGTCAGTGTGTGTTTTTGGATCACACCTATCAGGTGCTGTTTTAGAAAGAAAGAAACAAGATTCCTCAAAGTTTCCCTAAAGGTTCTTTATGAGTGCATGTATTCTTCCTGCTTCATTAAATTGATTGGTAATAATTTTCTCTCTAAACCCAAGAACCGGTCAGTTGAGTTAATATTGGGATTTGATGCAGAAAGAAGTTAGAAAAAACATAAAACTGGTGTTTAATTTTTTCTTGGAAGGTTCACCAGCTCATTTGGAGCCTCATAAAAAGTTATGCTTGGAACCCTTACAGATAGAACAACACTGAATACTGTACACTCCATATCCTCATCTGCACTCCTCGACTCTCAGAGACGCAGAAACTCGATCTGTTTTGTATCTTTTGTGGGAATTTTTTCATTATTATTTCTTTCATGTCAGATTAAAGCCTCTTGAATAGAAATTCCTACCGGTGTTCATTTCTGTGCCATGTCTAATAATCTGTGTGTACTGTACCCAGAGGCTGACCGTGTTACTTCTGGTTTTCATTTCCGAAGTAACAAAATAAAGTATCGGTCTTCCTCAGGTGCTGCACATGCGAACACTTTCTCAATTAGGACGGTGATCAGTGACTGGAGGCTCTCCGGCGGCAGCCTGAAACCTGAGTCACACTCATCCGTCTCTAACCAAACCTCGCCTCGCCTCTCGCCTCCGATTAAAGACATTCGACCACTTTAAAGCTCTATAATTAGTCGTTTACTTCCATTTAAATTATGCAGAGAGTGTTTTAACTTTTATCAGAAACTCATAGAGGAATTAAACATAAAGTCTGGCGTTTACGAGGCAGGAAATTTAGGTTTGCAATTTTACAAGACAATTGGTTCAATTCATGCTTTATATACAAGATATATTTAAATTAATGAATGTGTAATAAAGCGTTAATTAATTTTAATGAATTAATTAAAACCAATATTGTTGGATATTCGACATGCTGAATAACGTTGCAAAGCACTTTAACATAACTATGTTATCTAGACAGTATATTTTTCCCCCCTTGAAATGCATGCTTTAGGGTATAAGAGAGAAAAAGTCTCTTACCTCCGAGAGTCTAGAGCTAGTGTTCAGCTTCACACATCCAGTCTCTTTGCTCACTGACTGCTCTCTCTCTCTCTCTCTCTCATACACACACACACACACACACACACACTAATGCAAAAGCACAGAACTTGTAGGAGGCTGTCATCAGCAGCACTGAGAGGATGGGAGTGTGTGTGTGTGTGTGTGTGTGTGTGTGTGTGTGTGTGTGTGTGTGTGAGGGAGTGTGAGAATACTCAAACATCTCATAGAAGCCAGACAGAAAAGGCTGACCAGCAGGCCTGGGGCTTTCCACTGTGACCTCACGCCATAAAACTGTTAGAAGTTTATTTTTAATGTTGTGTAACAGTAGACCTTCAAATAATATCTGGGATCCAGTGTTCTCTCTGTTCATCGCTGTTCTCCATGACTGTGTACTGTTGTTGATTAGTTGTTACTATTCTGTGTTGTCTCAAGTCTACTGATCGTTACTGTTCTGCACTGATCTTCACTAAACGTTATTGTTTACTCGACTGTTGTCTGCTTATCATTCCTGTTCTGTACTGTTCTCTAATCATTTTGACTGTTCTGTAATGTTCTTTACTAAACATTACTGTTCAAGGTTTTGTAATGGTCCATACTTTGCATTGTATTTTCATTTACTGTACTGTTCTCTACGTTACTATTCTGTACCGTTCTTTACTAATCATTACTGCTCTGCACTGATCATCACCGTTTCTGTACTGTTCCCATCATTACTGTTCATTACTGTTCTTTACTAATCATTACTGCTCTGCACTCATCATTACCATTTCTGTACTGTTCCCATCATTACTGTTCATTACTGTTCTTTACTAATCATTACTGCTCTGCACTGA
>JAQMYG010000001.1:5847992-5858485 GCA_030014215.1 Clariallabes teugelsi | reverse complement strand
AAAAAAATGACAAAGATCACAAGAGGTTGCCTTTATTAAAGCAAAAAAACAAAACAAAACATGTGGCGCATAAAATGCAGAACCATTTCTGCTTGACCTTCACAGGCTTGACCTTCACCCTGTCCTCCATCACACACAAATCCATTATTAAATATTAATAGTATAACAATATCTGTAAATAGCATTAAACAACAAGAATTATGATTATTATTATAAACAGTGTTAATTAATCATAATTTGGAAATGATAGCATATGTATTATCAAATCATTACAGCAAAGTACTACTAAACATTATTATTATATTATATACATATACATTGTATATTATTAATATGTATTCTTCTATATTTATCTTTTATGTACAAATGTAATATTTTATTTTAAAAATAGCCCCGGCAGTGTAATATTCATTTTAGGCTCTAAATCCACTGAAATCCACTATGGACCACCATTTGAGGCCAAGATTAAACCCGTACATATTACACCATGTGAGTCATTGGTAGGTGTGAGGGACTTGAGGAGGCCGGTATGATGAGAAGACCTGGTTGAGTATTAGTTCAGAATTTTTCTTTCATTGCTTTTCAATGCAGCACCCACATGGAAAATCAAAAGAGCATCTGATCAAAGCAGCTATTGCAGAAATTGCTCAAGGAGACATTTATTGCATTTTGCAGACAGATGTATGCAGAACATCTCGTACATTTAGGTTACTATGCATTCGAGCAGTTGAGAGCCTTGCTTAAGGGTCCAAAAGTGTTGCTGGGGTTGAACCTTTTGATCAGCAGTATAGCATCTTAACCACTCAGCTACCACTATATGATGATAATCAGGGACTGATTTTATTATTATTATTATTATTATTATTATTATTATTATTATTATTATTATTATTTGTGGCATGGTGGCTTAGTGGTTAGTTGCTTTGAACCTCTAGGGTCTGGGTTTGATTCCCACCTCAGGGTCTGTTTGCATGTTCTCCATGCATGCTGGGTTTCCTCTGGAAATTCCTGTTTCCTCCCACATTCCAAATACATTATTATTATTATTATTATTATTATAAATTATTAAAGTATTATTACTGTGTCATAGCATTATCATTAATTTTAATCCAGCCATGCAACCATGTATATATTTATAAACCCCAAACCTGACATTCTTATAAGTATTCACTACAAACATGTGATTTTAATATCCCCAATGGTACATCAACCTACTTTCAACCTCACCATGTTGATGTAACCGCTCAAAGGGGACTGTACAGATTGTTTATTGTTTGCATATCCGTGACAAACTGTGATAAAAACCATCTTACTATCAGTATTTGAGCTACATCATTGTCATTGTCTATTGTTTCTAGCCTGTGACTTTTTACTGCTGTAGGTCTGAGGACGATTGGCGTGATCACCAAACTGGATCTGATGGATGAGGGCACTGATGCTCGAGATGTTTTGGAGAACAAGCTGCTTCCTCTGCGCAGGGGTGAGACCAAGATCCTTATTCCAGTTTCTTTTTTGAAGTGAGCTGGAAAAGGCCAAATGCTGTTCTGAAGAGTTTATTCCTGTTATATTGATGTGGGTTGTGTTAATGTTCTAAGGCACCACAGATGACCATAGATGTTTGTGGCATCGCCATTATACTGTAATACCCCCGCCGACTACAATTTTCTGTCACACGTATAAATCTCAGCTTTGTACATCTACTGTTCTAGGCTCTAATTGATAAAGTCTGTGTGAAAGGACACATTCAAATGTAATATTACCCACTGCGGCCACTCACGGCTGCAAGAACACAGATAGAGGCAGATTTGACAAGGAAAATAAATGTTCTTTTATGAAGGATTTTTGTACGGAAAGCCTGTAATGAGACACAGGAGTTTCTCTTTCTCATCTTTGCGGAATCAGTGGGGTGTCAAATCAAGTGGCAGATCTCAGCAGTGGTAGTGCTGGAGAATTTTCTTCTTCCTGCATGAGGTATCTGCTCAAGGCTAACAGTGTATAAGAACACAGGTTCGATCCTGCCATGTGACGTGAGCACTTACTCGTCTTGTTCCATCCTCATGCTCTTTTGATACTCTCCTGGTAGCTCAGAGAGGGAACAGAGCAGCAGCAATCATCTGATGACAGCTGCACATTGTCTGTGTTGGTCCATAACAAAGGTGGGTGCTGAAATGGGGTCTATTCAGCACCTCAGCTGTTGGCACATGAGGTGCAAGAAGGGATTCACATGAGCTGGTCGTGTTGTCGTGGTCACCCAACCCTACCTTAACTCCAAATTGGCTGCTGGTCTAGACCAGGGTTGCATACATGCCACCATGTCCATGTCGAGCTCCTGGTGCTGTTCCTGGAAGAAGAATTCCTAGAGGAACAAAAAAACAATGGGTTAATCATGAATTAGAGTCCTACGCTTTTCACATCCATTGAAGGGGAATGTACAGTAATTGCCTGGGCAGTGTGTGTGCCAGTGACAGTGTGCAGGGTGAATGGTACAGGGTTTCACAGTATAGGTAAGCTGCTAAGGGCTGTTGTGCGAGCCTTGAACTGAGATGGGGGACCCTGCCAGCTTGAGGAAAAGCACTTACCTTTGTGGCCTAAGCTTCCCTTGGCCAATACAATACCCCTAGTCCACTGGCCTCTGTTAGCAGGACTTTGCACAGGTGGTGATGGTGGAACTGATTTCATCACATCATCCTGTGGAGACAAACGAGCGAACTCAATTAGAGGTGTTGAAAGCCATCTTGGGCCTTACCCAACATTGCTGTAAAGGCCACTGTAACCTTAGTCAGATCGATGGTTAAAACAAATTGGGATTACTTTAGGCAGTCCACCAAGTCATCAGATCAGGACTTCTGATCTATGGGGCTGGACCAGGGACTGGTGGAGTCTTCAGTGATGCCTTGTTTGAGCATGTTGGCTACCTCATCTTTCTCTTCCATGGTTTTATGGCCTTTATGCTGAATCAGGTGGGTTTGTGTCCAGTTCAAATGTTCAGAAAACATCATTAAAGAAATCCTGTACCAGAACCTCCAACTTCTACTGTTGGATGTGTGACAGCTTTTACACAAGTTGAATAAACTTTCTTTCTTTTTAAACAAAATACAAGGTGGCCTGTTAATTAATTACAGCTACTGTACTTTACAGTTCAGTTGCAAGCCGAATCTAACACAGCTGGCTCTTTTCAAAAGTTCACTGTGACCCTTATCAGTAAAATTTTCATTCATGTGCATAGGCCTTTGTTGCTAATGTGCTTTAAAAGTTTCACCACATTTAATTGGTGCTATATTCAAATGGTAATTTGAATTCCTTTGCCAGTTCTGTTGAGGTTCGTGATTAGCATAATATTGTCTAGCTCCGTTCCACACACAGCGTGATTCATGCGTTTGTTCTTAGTGTTTCATTCTTAATGTGGAACAAAACTGCACACTCAAATTAATGATTGTTACGTAAGATGTATTCAAATTCCAGTCCTGCTTTGTCTTGCTTCCAGTCTACATCACACACACACTTACACACACAAGGACTGATCTCTTATGCTTTTCATGCTCGCTCTCCGTCTCAGGTTATATCGGGGTGGTGAACCGCAGTCAGAAGGACATCGAAGGGAAGAAGGACATCAAAGCAGCTCTGGCTGCAGAGAGGAAGTTCTTCCTGTCTCATCCCTCATACAGACACCTAGCTGACAACATGGGTACACCTTATCTGCAGAAAGCCCTCAACCAGGTAGCATCTAAACCCTCCCCCCCCACCCACACACAACATGATTATTACTGTAAATCTCAGAGAAACTACAAAGCGTTACCTTCTAATGAAACCACTGACACTGGAGACTCCTTCCAAAAAATGTTAAATAATCATTTTCTAATAGGTGTACAGTATGTTCACCATCTGCCTGTGTTTCCTTGTTCAGTTCATGATTTCTAGATCTTTATCTCCATAGCAACTGACCAATCACATTCGGGACACGCTGCCTGCTTTCCGGAGTAAACTTCAATCTCAGCTTCTCTCTCTGGACAAGGAGGCCGAGGAATATCGTCACTTTAGACCTGACGATCCGTCACGCAAGACTAAAGCCCTGCTGCAGTTAGTTCTTCACACACAACACAACACAACACCATTTACATTAGAGTGTACAGACACATGAACTGAATATAGCTAGTATAACATGGCATATAGTATAACATAGTATAAAGTGGCAGTATTTAATAACTAAACACTGAGACTCCCATGATGCTTTGTGGCTATTGATTTTTAAATAAATAAACTATGACATCGTGTTGAAGTACAAGGTATATAATTATAGGTAGTATATAGGTAGGTTTGGAAATATTGCATTAAAGAATACGTTTGTGTTTTACGGTTATGTTTTAATAGTGTGTGTGTGTGTGTGTGTGTGTGTGTTGGCAGAAAAGGTATTTAAGGCTTATTAATTAGGATTACAAAATTTTCGTACTTTCTTCTTAACCGATAAATGAACACTTTAACAATCAATAATCAATATATAAAAAATTCTGTCAAAAATACTGCCCTCGTCTCTGTCCTCATCTTAAAAAAAACATGGCCGCTAAAAATAGTGTCCAATTTTGGACTACCCCTATTGTGCTGTAAAAGTTAATGAATATGTGAGCTATGGAGAAATACTCTGCAAAACAAATTGTCATTGTCATTTAAGTGTTAATTAGTGTTAAATAGTGGTGGGAATTTTGGCTCCTTTGGCGATGCCTATGATGGGACAGGAAAAAAGTCAACGGCAGCAAGTTGAATGGGATTCTTAACGCACGATGATGATGCATGTTGTAGCCGACAAAACATATTGAAACACAAAGAAAGCAAACTGTGTAGTCCGAGTCAGAGAAGTCAGAGTTGCACCGCAGAGCGAAACACAATTATCCATCTATCATGTTAACAGAGCGTTTGGACAAGTCTTAACCAGGGATGCCATAAAGGGGAAGTAAGGATGTTTTCACGGGGCCCCTAAACTGCAATACCAGATGAAAGTGTTTGCGTGGTCAAGATTAGTGGCCTTAGTACTGTACAGTATATGAGGCTTTCATGGGGCACAGAATCCCTTAGGTTTTTGCGAGTTGCGCATTAAGATATTAAAAATATGAACCCGAGCGGAAGTCAGCTTTCTGTAAAGATAAAGTGCTAGCCCTAAATTTCCTGCTAGTGGAAATGCTGAAAATTATGTATTTTAGGAAGAATGTTGGAGGATGTAATATATTTATACAGTAGATCTTCCATAAATGAAAAGTTCTTCAGTAATGTGTATCATTAATGTAACATTAAGAGGAACATCAAGGATTTCCAAGCAAGCCAACATTTCCATGATATGAGAACGATAACTTAAAACTACATGTATTCTTTATAGCAGACACTAAAGTGCACTTTTATTATTATTCAAATGCATTATTAGAAGATGCCTAATGTGTGTTAGTGCGTGTTTTATTACAGAATGGTGCAGCAGTTCGCCGTGGACTTTGAGAAGCGCATCGAGGGTTCGGGTGATCAGGTGGACACGGTCGAGCTGTCAGGAGGCGCCAAGATCAACCGCATCTTCCACGAACGCTTCCCTTTTGAACTGGTCAAGGCAAGTCTGAAGTGTTTCATGCTCATGCCATCAAAGCCTTCCAGCAGGGAAATGAATGAAATCTCTCGCTGGGAGCTCTCGCTCTGAGAAATAAATCTGAGAGAATGAACAACGAGACGTTTTTGATGCCCAGGTGGAAGGTGGAAAGAACAGAATAATGTTGTAAAGCATCAATCAGTGCATAATAAAGAATAGTCGTCTCATGAACCTTTACTCGGAGAGGTTCTCTTGTTAAGTGGAGAGTGTGTGTTGTGCTGTTTCTCGACCCACAGATGGAGTGTGATGACAAGGAGATGCGCCGGGAGATCAGCTACGCTATCAAAAACATTCATGGCATCAGGTGAAAAATTACTGAACATACTGTATGTCAGAAATATGTCTATAGTCTATACTATTGTATTTGCACTGGATCTGCTGAAGCTGCTTGCTTAGTTGTTGCTATGGAAACAATAACATACGGTACACATCCAGTATCATGCAAAAGCCACTCATTTCTTTATATTTTGCTTCCGAAGAGCAAGACCTCTTTCTCGTACTTTTTTAATGTAGTGTTGAGGAATAGTTCTCTACCCTTCCTGAAGGACTTTTTTTTTGTCTCTCATTTTTGGGAAGTTCTTGTCTTTCATTTTCAGTCCAATCCCTGTACCTGAACAGTTTCAGAGTTATGTATTTTATTTGTTAAGCCACACAGTGACCAATGAATCATTCAAGCATAAAGAACATCTAACGTAAGGCATGAAGCAGTGAGAAACAGGTGCAGATGATGACAGATGATTAGTGTAGTGTACTGGTGATGCTGAGTGCTGAGAGGTTGGAACAGACGAGGGGGGAAATGAGGTCGCTGCTGAGGTTGTTACATAAAACAACCAATTTTTAAATTGTTTAAAATATTTAAATTTCTTTAATTTAATCTATTTAAATGAATTTAATATAATATGAAGAACTTTTTTTATAGAATTGCACGTAGACTTCTGTAGCTAATGGTGTACGCTTTTGTCCTCGTGTCTCCAGGACGGGCCTGTTCACTCCAGACATGGCGTTCGAGGCGATAGTGAAGAAACAGGTGGTGAAACTGAAGGAACCCTGCATTAAATGTATTGACCTGGTCATTCAGGAGCTCATCAATACAGTGCGCCAGTGTGCTAACAAGGTACAGTCCTTTAAATGTTGCTTTAAAAGTACATCAATCCAGACAAATACACTATGACACCATGTATTGAAGCTTATTGAAATGATGCCACTATGAATGCCAAAGGCGAACGAGATAAATATTTGTGTGTATAAACTTCTTTTTGTTGTATACTGCAGCAACCCTTTAGGAATTATGCTCTTTAGGAATGTTATGACACACATTCCCTTCATTTTCCACAGGTTCGAAAGTAACAGACTAACATAAACATAGATATTGGGATGCAAAAAACGTCCAGATGTCCAAATACTTCTATATAGAGAAACCTTTTGAGATGGATTTCATTTTCTTGACCAAATTTCATCATGCGTTTGAAGCAGCTCTTCTTGCCTTATAAAAAATATAAATAAATAAACAATATGTATAGATTGTGATCCTGTACTCGGGTGTGTTTAATGTCTCTGTAGCTGGGTACATTCCCCATGCTGAGGGAGGAGACGGAGAGGATCGTCACTTCACACATTCGCGAGCGAGAGAGTCGGGCCAAAGAGCAGGTAAAACACACTTTCACACACACACACACACACACACACACACACACACACACACACACAATCTCAGCAGCACTTGAACAAATGCTACACTCTTCTGCTTAGGGTGTTAAAAACTTTAAAGAAAATGAAAAAGTTTAAAGAGCATCAAGGACTTTTTTTTTCTTCTTCTGTTTCCCCACAGGTTCTGTTGCTCATTGATGTACAGCTCGCATACATCAACACCAACCATGAGGACTTTATTGGATTTGCCAAGTAAGTGTTCACTATAATAATAATAGAGTTAATGCCATGTTGTGCTACGTTTACATGCTTCCCAGATTGTACTGTACATACTTCTAATGGAAGTTAAACTATTTTGAAACTAGTCAAATTAGTCTGCAATTTTTAATACAAGTTTATAGCAAGACAAATAGGAGATTATTTAGCCTATTTCTGGATATATGTTACTAATTCATTGTTCTATTAGAAGATCATTCTGATCATTTTAAGCATTAATTTCTAAAAATGAGCAACAATATCTGCCAAAAAAATTAATTAACTTTTGAAAATGTAGTAGCATATGTCTAGAAATAGGTTTATACTGTACAGTGGAACCTTGCATCACGAGCATAATTCATTCTGGAAGCGGGCTCGTATTCCAAAACACTTGTAAATCAAAGCAAATTTTCTTGCACTAAGCAGGGGAGACGATTACCCACAATTCCACAGCACAAGAGAGAGAAAAACCGTTGGCTCAGTTGCGATCACATGATGCTCGGCGTCAAAACAAGAAGCACATGCGTGATACATGATACTCGGTGCTCGTAAACCAAGACAACGCTCGTTTTTCAAGTCAAAATTTATTAAAAATCTTTGCTCGTCTTGTGGAACACTCGTAAACCGCGTTACTCGTAATCCGAGGTTCCACTGTATATATAAAAGGGGCGTTCAAGTCAAACCGGGATTTTTGATAAAAGTTTCAAGTACAGTACAGTGATGAGCTTCTTAGCTGCAGTAACACATTTGAATGATGAAAACATTTTATAGAAGGCCGTACATTCGTAAATGACAGTTCTGGGCAAGGTGGCTCGGAGCCCACTGCAGTTGTTCCCGTCAACATTCAGCGAGTGGAACGCCTGATCCTCGAAAATTGACATCTGCCTATAGGAACTGCACACACACAATCATCCACCAACACCACTTGCACGTTACAGGAACTCAGCTGAGAATTATTTATTTACTATTTCTTATAATGAGTACAATTATATTAGTTTGGCTACATTCAAGATGTTTTATCATGTTTTTGCAGTAATAATGATATTTTCTAAATGAAAGAATTTTATGAAGGAATTTAGTTTCAGCTATAAGCATTCTTGCCTTCTCTTAAAAAAAGTAAAAATGTTGTCATGTGACTGACAGCTAAATATCTACTCATGAAATCATTAAATCTCCAAATTAACAATTGTACATTTTCTGTGCTGTTGCAAAAAATAAATCAATCTGATTCCTGAGACCTTCAGAATCAATAATTCAGCCATGTGGGGTCAAAAATAGAAATAATTAGTGCCATTAATCTGTTGAAGATGTCTTTTGCACCACCGTGATGAGAGGGTGAAGACAAGGGTTCAGGTACCGCAACTGTTTTTGCATATTGTATAAGGGGCGAGTTCGAGAAGCCAAGTTTTGTATAGCGAAGGTAAAATTTTGTATAGTGAAACGCATTTCCCCATAGGAGATGAACGTGAATGCAGATAATCCGTTCCAGTAAGATGTGAAATAAATAGACATTAAATCTTATTTAACCCTAGGAATATAAAAAGAAGACGGTGAGCACAATAACAGTGTTTCTGTAGGAATCTGTGTTGTTATGCTGCACTCAGACGGTGGTTAAGAAGAGCAGAAATAAACACAAATGTGACATTGTGTGCTGTGTATAAAAATAGCTACAGTTATTTTCAGTAAACACATCCCCTATTGTTTGACCCTTACGCCTCAGCGACGTGTAGATTTTCCTCAGTGGAGGAGAGTGTGATCAGTTCTGAGTGCAGTGAACATCTCTCTGGAGCAGTTTCTCCCTCAGCAACACCATCAGGTTCCTCTGAGAGCGGCGTCGCTCCCTCGATTTCTCAAGAACGAGTGGAGTTAAATTTGAGCACACGGTCACATCAAGGACAGATGTCTGAAATAACGTTTCTTCAGTAGTTTCGTCCCTGTGTGTATAAAGGCTGTTTGAAGGGTATTTCGGGAACCAGTAACAATAAGGACTAGACGTGGTGGTGGTGGTGGTAAAGGCTTCTCTCTTACTCTGTAACCTACTGTGCAAAAGTCTTAGGCACCGTACTATCCTTAGTACAAATTGTGTTATATATGTTTATCATGTCTGCGGTATTATCTACAAAACCATTCACTATTTCCAAACAGTTCTTAAGAATGAATGAATGAATAACATTACAGAAGAATATTTTGAAGATTTCAAAAAACCCAATGATTTTGCATGAAAATAGAAAGGACAAAGTTTCCTCAAGAAAGGTATCCTCCAGCACATTTGATAAAAGCTAAAAGCTGTTTTACTTACAGCACCGTGCAAACTTTTTGATCACATACAAAGCCATAAGCTACAAGGCCTTTGAAAACATTTTTGCATAACATAAAACTTCTGTAAGAAGCCATAAAGAGTAATAAAGTAAACACAGCCAATATTGGGTATTTACTGGTATTTCCACACCAAATATTGACTGTGTTTATTTTATTCTGCATGTAATTCAGCCACACACAGCCTCAGGAGATGAGTAAAGAAACTGCATGTCTCTGAGGCCCCCTAATGGCCGAGATCTGGAACTGCAGAAACTCAGCTTCTTGGATAATAGTTACTAGTTACTGGGGTTCACAGTTTACTGAGGACCTTCACACAGAAATTCACACAGAGCTTCACACAACATTTGTGACTACAGATTAAAGATGTTAGGATTAATCCATAAATTAATAAATAAATGAATTAATGAATAAACAAACAAACAAACAAATAAATAAGACTGGAATAAAAGGCCTTTAAGTTTTTTAAAAGAATCCACTAAATCATGGGGTAAAAAAAACAAAACCATAAAACAACAAATTTTGTTTGTAGGAAATTTGTTTGTTTCATAGGAAATATGGATAAAAAAATGTATCTTGCGTGTCTGTGTAGCAGGAGTTCTACCTGTTGATTAAGTCTCAAAAAATATTTTTTTATATACTGTG
Source organism: Clariallabes teugelsi (assembly GCA_030014215.1). NCBI lineage: Eukaryota > Metazoa > Chordata > Actinopteri > Siluriformes > Clariidae > Clariallabes > Clariallabes teugelsi. The sequence continues at coordinate 5,848,002 of JAQMYG010000001.1, read as the reverse complement.
TATATATATA
>JAQMYG010000001.1:5597497-5611114 GCA_030014215.1 Clariallabes teugelsi | reverse complement strand
ACATTCACATTCCATACAAACTTAAATAATTCTTTTGATTGTGTAAAGCTGCTTTGCGACAATGACAATTGTTAAAGGATTTTATTGAAAATTGTCACACACACAACTCGCACACCACCACTTACACTTACTTTTTGCTTCAGTTTACAAGAGCCAAACATGGTTGTGTCTGAAGAAAAAAGTATAGAACACATCCACACTCGGTACTCTCTCAGATTGAACAGACACAGATAGTTTAAAATTAATTTCCAGTTCTAAGGTTTAATGTTGTAGGAATAAAAACAACAACAAAAAAAGCAAACTCATTCTGTCCATTCTCAAGGGAACAGAGGCTGAGTGTTTGTTCTAAATAATAAAGACCTTTCCCTCTATAGTACTACAGGCCTCATCATCATTTTTAAAGAAGAAGCTGGTGAAAATGTTAAGACAACCACAAATATCTTATGTTAAATTATGTGAGGAATCTTATAACATGTTTTAAAAAAAAAAAAAAAGATATCAAGGTGTTTTTATATGAGTAAATGACAAGGCATTTATTTTCAGTTACAGTGAAGTTTATTCATTCTGGTTAAGTACATTACAGCAGTAGGTAAGATGCCATTGCTGTATACAGGGTGCTACAACAGTCTAGGCTCTAAAGGCAAACAAGCAAATGCTATAAAATCCAGCAGCAGTAGCTTTGTCTATATAAAGAAACCTGTCTTGCATACATGCTAATGTCCTATTTAATTTTCTTTTTGAGTTCATTTCGAAGCCATATTAAGTCTAAAATAAAATGAAAATATGACATCATATAAGGAAACATACTGATGGTTCCAGACTTTTGGACCACCATGTATTACAAAATCTGCAATCCTGGTGTAACATGAATGTTGATTTCTATTAGTTTACAAGAACCAATATTAAATCTAATGAGAAGGTTGTACAAGGTCAAAAAATAGAGATGTAAACATACAAGACAAAATTTTAAAGTAAGTAAAAACACAAAACACCTGGTTATTACAAAGCTCTTGTTGGTTATGTTTATGGAGGCGTGATAATTATTTAGGGCAAGAACATTGAGGCAATTAAAGGCAGAATATGGCAGGGCATGCCTTAAACACGAAATGATGCATTGACAGTATGAACAAAGATTCTGACCCATGAGTGTAACTAGAACATTTTGACTGGGGTATGTGTCACAGTATTGATCTGCTGTGGGCATCACTTTTTCTAACCCAAAATGACAAAGAAATACAATTTAATCCAATATACAAGCTGAAGCGCACCTTGTGATCGGGGTCCATACACTATGGCACACACAAGCATGTAGCTGGTGAAATGCAGTGCACACAGCTAAATATATACATCAGTGCCCAAAGCAAGAACATTCATTAAACATGATATACCGACCCACATGTTTACCGACCAGTAAACACTGGCTAAGTGACCGTGACCACCCAAGGGTTTAAACAAAAATAAAGAGAGGGAGAAGAAAATAAATGTGGTTTTAGAGAAAGTTCAGAAGTGGGTGTCCTTCTGGGGTTGACTGAAAGTCGCGGTTTCAGTGTCAGAGGAAGGTCGAGAATAAGGTCTTGGTTTCTGGGGACAGAAACCAGTCATAGTTGGGGGCTGGCTCCTTGAATATGAGTGAAAGAGCGCAGATGAAGCATGCACATTGGAGGAGCGAGGGAAAGCACTGAATGAATCCATAGGCTTAACACTATCCTTATGCTCTTCTCTGACTCCTTTTATCATTTTCGTCTTGAGAGATGAGGAGGGTTGCTGTCGAGTCCCATCCTGCTGTGCTAAATTAGAAAGGACCACTCCGCAAGCGTGTGCTGCTCTGCTTTCCAAAACATAGAGTGTACCTGTATGAGAAGCAGAACACAAACAATGAGAAAACAATGAAATAAGAACGCAAGTAATTTTTTTTGTAATCCTCCAAAACGCAATTTAAGAAATGATTTGTGGGGTTAGCAGGACGCTTAAAGGGATGGTTTGGATTTTTTCCGGATGACTGTCTTAAAATTAATTTGAGATAAATATAAGTACTATTATAAGTATTATTAAAATACCTCAGATATTTTATGTTTTCCTGCTCTGTACACTGACTTGTGAAGTTTGTCATTCGGAACGCACGTACAGTGTAAGTTGTTAGTTTTTCCGCTTCTCCCATCAAGGGGTCGACAAGCGGACCATCTGATCCACACAGGACTTTCTAGAAGTTGTATGTCAAGTGCCTGCTCTATCATTTTTTTCTTACCCAGCCAGAATTTCCGACCAGTAGCAGAAAATTTATACCAGTTTCTGTTACTTCCTCAATATCTTCTACCTATAATTTTTTATTGATTGTAGCTGTTACAATATTGAGTATACAGTATAACTGTATTTTGTACTTTGCATAAGTCTGATGGTGGTAGGATGGGGGTGTGCCCTTCCCTTAATGTTTCAGGTCCCACCCACTTCAGCATGCTGCTTCCTGCATTTGGTTGTGTGTTTACTTGCTCTGCCCTCATTGATCCTACCTCCTAATTAACGACTGGTTGAACAGAAAACCCAGAGGCCTACTTTAACCCCTTCCACCTACAGTGCTGCAGACCATGTCTTGCTACACTGTTTATACTGTACTTTGTTGTAAAAGAAATACTGTTTATGACCCCTTGCTATTTTTTGGATTTTGGTTTCACTATACCTTGCCATGTATGATATGATTCATTTGTTTTGACTTTGTTTTGAACTTGCTCTTCTTCGGATTTGTTTGCTATGTCTTGTAAATACATTTTGTATATATTTGTATCATCTAGTTGTTTAAGTAAGAAGTTGGCACCATTTTGTTTATTCATTGTTTACTCCTGGTTTTTGGTTAGTAAGAAAGAAAGGGTAGAGTGCTTTTTGTTTCCTTTCTTTTGGTTTAACTTTAGGTGTCTGTACTGTACTTTGGGACTAGCTAGAGGAATTTTGTTTATTAATTTGGCTTTTTTGACTTCTGAAGCTCACAGATGCTTTTTGGGGATTTGGAAGTTCATTTTGTAAATAAACACAAGAGAAAACACATTATTGGTCTCACCCCCTATTTATTTATTTATTTATTTATTTATTTATTTATCACCTTTTCGTTCCCTGTTAAAGCCTGACCTAGACTGAGGCATAACATCAGCACTTAAAAAAATATAGTACAGCCATACAAATATAATAAAATGTTATTATATTATATTATATTATATTATATTATATTATATTATATTATATTATATTATATTATATAACGGAATTCTAAATATAAAGGTAATGCATATATTTATGGGTGGGGCGTTAAAGCAGTGAAACATTAAATATTTTTAGAATATGAAATAAGTGTGGGTAGGGGAGACTGATGGGTAAAAAAAACATACAGATTACAGCACTGCATCAGTGTAAGATATTGGTAAAAAAAAAAAAATAAGAGTACTGTAATACAAAACTCACAACCTTCATTCCATACAAAATGCAGTTCAAAGTTCAACTGAGCACTTTCATATAAAGTATCTGCAGTCACACTGAGTTAAGATTTGAGTTGGTACCTTTTATATGTATAGTAAAGATTAGTAAATATTGCTGCATTTTTCATTAACGTTCAACTTTCAACTGCCTAAGAAGCCCATTGTGCATTTTAAACCATTATAACATTAGAACTTACCTACTCCTGAGATCTTCTCACACTCACTTTTAGAGTACTCCTCCACTTTTCCTTTGAGTTGAGACATGCACTTTATTACATTCTCAAACGTTACGATAGGACATGAGGTGATGGTGGCCAGGTTTAAAGGTCTAACTGGATTTGAAACAGACTGAAAACTCTAGGTAAAAAGAGAAGCATAATGTATGTGAGTCTGGATAACTTAGCAGGCACTTGGTACAGACATTGAGACATGGTACATGTGATAAGGAGAGATTGTAGTTATGTAATAAAATTAATCCTCTTAATTCAGAGGTTATTTCAAACAAGACATTGAACTTAACGAGGCGAAAACAAAGGCATGTTATTCTAACAATGAATTTAAATAATTTGTACTTGATAAAAACTGGGCCATTTTGGAAGAGCAGTATGAAGTCCATAGCCACTACCTGACAGTCTGATGTAAACACAATCCTCAGATTTATTTATTTTCATCACAAATACACTTAAACAATGAAATTTGTTTTACTGCAACATTATGTACATTTACAGTATTTTTTTTCTTACAATTTAAATGCCCAGCACAAATAACAAGTGGTTTCTTCAAGTTCAACACAAATGGCCCCTTTCAACAATTACTGCAGTTTCAGAATTATTCAATGCCCTGAATAAAATCTCTCATTAGAGCACAGATTTGTAGATCAGGTTGTGTTCAGCAAAGATTAGATGCCTCAGATGTAGTTGATTTAGAACACATCAAATACCTGGACTTTTTAGGGATTTATTGATGGAGATGTTTGACTGCATGTTGGAAGAGTCAAAAGAGTTGTCCATAAGAAAAGAGATCATTGCCTTGTTTAAACACGGTCAAGGATATAAATAATAGCAAAGGTACTAAATGTTACTAGAAACAAAGCCTATTTGCAAGATTCAAAGTGAAATGAACAGAGACTGCACTACTGAACCTTGACCTGGCAGAAAGAGGAAGCTATCACTTGCTGCTACCAAATTCCAGAGGAGTTATTGCAATTATTGAAAAACCGTTGATTGGCTGCAGAGAACCTACAGAAAGATTTTGTGACAGCAGGAACTAAAGTTTTACTCTGCACTATAAGGTGAATACTGAACACTTAAGGTCACCCCAAAACATACCCTGCCACTGACCCTAAAAGACAAGAAAAGTCGGCTCCAACATGCTCAAAACCATATAAAGAAAAATGACTATGGGGATGTGTTGTTTCCTCTGGCACTGAAAACTTGCAGAAGATGTACAGTATTCAATCATGTATCAGGAAATCCTTGAAGAAAACATCATGCAATCTGAGAGACAGCTGAAACTTTGGCATCATTGGACCTTCTAACAGGACAAGGATACTCTGACTACCACCGTCCCAAAAGAAAAATCAATGGGAGTTGATCAATAATAGTTAAATAATAGGGGTTATACAAGGGAATTGTTTCCAATATGTCTGAAGCATCTGAATTGTTTTGAAACGATCTGAATATTCAGCTGATTTTCACAGTGATGTTACCTGTAGGTACTGGATGGAATCTTCTGTGTGTAAAAGCTCCTCCATCTTAGCGTCTCTCTGCTTCAATTTTGCAATCTCCTCCTCCAGTTTCTTGATTGTTTCTTCAGCTTGACTCACTGCAGCTTTTTCCTGATCTCTAATTAGCTTCGTCAGTTCAGAGAGTCTTCCCTCAATAGATTTTTTCAGCTCAGTAAAAATCCTCTCAGTTTTCTGCACTGCCGTTTGTGCTGAGCGCTGTTAGCAGACAGAGAGATGGAGGGAATGCTTTTAAACAAGAAATTTTACTAAAACTTCACTCAATGAGACAGTGAATACATGACAAGGCATGAATCTAATGCTGCATTTAACTAGAGGTCTGAACTGGTTTTGTGATGCACAATTTCTGATTGAAAAAGATGAAAGAAAACACAAATATCTCAAATTTAAATTGTTACTTGTGAACTTGGTATAATCTACTCAACTATCAGTTCCTCCCAGTTTCTGATAATAAACATTAATAAAATAACACCTCTTACTTAAAAAGTATGCTTAAAGTTAATTTTTATTAAGTATGCTTAAATAAACTACAAGTACTGTATATTTCCCAAGTATACCTTATGTAGTAAGAATAATAATATCAATGTATCAGTAGCAGTGATGGGAGTAACACATTACAAAAGTAACATATTACTGTAATACAGTATATTACTTTTTAAGTAACGAGTAATATAAAACATTACTTTTTAATAGAGTAATTAAGTAATTGTGATATAGAACTTTTTTAGTAACTAGTAAATGTCAACCTGTACCAGGTGCTTAGTGGCCTAACATCCTATTTCCAGATGATAGTAAATGTTGCATTTCAATTGGAAACATGGTCCCTGTCTGGAGGAAAAGTGGAAAGCCACAGAATCCAATTGATACGTGAATTCCAGTATGAAATGTTCACAGTTGGTGATGATTTGGTGTGTCGTGTCATCTGCTGGTTTTGGTCCACTGTGTTTTATCAAGTTCAAAGCAATCTACGAAGATTTTTAGCAGCAATTCATGCATCTATCTGCTGACAAGCTTTATGGAAATGCTGATTTCCTTTTCCAGCAGGACTTCCAGTAGCAGTTCACAGGACCAAAAATCCAAATGGGTTTGCTCACCACGATATTATTGTGCTTGACAGGCCAGCCCACTTGCCTGAGCCCCATTAAAGAATCAATGAGGTACTGTAAAAAAAAAAAAAAAAAAAAAAAGATACAAAGACCCAAAAAAACAGATGAGCTGTAGGCTGCTATCAAAGCACCTGTGCCTTTAGTAACACCTCACCAGTGCCACAGCCTGATCGCCTCCATGCTATCCCCCATGCAGTAGTTTGTGCTAAAGGAGCCCCACATCAAATTTAATACAATTTGATATTTCAAGAAAAAAAAAATGCATGGGTTTTGCGGCCCACAACTATTCCATGGCCCGGGAATTAAAACCCCCCAGTGTACTGTACACTACTTTCACACTTTAGAGGAATGGTCAGCAAAATCAGCCATATGATTGCCTATTTCTGTGTGGGTTAATAACATTGAGTACATAAAATATCAGATTTAGTTCAATCCATGTACTATTTATTTTAAACTATGCAACCCCTAACTACATGTACAAGAACAGTGGCTAAATAAGGCAGGTAAACCCTTAGGAATGTCATGGTTTTCTGCATTAATTTGTGATATGATTTTAAATGTTACCTGATCTTCATCTAAGTCAAGTGTATTGACAAATATAATATGCCTAAAATAATGACACAAAAATATTCTTAATTAAACACCATCACTGAACATTTAAAATGGTAATAGAAAAAGTAAGTGAGCCCTTGGAATTAGTAATTGGTTGACCAAACCCCTCTACCCCCTAGCCACTTCCTGTAGCTGTGGATCAAACCTGCACATCATTCAGGAGGAATTTTAGCTCATTTTTTCCTGGCAGAACTTCTTTAGCTCTGGCATATTCTTTGGACGTCATGTGTATGTCACTCTAAGTCATTCCATAGCATCTCTATTGGGTTGAGGTCTGGGCTCTGGAGTGTCATTGTGCTCTTTGGCAAACTTCAAAGTGTGCAGTAATGTTCTCTTTAGTAAGCAGTGACTTCCTTTGTGGTATCCTGCCATAAACACCGACTTCAATGTTTTATGTATTGTAGACTCAGGAACACAGATTTTAGCCAGTTTCAACGATGCCTTCAAATCACTTTGGGTCATTTTGATTGGGTGCCCATTCTTTGGTACAGTAGCCACAGTCTCAAAATGTCTTCATTTGCCTAACTGTAGACTGGTGAATGTCTAAAGTCTTTGAAATCATGTTGTAACTCTTTCCAGCTTCATGTAAATCAACAATACTTGATTGTAAATCCTCTAAAAGCTCTATTTGGTGAGGCATGACTCATATAAGTGTATTCTTCTTGTGCAGATCAAACTCAAAAAGTTTGAGTGTCTTTAATCATTCAAAGACTCCAGATATGCTAACAAATGACTATAATTACCTTTTTTGAGGTGATTAACTCAAGGATTTACATCCGTTATACCTAGCACTATGACTATGGCTTTTATGGTTGTTCTTAATGGAGACATGAAAGATCAGATTTTAGCTCAGATAATGTTTTATGACTAATTCACGCAAAAAAACATGAAATTCCAAAAGATTCATATACTTCTTCTTGCCACTGTATACTTGAACTTAATTAAGTAAACTTGCCTTACACATAATCTCAGTCACACATTGTCTACACTACTTTAACCTACTGTATATACAAGATCACAGGGGCTTGAAATCTATCCTAGGAGACTTAGGGCTCAAGTCGGGGTATATGGTGGACAGGGTGCCAATCTATTGCAGTTCACTGTACACATATAGATACGCATGCTCATTCACACACTATGAACAATTTGGAAATGCCAGTTTGTAATGTGCATGTCTTTGGATAGTGGGAAGAAACCAGAATACCTGGAGGAAACCCGGATTAAATTAAACCCGGATCATGGAAGTGCAAGGTGACAGTGCTAACCTCTAAGCCACCTTGCTGCTATGCTTAATTATAATTTTCTTAATTATGTGCCACTATGACATTATATGCCACATATATAACCTGTATGCTTAAAATTTTAAACCAAGTACTATATACTCAAATATATTTTTGCCAAGTATATATCTAATAAGTACATAAAACTTACTTTTTAAATCTAACCCTGATTACAATGATTCACTGTTTCAGGAAACACAGTTAGCTGGATAGCTTGGTACTAAGAAAAGACAAACATAAAAGCCTTTTTTTCTCCTTAATGCACAGAGGTCAAAACACAAACCAATATAAGCTCTAACTTACCACTTATGTGATATAAGGAATGCAGCATACTGTAAGTACACCGTAAACAACCTTAAACAACTCCAAACTCACTTTTTGAGACACCACAGTCTCCCTTAGTTCCTGAAGCTTCTTCTCTCTCTCAAGGATTTTCTGCTTGTATTTTTTCTGAGTCTCCAACAATTGCTTCTACACAGAAATACAGCACATGACCCACATTCAGTTTGATAAAGATTTAACTAAAGTTTATTTAAAAAGGAACAGTTTAATAAGAAAAGGTTTTCTTTACAAGGTATGACTGAAAGCTATTAGACATGGTTACCTGTTTCTCAGCTCTTTCTGCTGCAGCTGATACTGTATCGTGTCCTTTATGTTCATCTAACATACACAACATGCAGATACACTTCTGGTCAGTGCGACAGTAAACCTCCAGCAGTTTGTCATGCTGAGAGCAGATCTGCTCCTGGAGTCGGCTGGAGGCTTCGACCAGCTTGTGCTTCTTAAAGGCAGGAGATTTATAATGAGGCTGGAGGTGAGTTTCACAGAAAGAGGCCAGACACACCAGACAGGACTTGATGGCTTTGTGTTTTTTCTCAGTGCAGGAATCACACTCCACATATACAGGTCCAGATGAACACTGAGCAGGAGGTGTAGCTTGAATTGTCTCCACTACATCAGCCAAAACAGTGTTTTTACTCACAACAGGTCTTGGAGCGAAGCTTTGTCTACAGTGAGGACAGCTATAGACTCCCTTCTGATCATTCTGATTCCAGTAGCCATTAATACACTCCAAACAGAAACTGTGTCCACAGAGAAGAGTCCCTGGATCCTTGAGTAGTTCCAGACAGATTGAACAGTTTAACTGATCCCGAGCTACTGAAATATCAGCGTCTGCCATCTTACTGAGAAACAAACTCACACAAAGTCACTACCAGAATCTCACACTTCCTGATTCAATATGTAAAAGACAAAACAGGCGTGTCTGCAAGAATGACTCATCTGTGATGAATTACAAAACCATGCAGAAATGAAACTGATCTACACTCAGCCTGAATAGGCCTAAGCCTAAACCAGTTACCTAATATATCTTAAAATGTGGCTTCCTCAAAGCTTTTACAGACACCAAAATAAAATAGGTAAAAAAAAAAAAAGAAGAAAAGAAAGAAAGGAAATTGTTACTCCACCATACAGTATTAGAGCCTCCCTCCCTCGACCCACTTTAATTTGCCTGAGAGCTGAGGATGCCATTTCCATCGCAATCCACACTATATCGAGCCACTTGAGACACATTTAGCTCAGCATTTAATCATACCACTGTTGATGGACTTTGACTTTTTGACCACTGAAAGTTTACCAACATACTGTATTTCTGTACTGTATACAGGCTGCTCTGTAAAACACAAGAAAAGTTCTGCAACGATTACTCAAAAGGAAGATTGTGGGCTGCTTGCCACCTCGCCTTAGTGGCTCTGTTTAGGTAGCATGAAGTAACTCAATCCTCCAACATCATCATGTAATTTTAAATAATTGAAAATCCTATTTCTAATCATTTACCTATTCCTAATTCCATTCTTGAATTGTGGTTTTATGTATTTTATTCCCTTCTTATTGTCAATTGCTGTGTCCTGTGCCAGTGTACTGTACTTATGTTGGGATATTTCAAGCTACAGTATGCATATACTGTAGTATACAAGAATATTACATAGTATACTTTTTAAAAGTATATTATACATTTCAAAAGTTAGTCATATTTACAGAAACTTAACTTTACCCCCTAATTCACAAAATTTTAACCACAATTTTATTCTAACCACAATACTACAAAATTTGAGAGCTTTTAAGCTGAGGAGATTTGTTGTGTTGTAACACAGTGCATCTCAATTCTGTTCCTAGAGAACCAACTGACATACACAACTGAATGTTTACTCGGTTCCCACAACACCAGATTTAACTATTTAGCTACTTAACAAGCTTTTCTAAATCAAAATGGGGCAGGTGGTCCACTAGGACCGGAGTTAAAAACAGGCTTTGTATTATAATCATCTGCTGCACACTAAACCTCATAACATTTAAAAAAAAATAATCTTTAATCATTTTTTCCTTGAAATGAAATGAAATGAAATAAAATATGCTAATGTGCTACACAAACTTCCCTTGCTTAGTCCACAGTTACTGACACTAGTGCTGCAGCTGGCGGCTGCTGTTGGCAGTGTATGGCTGCCAATGGAATGGGGTCACTGGTGTTTATGATCACCTGACTGTTGATTAAAAAAGGTAGAATGAATTATAGTGTATAGAGTATAGTGTTTCTTCCTCATGCTAGGAAGAAAAGGCTATTCCTAGAACAACGAGGATACCGTCCTTTAAGATATAAGCCCCAGACACGCGTTTTCTCTTTTTCTCTCGTGATTATATGCATTTTAATAATATCAAATTTTAATAAGCGTAGTGGCTATATAAATACAAATTAAAAAAAGAAAATAGCAGATCACAGTTGTTTCATTTATTAATTTTTAATTGGAACATGCATATCAAAAACTTGTACAGCTCTCTAGGTTTCAAACAAAACTTTCTCTCAACAAATCTAAAGTAAACATCCTTTTTCTTCTTTATATCCAAAAGGGTTAAACCGACTTCACAATATGCGCATGTGAGAAAAGAACTCACCCGTCCCGCCCACAAAAGGAAAAAAAAAGCGAAAGTGTGTGAGACAGTACTGTAGACTGAGGAGTGCAGTAGAGTGTGTGCTGCCACAGAACCTCATGAGTTAATGTTCTGCAGGTTTCTCCCAGACCCTGTCAGGGACAAAGCAAAGAAATAATAAATATGAGGGAGAGATGTACTGAAATCAATTGTTAAACTGAATCTTTATTAAGAATACACAAATATATTATCCAATACTAAATACTGTATAATTAATTTTACAATATTTATACAGTGGCAAGAAAAATTGTGTGTTCCTATTTAGGGTATTAAATATTATGTGCCGAGAAAAAAAAATCTGATCCTTCATGTCTTTATTGAACACACTCATTTAACACCCTCCCCCGCCCCAACCCCACCACCAATAACCACAACCAGGTGCTTCCTCTGTAGCTTGGTATGAGACCTGTACATTACATAAAAGAAACTTTAACCCATTCTTCCTGGCAGAACTGCTTTATTTCAGTCATATTCTTTGGACATCTCACCTGTATGGCTCTTTTCAACTCATTTCATAACATTTCTAATGGGTCGAGGTTTTATGGGGTACGTCTCTACCAGTTATGCACATCTAGAGAGTGAAATTTTTGCCAATTCTTCTTGAAAAATATCTCAAGCTCCGTCAGATTGAATGGAGAATGTCTGTGAACAGCCATTTTTAAGCCTTGCCACAGATTTTCAATTGGATTTAGGTCTGGACTGTATCCTTTAGAAGCCAAGGATAAGCTGGGAAATGTTACACTGCGAGACTTCAAACAAGAAAGAAGCTGTAGAAACGGGAATTAAACTAGTTTTGAATTCAGTGCAAGAAATACATATTTTAAATAATATTTTCACAGCATGGGGAGAGTATTTAAAAAAGCAATACTAATTGCATAAATACCTTTACAATTAGTGCCCATTGTTAATTATTAATTAGTGGTTATGTTCAAGAGCCATTTCCTGGTGAAAGCAAGTCAAATGCAAAACAAGGCAAATCACGATGGTTGTCGTAAACTAAAAAGATTTGTCTAACTAATTTTTTAGCTTAACCTGTTGCAACCGTCAACCGCTCTTGAGTTGTTCCTTTGTTGTGTAGAGATGGTGATACTTTTCAGTCTTTTGAATGAGAGGAGTTGCTCTTTGCTGGAGATTCACTGGGAGTTATGTACAGACCTGGAAATGACCGTTGTGCTGGACCTCCGGATGTGTAGTGGATTATGTAAGGTAGTAAGGATATGGGGAAGGAAACTTTTAAAGGCCTCATTACATTACCTACAGTACAATCCTTTCATATTTGCTCCTGATCTATGTTCAGTTGAAATACTTGCATCCATTCTCTCTTATGTTCATCAAAAAGATTTCTCACCTTCACCACTCCTCCTGTGATAAAGGTTGAGATTTCACTGGAAATAACTTGCTCAGCGAACCAGGTGTTGTAAACGAGTGGTTCGTCCAGTCTGTTATGATCTTTTTGGTGCACTTTAAGCATACTCCAAGCTTTCTAAATAGTTCCAAAAGTGTTTTATGGACAGACTCTTTGTAATGATGGTAGACATTAAAAATATCTGCCTGTTAAGCCCCATTTGGTCTATAGTTCTTGCTGTTGGGACAGTAAAGCAGTACAGCATTTTGTTTTTATTCAGCATTTCTCTGGTTGTTGGCTCATCTTATCTACTTATGGATCTGCTCAGTTTGAAGATGTTTCTTTGCACCTTTGCCAGGTTGGTTTGTGGGGAAAAATAGTGGCTGCTCAATAGGACTTGCCAATGTGTGCGCTGCCAGATTGCTGAGGTGCTGATGGGTTTGTCTGTGACTTGAATATGCCTGTCTGACATGGCCATGTTCATGACGCACACAAAATTAGCTGCTTTATCATTATCCGTGTTTATCATTACCGGCTTCTGAATAGATCAATTATTTCATTCATGGTGTGACAAACCAAGAAACGCTTTGTCCATTCAAGAAATTGATCTGTTGTTTAAACCATAAACCTTATCACTGACTGCAGTTAGAACGTCCTCCATAGAAATGTTGGCGTGCATTTAGCCCCCGTGTCTCAAAGTCAGATGAGAAAAATCCTTGTTTTGTTTTATCGCTGTTAGCTGTGATGTTTTTTTCCTCTTAAACCAGAAATATACAGTATAGAAACAAAAGGAAAAGTAAAATTTTTAAAAAGTTGGAGACACTATGGGCAGGCTCCCAACACCCACACCTTCAGTCACTACCCACAAAGTTCAGATACTTACAAAAGATATTAACTCCTGTTATGAGGTCAGGGTTGGGAACCGACTTGGTGATGCTAAAGAAAAAAAACTTTACATTAACCCTTATAAGGTCTTCGGGTCTGTGGGACCCGTTTTCAGTTTTTATCTTAAAAAAATTATTAAAATAATTTATTTTTTCAAACTGAGATTTATTGGCCTTGGCTCATTTTCTGTGAGGAACAT
>JAQMYG010000001.1:5543196-5554024 GCA_030014215.1 Clariallabes teugelsi | reverse complement strand
TTTTTTAATTGTCTTGTTGTTTTTTTTTTTTTTTGTAATATTGAGGTCAACAGCAGTCGTATACGCATTTCACTTCATATCATATTGTGTATGACTGTGTATGTGACGAATTACATTTGAATTTGAGTACACTCGAAGTGAACATGTCAAAACTGTGTCCAAAGTGTTAATAGGTGTGTTCATATCGGCCATGATGTACCCTGCGAAGTACACTACTGTGTTATGTTAAGTGTAATTTCCAAACCGCAGGGAGCAAAAATACTCAGTTTAAATGGAACTGCCAAGGGTGTATGGGACAAGTCGTACAACAGGTCTTCACTTCACTAGAAAAGGGAATAAAAAAATGTCCCACAAGTCATTGCATCTCGCTGGAGCGTAAAAAAAAAGGAGCTCATAAAGGATATTTATATAGGCTATGTCATTTTTATATACAGTATATCATTATTAACGAGGATTACATAAAGACAACAATTTAAATGGTAACTTTATCAGGAAACTTTAATGTTATATGGGCTAGTAATTTGTGAAAACATTAATAAATCTTTGTACATATGTAATATATTTTTTAAATTATATATCAAAAATGTATTTGCAAGTTATACACATTTCAATAGTATGTTTAATAATAGTATCAGTTTTTCTTTCAATAAATATTCAATATTTAATGTGCATAGTGTAAAATTTCCACAGCAGCAGCAACAGGTATCAGAGGTGCTTATGATACTATGGTAATGCACGGAGGAAGCGACGTCAGCACTGGTGACATTGCAGGGTGTTCCGAATGGTGGAGTTTTGTTGAGGGAAGTTCCCTTCACTGACATTCCCTGCAAATGGAGCAGGGAGTAGGGAAGTCACTAGTGCAGATTTCAGCTTCTCCATGGGTTACCATGGTAATATAAGCACCTCAAAAACCTGTCACTGCTGCTGTGAAAATGTCACACTACAGACATTAAATATTGAATATTTATTGAAACAAAAACTGATAACGTTATGAAACATATACTATTGAAACGTGTATAACTTGTAAATAAATTATTGATTAATTATAATAATAATTGATTAAAGATGTATAGAGATTTTTTTTTTTTTTTTTTTACCGTTTACTAGCCTATATAATACTAAGGATTTCCTGATTAAATAAAAATTGGAATCACACTGAGCATGGCTGTGTAGTATACATCGCAGTGTACTTCAGGCTGTTTGGAACCGGGTACACTCCTAATAATCTAATAAAATAAAAGATGTTCATTTTAAGAATCTCCAGAAGATTTACCCAGTGAATTCAGTTTTATCTAGATATTTGGAGGTAGAGAATAAATGTTCTTTCTGTGGTACATTAGATGAAACAAAAAAATTCTTAATTCTTTTAAAAGACCACTTCTTGGACCACCTTAATGTGTCTCACTCCTTTACTATCAAAGATATATGTGGAAAATAAACCACCTGAGTATGTTGTTAATTATTTTGTTTTAAATGCAAAATACATAAACAGAGAATTCAGAAGGAACAATTGTATTTCCCTCTTTTCATTCTAGAAATGACCTCACCTTTTAATTCTCTTCAACTAATTCAACTCGATAAGAAGAATAATAGACTTCTATATTATTATGATATTATTTTTAATTGAACTAAAGTGTCTCTTGCTACATCATTTTCACGGTTTATACCTTCTCTCGTGTCTTTTATCCTTTTTTTGGACTGTCAAATTTATAGTTCTTTGTCCTTTGTGTTTGATTTGTTGATGTTTTTTGTTGTTGTTGTTGTTGTTATTGCTGCTGTTGTTAATGTTAAATGTTTTTAATGTGTTCTGTATTCTATTTGTATTGTCTCAATAAAAAAATTTAAAATAAACGCGTACACTCTTGTACTTTAGGGGTTAAAGGGGGCGGGTGCGCTTTCGAAACACGCCCCCCACCCCTCTACCTCCATACGTCACAGCTCTGCTCTTTCCTGATTGGCTGAGACTCTGTACACAAACAGTCAGCTGCCTGGAACTCAGCGCTGTTGTCACTTGTCCACGTAACGCTGCTAATGCTAAAGCTAAGGCTAACACTAACACTAAGGCTAAGCTGAAGCGCCGCACTTTAGAAACATCGTAACACCGCGGCGTTGGTTTCGGCTACAATGTAACCGCCGTTGTGGAAGCGCGCGACTCGGGGGTAACTTTTGTTCCACGTCACTTCCGGAGACTCGCAACAATGTTACAGCGCACTTTGTGCTGATAATGAAGAGGCTGAACGCGGCACTGCTGTGTCTGAGCGTCGTGTTACTGTCTCACTGGTGAGTCTTTATTATTATTATTATTATTATTGTACTGTAGATCATGTTAGTGTAGGTGAAACTCATGTAGAGTTATATAGAGACACCTGCTAACACTAGTGTTGATATTAGCATGTATCCTATAGCTGTGAAGTTATGATTATTAACTACACCAGTGTGTCTTATTTACATTAATCATTAGAAAGCCTTTTTATTTTGCCTGATTTATGAGCTTAGATCACGTGACATGACAAGCCCTGTAGTGGTGATCATGTGGATAACACATACTGTAGATGTGTCTCCCCTGTCTCTATATACACTGATCAGCCCTCTAATATGGAGTAGGTCCCCCCTTTTTTTCCACCAAAACACTAATGAACATGTGTGTTCTGACCCCTTTGTATCACAACAACCATTAACCTTTTCATCAGTCTGATCTACACTATAGTGCTTCTACTGGATGCTCCACATGTGCATCAGGCCACCCATGACCCTGTCTGTCGCAAAGGTCAAAGGTTTTTTCCTTCCTTGGATCACTTTTGTTATGTCCTGACCAATGCAGATTAGGGATATCCCACAAGACCTTCGGTTTCGGAGATGCTCTGACCCAGTCCTGTAGCCGTCACAATTTGGACCTTCTCACAGCAGTGACATTTACAATAGCTCATTGCAGTGGCACATGGTGGGTGGGTTATACAGTGTGATCCACTCGAAAGAGGCCCTGATTATTCTATAAGAACCCATAACCAAAAAAAAAAAAAAAATACACTAAATACCTTGATGTATGTCCAAGCGATTTCATTTCATGCGATATTGGACGTGATCTCCGTTTTCTGTACACCACTATCCTGATGAGTAACTGATTGAAGGCGTAGGTTGTTAAACGGTGCGATGTCTGTCTGCTGTTCAAAGCTCCATATACTGAGGGCCACATTGTACATTGTTTTGTTCAGATTGCTTTGTCCTAGCAATAGTTATTATATTAGTTATTATATTATAGTTATATATATTAGCAATAGTTATTATAATATTCCAGGCCTCTTTCGAGTGAATCACCCTGTATTAGGCTGCAAGTAACCCTTTTATCCTGAAGCTGATGTGTTGGAAGCATAAATAAAATGGCCAAGCATACGGATTTGATCAATTTCGACAAGGACCGGATTGTGATGTCTAGACGACTGGGTCAGAGCGACTCCGAAACTGCAGCTCTTGTGGGATGTTCCAAGTCTGTAGTGGTCAGGACGTACCAAAAGTGATCCAAGGAAGAAAAAACCGGTGAACTGGCGAAGGCTCACTGATGCACGTGGGGAGTGAAGGCTGGCCCGCGTTGTCCAATAGAAGCGCTAGTTAAAATGTTAACGCTGGTTGTGATGGAAAGGTGTTTTGGTGGCATGTGGGAGACCTACTCAATATTAGGCAGGTGGTCATAATGTTATGGCTGATCAGGGTATAACAAAGCAGATTTACAGAAATCCAGATGCCTAGATGATTTGGATCTCAAGAGATTACATCATTACAGTCTACACAAGTGTAGAAGGCAAACCGAGCACTGTGTGTATGTGTGTGTATACATGGTGTTCAGTGTGATTTTGTTCGGTAGAAAGGATCTATGGTGTCCATGTTTAATCTGGCACATGTACTACTGTAACTGTACAACTGTTGAATCACTTTATTTGAGCAATATGTCGGGAGTAAAGTGTTGAGGTGCTGTCAGAAAATGGCAACATAGTGGTGAGATGAAACTGAGGCACTTTTATCGTGTCTATGTCTAGAATTTTACTCCTCCTACACCACAGCAGTTTGTGAGGCTGATGATTTAAAATTTTCATTAATATATATAAAAAAAATGTAGACATGGATGGACTGCATGGATAATTCAGCTACTCCAGGTACGGAGCGAGTGATTCTCCTAAGTGAAGAAGTTCGAGTATCTCAGGGTCTTGTTCCCGAGTGATGGGACATTGGAGCGTGGCCAGAGAATCAGTATTGCGTTTGATTCACCACACTGTTATGATAAGAAGAGGGTTGTGCCAAAAGGCAAAGCTCTCGATCTACTGGTTGATCTTCATTCCGAACCTCACCTATGGGCATGACCCGTTGGATCATGACCGAATGGACAAGATCCTCATGTACAAGCGGCTGAAATTGGTTTTGAGAAGCTTACTCATCTGTGACAAACTCCTTTGCGTGGAAATGAGGCAGATGAGGTGTTTCAGGTGTCTGAGAAGGATGTCACAAGGATTGAGGATGGATAATTTTTTTTTCGGATTTTATAAGTTTTTATTTACATTTTTCATTGTGGAACAACAGTAAACATTTTGTCTTCCTGTTATCATATTCCTTCCTTTATCAGTAGGGCCGCACCATTAATAAATAAAAAAAAAAACATATTCCGTAAAAAAACACATCGTGGTAGCCATTTAATCTGTGCAATTTAACTATTAAATGTCCTATTTTGTATCCAAGCACATCTATCTGGGCTAACAGCAAATAATCGCACAAATGGTACTGTTAGGATGATGTTTACTAACATGTATTTACCATCTAATTAAAAACAAACAAACAAATAATGAAACTACTGACAAGCATATAAATTCCTCACTATGAGTGTTGTATTACCTTTTAAAAGTTTGTCTTTTGCGTTTGCGCAAGAGATAATTGCTCTGGTCCGTACTGTGATTTAGATTTAGATTTTTACCCGATTAACTGTGCAGCCCTATTCATCCGCTCCTTTTTCTACTCTCCCTCTAGAAATTAAACCAAAAGAAAACATGTTTCAGAAAACTCCTTCCAAAAATACCTCATCCTAACTCTTAAGATTAAAGCCTTTCATTAGTCCATGTGAATTAGAAACATATACCATACCAGAATATACATATCTGTATTAATATACATGCGGTTTTGCAGCCGCGCTACTGGCAGAGCAGATGATTGACACCATCTGACCAATCAGCATTAAGCATTTCACAGTTCTGTGCTATAAGAAGTGGTATATTATAGTGGGAACACCGTAGGATAGACCGTAGGATTATTTTTTCAACTGAAGGTAAAACAAGGACAAATAAAGTCTCTTATATGAAAACTTCAAAAAGTATGAAAAAGTTTTTTCCATATACTCTAACACTGGAGTTATACAGCTGACAAAATGTTTAAAGATGTCAGTATGACTCATATAACTGTCATATCGTTATAGCTATGTGGCAGATATATACGTGTATCTCCTATCTCTTACTGAATAGTTTGAAATGGGTGACGTACGAGTATGAAGTCATCATTAAACACACACACACACACACACACAGTTCTGTCCATTATCTTATCTATAAGTACTTATTTATTGCTAGTCAGAAGGTCATCATGTTCTGTATCTTCTTATTGCATTATCATACTTGTTTCCCCTCATGCTCATTTCCAATGTCCTGACATGCACTACATATTCGGTAACTAAAAGTATTAGCCCCCATCCATCAAGCAGCGCTCTATTCCTCTTTTTTTTTTTTTTTTTTCGGTTATATGTCACTTCTGATCTGCTAGACTTCACATAACTGACCCGCGACGATCCGTTTCTCTCATATCACTGAGTTTACATATTAATAAACGTGAGCTGATATCACGTGGTTTATGGCACAGACAGGGATGACAAGGGTCAGCCGGTAGGACACGCGTGTTCAGGTGACGCTGTCCGTTACAGCAAGCTGGACTTCATGCCTGTCTTACACAACAGCTTCTTTTATTATTATAATTTTTTTATTTATTAATTTTTTTTCAGACAGCAGCTGGGTTTGTCTTATTGGAATGTAGATTATGTGCAGCTTCAGGATTGAGCGCCGTGTAAGTGTGTGGCACATGTCTCGGGTTCTGCCTGAGCCGCCTTTAATGAGTGTTTGATTACGAGAAAGCAGTGTGTGTTTTTCAAACCTCAAACCTGTATTTCATCAGGTTCTGCTAATTTGCATATACATTATTATTGAAATAAGGAGCCTGAAACCTGGGCCGTGTTTTACAGTGATGGTGTTATTATGGTCAGGGTTTCAGTGTTCAGTAAAAAAAAAAAGTGTAGGAAATACAGTATTGGCACATTTTATATCGGGATATTACACACATTCGGGAACATACGGATCTTAAAACGAAATAATGGTTAAAAAAAAACAGTAGCTTACACAAATGACTAATTAATTTAAGAACACAGTGTTTAAATACATTGATAAGTCATAACATCAACTCCAACACCAGATGAAGTGAACAACATGGATCATCAATGGACATCCAGAAAACCTGTACCATCACAGTTTAGATATTTGTTTAAGATATTCACATATTCTAAATTATTTATTTATTTATTTATTTATTTAAATATTATGTATTAGCTGTTTATTTTTCATTATTTGTTTAGCTGTTTATTTATTTGTAGTTCAGTGTTTGTTTAATCGTGTTTGTTTTAGTGTTTATTGGAGTGTGTAGTTTGTGTGTGTTTACGTGCTCATTAATTCATGTATGAGGGTTTACATACTTATTGTTTATTCTATGTTTAGCAATTAGTGCTTATTTGTTCATTAATGTATTAACATTTTAACATTAACGACTGGGTTTATTAACATTAACATTAGTTGTTTATATAGTAATTCCTTTTATTTATTCATATATACGTATTAATGCTTGATTATTTAAATGTGTGATAATTTTTATATTTCTGGATATTTATTTATTCATGCATTAGTCATCTATATGATTTTTTGTTTTATTATCATTTAGGAATTGTTGTTCATTTATTCATTTGTGCCTGTATTACTGCTTATTAATGTATGTGCTTATTTATTTTAGATTTACTGTTAATGTATTTGTGACTGAAAAATGCTGAAGCGCTGCACAAGTGAGAGCTATAGTGACTTGATTATTCTGGTCTGAAGTATGGAAGCAGTGTGTTTTCTGTCTGTAATATCCATTTAAAGTAAATATACTGTATACACTTATAGTTATTAACAGTGGTGTTTTGAATGATTTTGTGATATTTCACAGGAATGTTTGCTTTGCAGTATTAGAGCTACAGCTGTATGTGTTCTATCATAGCTAAACTAAGCGTTATGGGCTGTTCACAGGCATCCTGTTCATCATGGCCACTGCTCAGAGCAGAATCAGCACGACCTCGAGAATCAGCCGCACGCCGCATCAGACGTCCCCAAGGAGCAGGACGAGTCCGAGGAGAACAGAGGAAACGACAGGGTACGCTCTCTTCCTTAAATAGTTTAATAGGTTTAATCATGCTCAGCTTTTAGATTTATACAAATTAATTTTTCTGATTATTTTCAGCAAATATCTTCAGTATGCCTGTATTTAAATATAGAGTGGTGTTTGAGGCAGAAAGTAATAATCTGACATTTAACAAGGATTGAACATGTAGTGTTAACATGCAGCATGAAGTCTCAGTGGCTTTAAAAGCTAAATATTAAAGCAGTGCTGAATCTGGCCCTTGACTGCATGTTACCTCTTTTTTTTTTTCTTCTACCAGTTAATACAATACAAATAGATTTATTTTTGAGGTTTTCCCCCACATGGGAGACTCTTGTCCTCTAGTCTATTGTTCTCATTCACTTTCAGTAACAGGGAGGTGGTTAAGGCCATATGGGTGGTGAAGCAGGTGGTGAGGCAAATAAGCTCCATCCCGAGAGACTTGCACTTGAACGCCCCTGGTACTGCATGATCATTTTCTGCTTCAAGTCAAACCGGGACTTTTGATTGTGCAGAATAACAAAACAGAGTAAAAACTCCCTTTAATCCCCTATATAACTCCCTGCTACACTAATGCACTTATCCCAGTGTTTCACTAGTGCTTGGACACCATCAAGGGAGA
This sequence comes from Clariallabes teugelsi, assembly GCA_030014215.1. Lineage (NCBI taxonomy): Eukaryota > Metazoa > Chordata > Actinopteri > Siluriformes > Clariidae > Clariallabes > Clariallabes teugelsi. Next base: position 5,545,917 of record JAQMYG010000001.1, on the reverse strand, counting down.
AGGTTTTCTCAGCATGATCATGTCTGAAACACTGGCCGCCCCGGCATCAATTTTCAAGGATTTGGTGTTACAGGGAGCGACTGCGCTGGGGTCCTCGGCTGTGTATCGTAATTCATGGATGTGCAGCCTTCTTTAAAACATTTGCACCATTCAAATGTTTTTCCTGCAGCTAATAGTCTCATCACCGTACTGTACTTGAAGACTTCCCTAAGTGCTAATCAGTTTACGGCTTCATTCACCAGAAATTTCATCCCAGTCCCAGTTTGACTTGAACACCCCATGTACATTTACATTTAGGCATTTGGCAGACGCTCTTATCCAGAGCGACTTACAATTTTTATCTCATTACACATCTGACCAGTTAAGGGTTAAGGGCCTTGCTCAAGGGCCCAACAGTGGCAACTTGGTGGTTGTGGGGATTGAACCTGGGATCTTCCGAACCGTAGTCCAATGCCTTAACCACTGAGCTACACCTGTATGAGTATAAGATGTGTGACTAATCTTTCATAGGTAACTATTAACTATCACCAGTAATTTTGTAACACCGCTTCCTAACAGCTTCTGTATGATATGATGCTACAAACAGCCTGTACTTTCTTTCTTTCTCTCTCTTTCTTTCTCTTTCTTTTTCTCTTTCTTTCTCTCTTTCTTTTACTCTCTTTCTCTCTCTTTCTTTCTTACTTCCTTTCTCTCTTTCTTTTTTTCTCTCTTTCTTTTTTTCTCTCTTTCTTTCTTTCTTTTCTCAGCACCATGCCATACAGCTATATTCATGGCAAGAGTCAGTCTTGAATGTTTTTTCGTCTATTAAAATGTTTTACAATTAGTTCTTTAAATTACAAAACATATTAAAATATTCCTGCTTACAGGACACATTTTACTTGCACATAGTTGCTGCTAACTGTTACTATAGTGTTGGATTATGGAGACTGAGCTGTATTGTGGTGGTTAAACAGGATCTGCTTCAGGATGCTCTTGCCGTTTCCACTGTAGAACATCAAACACAGACAGACGCAACAGACGATCCACAGACTCAGGAAATCACACTACAGAACAATGTTGATAAGGTACTTCCTACACTCACTTTTATATAGATTTGTCTCCCGTTGCTATTCTTCTGTTCATTATCCGTTATATTAATAAATCCGATCTTCTTCAGGACATTCAGGTTGACGAGGCCCCCGTGGAGCCGGCGATACCCGAGCATCATCCAGAATCTTCCATTAACCCTGAGGATGATGCTGAATCTCTGAACACTCAGGTCCCCCCTCCTCCTGCTGCGTCTCTAACTGAAAGTGAGACTGTTGATGACACTGAGGACCTGTCCTCCACTGCTACTGTCTCACCTGGACCAATTGCATGCAGGTAACAATAGTGCTTAACTTTATTATGAGACATCAGGAACGTCCATCTTGTCTTGTTATATTCTGTGGACTGAGCCGTGCTATACATTTACATACAGGAGTACCTCCTACACTTACATTTATCTCTTTTATACAACTTCAATTATACTCACTCAATAACAGTCTGGTGCTCCTGGGATCCAACCTCCAACATCTTGGCTACCTTTGTTCCTGTGTACACACAAACACATTTGGTCTAGACAATTTGGCTGACAACTAACTTTTTGGGAGGTGAGATGGAAGAAGAGAGCCTGGAGGAAACCCATACTGATGTGGGAGAACAAGCAACACTCCCACATAGACCCCAGATCAAACTCAAACCAGGGTTTCTGTGTTGTGTTTGGTGATGTTTCACCTTATATTTCAGCAGATCCAATAAACTATCTGCTGAGACAGTAAACCCTGGTCTTCATGGTGCCTTGGGTTCTGAGAGAGAAAAAGACACATCATGTGAACCACTAACATTCACCCAGTCAGGAAGAGGCTCTGCCCCTAGAAAGCTCTGCTTTTTCGTACCAGCCTTTAGGCGTTTTCATGTAAATGTCACAAGCATAAAGGAGGTGTGTTCATGGATTGGAAGGGAATTTTTTTTTATTAAAGGTTTGGGTTGGACACGCATTTAACTTTTTTCTAATTTCGCATTTTAAATTGGGTTTCAGCCTTGTTAAGTTTGCAAATGGCTGGATTAAGTAAGATTAAGTAATCTTTTTTTAGGGGTGGATACCTTTCCCTTCAACATATTTACACATTAAACCATATACAAACCTGTTGATTAGACTTGGGAATTCCAAGCGACTTATTTGAGTTTCCACCTCACAATCAGTTGTGTTTTCTTTCTCCTGAGTGACGGTGATGGCTCCTGCTCTTCCCCTTCGGTCAGTCCCGTCTCTCCCACTGCTGCCTGTGATGCAGGAGAAAACCCTTCATATGACGCAGACATTAACAGGTGCTAATTCCTTACATCAAGATAACAACTAATTAATTAACTAATTTTCCAGTTATCGAGTTCTCCATGAGCTGAGCTGCAGCAGGGAAACCCATTAAAATGCACAATGTTTTGAACCACGGCAATGAGATTTTGAGTTTATGCAGGTCTCGTGAAAGAGCAGCAAGTTTACACCATCTGTCTGGGATTGATTTATTTAATGGGAATTAACTCGAGTCATGATACGTGGACTTGTAATTACATAATACGTCCTCATTATCTATTCCACACACTGGACAGATTCACAAAAGGTTCGTAGATACAGTGGAACCTCGGATTACGAGCATAATTCGTTCCGGAAGTTGGCTCGTATTCCAAAACACTCGTAAACCAAAT
>JAQMYG010000001.1:5183608-5194097 GCA_030014215.1 Clariallabes teugelsi | reverse complement strand
GAACTTCTCCTCTGCAGCAGAGGTAAGTTTCGGTCTTGTTTTCCTGGGAAGGTCTTCATGAGAGTCAGTTTCATCATTTGCAAATGCACTTACTGTTCCAGAATAGCTGACCTTCATGTCTTAAAATAACAACTGACTCTTCTTGTTACTTAATTACCTAATGCCATGCAAGCTATTTTAGTTTTGAAATCTCCATTATTCAACCTTTTGTAAATCATCCAAAAACAAACAAACAAACAAACAAACAAAAAAAAAAAAACTGAATTAGAATGCATGTCCAAACTTTTGACTGGTACAGTCTGTGATCTATACTTGTTAAAGAACCTTTTTCTAGATGCATCCTCTGTTGTTTTAATAACCTTAGTATGATCTACTGAATCAGCAAGCTTACTTTGAGGGGACGTCCTCCACACTGCCGTCACTCTGTGCTTGGCGATTACAGGCAATAGCCTTAACTAGAACATGGACAAGCATTATTTAGAGCACAGACAAATTAAAACAAGGAATCAACTCTGAATAGAAAAATGAAGACACAACTCACACATGTCAGGCATCGAGACTGCTCTGTTTGAACTCCAGGATACACAAGAGAAAAAGAAAAAAAGGAAAAAAAAAAAAAAGCTGACAAACTACCAACCTGAATCAGATAAGAGCAGTCCAACTTAGACAGGTTCATTTCTAACTTACATGTTTTCTGCTGAATGAGACATGGTTTCTTCATCCCCGCTCCACTCTTCACTATCATCAGTGACTGCAGGAGAAAAGGCATAAAAATGAGTAAGATGCATTAAAATCCAGGATAGCACTTATAAAAAAAAAAACAAAAAAAAAACAAACAAACAAAAAAAAGAAAACACTTAATCTGCATCATTTGTACACACACAGACAAAAGGACTTACAGCTGCTTGTGAGAACAGGGTTGTAATATGAAGACCTGAAAAAAAATGCACGTTCTATGTTTATGTATCTATATCTACATCCATCTATCCATGTAAACAATATTGATGAACTACTTGTTTCCTGTATAACATTCATAATGCATACTCTGTCTTGCTACATGCATCATATTGTCTAACAAAAGGCAGAATCACACCCCAGCGGTGTGTTTATAAGGCATACATATATTAGGTGTGTGTCTGATGCGCCACCTGCTGCTGAGACTGAGTGTGTCGCCCTCGCCGTGTCCTCTCCCAATAGCCTGCGAGGCTCGTTTCCCCAACTCCAACATCTCCTTCATGTTCAACTCCACATTCATCACTGAAATATAACCATCTACACACACAGGTTACACCATTTCTCAGCAAGCCCACAAACAGTAACGTGGGATGGACAGAAGGAGGCTGTTCAAATGTATACAATATGATTTCATTATATATTACAGGAAATGGTAGAGATTCCCAACAAGGGGGCGTCACTGACCCTGAATACCACGGACTTGGCCTGCCTGACTGCTTGAAGAAGAAACTTGACTGTTTTTGTGCGAGTTTTTTATTTTTTATTTTACAGAATAGGAGCCAAATTATTTAGCCAACTATAACTAGAAATTCTTAGTTGAACCCTTATGGGTGTGTGTGTGTGTGTGTGTGTCTACTCTATATTTTCATACTTCTGTACTTCTGAGTTTACCCTTCAATTTTGTAAATTCTGTTCCCTAAATTTCCCTAAATGTAAATTTCTAATTTAATTCTACTCTATTTTGCAACTTAATTTCCAGCTTAAATTTTTTTTCTATCACAAATTCCATAGTTTGATTGTATTGTCTAGTGCGATATTTTAATTTGTAGAAATATTAAATAAAATTAGAATATGATTTACCTGATTTTCCCCCAGAATTTACACTTGCTAGCCTGGCCTGTTCTGTGCAAACATACCACAAATAGTTTAGGTATAGTTTATCAGCATGTCCTCCTTACACGTGTTCTGCGAGTCCCTGGCCAACCATTTGCCCTTGGGGCAGTTGGTGGTGCGGATGATGCTGACCGTGTCTCCGCTCTTCACCTGCAGATCATGTTTACGCAGTTTGCTAGCCAGCAACACACGGGCATGATACATGGGCTCCTCCTGTCCGGTGATCTATCGGGAGAAGAGAGAGAGACAACAAAAGCAACAAAATAATGTTTGGGTCTACTTATATGATGTCACGGTAGAGGAGGAAATCGGCTTGTGTTTAATCCCCAGCCAACACAAAAATGTAAGAAGAAAAAAAAATAAATAAATAAATAAAAAAAGACAAACCACTGAAAGTCTTACTTATTTTTGGACATTAGATGGGGTGAATTGATTCAGTTAAATATCACAATTATTTTGTGTCGGCAATTCATGTATCGTAACACCAACTCCAAAATCGCTGTATTGAAATCGCTCTTTTTCTAAGTTTGAATTTGAGGTTGCAAAATATTGCCATTCCTTTATCATGCTATAGATGGTGCACTTTTCACACATTAGCAGGCAGCACATCGTCCTGTGTGGTAGAAAATTATTTTCCAGGTTTGTATGAAACTTACAAAATGTATAAACAAAAAAAATCTATTATATTATTATTATTTATAAGGAATTGCGATTATTTATAAAACTGATAGTAACAGAATCGCAATGCAAATTAAATCAGCACCTAATTATAGTGATGCTATCCATCTGAATATCTAAAAATGATCAAAATTGTTTTTCATTTGACTATGAATTGGGCACTAATTCAATAATCTACAACACCAAAGAGACAACCCTGGCCCCTTTGACTACGTTTTATTATTTATGCGCACTGTATTCGATCTGGTACATGTTTGAATTTAGTATGAGAAACTAAATTGTCGCCCACTGCATGTTCTTTTCTTTTTTTAAATAAAGCACTTCAGACACACATTTTCTCCTCATACCCATTTAGCATGATCCACATGAAAGAAAATCAATATCTTTAACCGTCCTTCGCTCCGAAACAATAAATTAAAGCACCAGCCTCTTTGAATCGTCCACTTCTGCTGAGGGTAATAACAGCGTACGCTACAGAAGAGCCAGTAAAAATGAAGATGGAACAAGGAATCAGACTGAGTAGTCAAGAGTGAACGTCACTGTAGCTTTTGATGAGACAAGTAATTCAAAAGATTTAAAAATGGATGCTGAGCCTGCATTGCTTTGCTGCTTGACAGGTATTAATTTCGATTTTTCTGGTGTACTTTGTTATCCTCGGATACATGTGTCATGCTCAACTGTTAGATAATAAGCACAGCACAGCCGGATGTCTCTATACGACTGTGAGCGCTGTTTGCTTGGATATGGCAACAAAAGGACTGATGGAAACGCTTGGATTAAGGCTTTCAAAATTAAATAGATCACCGACATCCGTCAAATCAGCTTTGTGATAAATCTCACAAAGCACGGATTATCGGTTCTTGGTGATAGAATCGCTCACTCACTTTGAACTTCTTTTTCATCTCATTTTCCCTTTTCTCCTTCTCTTTCTGCTCCTTCTTCTCTCGCTCCAGACGCTGCTTCTCTCTCTTCCGTGCCTCTTTCTCTTCCTGGTGGTCAGGGCTCGAGCGATCCTTTCTGACAGATGCAGCACTATGAAAGGGTACGCATCTAAGATTCCAAAAGGTCACAAGATGAACACCAATGCAGCGACAGGAACTAGCTTGCTTCAGACAATCACATTATTATGAATTATTATTATTATTTTTTTTTTATTAAATTCAAAAAACTTCAGGTTATTACCTGGTGGAGTCAGGTGGAGTCATACCACTGGCTTCTGTATTCATGCTCATCCTGCAGGATACAGAAATGAGATAAAAGATACAAGAATAAAAAATACATCAGATTGCTAGGCTAGCCAGATTTAACATTAAATATCACGAAAACAAACGTTACATACCCCTGTGTAACATGCCATATACTCTTGCTGTTTTCCTCCTTCCGTAGTAAGAAGAAGAAATAAAGAAAATACGTACATACTACATGTCTGATCACTTTTGTGTTCAATAAAGAATGTGAATGCAACTTGACTCACCCCAGGTGATTCAGCATAGGGATCTGAAACCATTAGATAATGTATTAGTCCTATCCCAAACTTCCACTCCTCTTCTAAACATACCATTTTAGTGTTTATGTAAAAGAGCTACTGCTGAGTCAGGCTCCCAGGAGAAGAGAAGGTCACATTATATACAGTATGAGGTCACATTGGGGGGAGGGACTAATTGGCCCATCTGAATGTCTAAACATAATTTTCATTCTGCATTACATGTCCCCTTTAAGACAAATGTCCAGTAAAGCACCTCTTTAGGTTAGCATCACCATAAATAACATCTTTTATCACCGTAAGGATTATTAGTAGTCTCAACACTTACTCTTTGGAGTTTCTTTCCGTTTACGGGAGGAATGACCAAAATTAAATCGGCTGATTGCCTCCACCTCTTCATAGATGTTGTCACAGACTTCGTAATTATCATCCCGATGGATGATGCTGAAAAGAACCAAAAAAAATAAATAAATCACTGTCTACACACTTGCTGTATGTGTTGCTCTAGGAACATTTTTCAAGAAATTCCAACACATTTAAAATCTTTTTCCAGTATAATGCGATGAATCATTTAGGCTCAATATTTATTATATGACTTCAGCGCCTCAAATGTCCACTAGGAATGTCCACTAAAATAAAAAATAAATAAATTTAAAAAAAACTTTGGACTCCATATTTATATTTTCTATTCATAACAACCGCACAACTTGCACGAGGGTGATCTTTTAAATGCAACTCATCAATTAAAGTTTTATTAAGTCATAAAATTATGCATAATTTGGGTGTGGACTATTTGAGTGACCGCTGCATTGCTGGTGTCAAAACGGCAGCACTTTAGCTAACTCAAGTCGTTGTAGTCTAACTTACCACGAAGAACCGTTGGCGCCGACACGAGACGATGTGTAGTGCATAGATGTTAGCATATAAATAAATGTTAGTCACCATCGCATTTTCGCTATGCTAAAGCTAATCTAGCCATTTTATGTTAACTATGGTAAGTCAGTGTGCTCCCATCAACAACCAGGATCTAGTCATTCTATCTATTTGCCCATTTATGGATTAACCAGAGTTTAGACGGAGTCCTGCCAAGATGGCGATGACCAGAGCTCCCACAGATGAGCTTCAAAAGTGCTCTTCAGAAAACCTACGGGTGATGTTAGAGGGTTTGTCCAGTTCTTATACAGCTGATGGTCAGTAACAGTTAAGGTGTGGACTTTATACCAATCAAACCCAGTGAAATAGCTGTGACTGCTGTGTGATTGAGGTGCAATTTCTGTATCTTAACTCTTACTGTTTGCACAGATGAAAATATATCACTACAGATTAGAGCAACATTACATTCTTATACATAACGCGTAATAAAAAAATGTGTTATGAAAATACCTCGGTTCTGATGGAAGTTCATTGCTGGCATAGGAATCAGTCAGTAGGTTTTGAGGGCAGTGCATTGTGATCTCAGTAGTCACAGCTTCCATGAGCTGAGCTTCAAGTGCCGTGATAGATTGTGAATCAGGCATGTGCCCTAAACTGGATCCCTGCAGATTCCAATCTCCAGGTTCTGCAGGACCTGTACCATGCATTTGGACTTCATCGTTGTGAAGACTACCATCACTCCCTTCTTCGGGTCCTGGAGGGGTGGCACTCAAGTCAGTAGCTTCCATCCCCAGACTAGAAACATTGATTATATTGGGATTAATTGTTTCTAACACAGAACTTGCAAAATCTTGAGAATCAAACTGAGGAGGTGGAGGCACTGGCGCATTCTCAGCAGCCACAGCTTCAGGACCTCCAGACCTGGAAAAAAGACCTGGAAAAAACAAAAAAGACATTCAAAACTTTTCTTAAAGTAGTATAGTAGAGTTTGTTTCTCATGCAACATCAAGGACAGTTGCTTGGTTCCTGACAAGAAGGTCTTTTCCAACCTTGATCTTAACATCTTTTCAGAAACTTTTATCCAAAGTGGTTTGGAGCAGTTGTGGATTAAGGTCCTTGTTTGAGGACCAAACCATGTAAGCTGGGTATTGCTGGGATTTCCATTTGACCACCAAGCTACTACATCATCATCCACCCCTATCTTAAGCTATAATTTTAGGATAATCAAATTGTCACCACCTAAAAACCACACAGCAACCTGCTCAAATGATAAATCTAAAGACCTCCCCTTTAAAAACTACCCGTTTGATTATACAAGCTCTGAATTGCCTTGCTCAGATGAACAACTTACTTGTGGAGGCTTTTTTAGCTGTTTTCTCCAGCTTCTGGGTCCTGTAAGCACTCAAATCGACATGTGGTGGCCTCGCTGGTTTCTTAGGCAGGGGGGCTAGTGATGTCACATTTGGCAAGGCTTTAATCAGGGGAGGGACACAAGCACCAGGCTGTACTGGCTTCATATCACCATTCAGGTGCAAAACAGGTCCTAGCCATTAAAAAAGTTAGACATGCTTTTAGATTCATTTACAGTCATTCAGATTCAGAGCAAACACACAGAACATCTGACATGTAGAATTTCTTGACATTGTATAATATACTGTGTGATGTGTAAATATCTACATTTACATCTATATATACTACCAATCATGTAATATTACCTTATGTAACTATAGCACTTTTGCCAACAACATAAATATAAATGAAATGGCTGTTAATTAAGGCCATGTGATAATTACAGATATTAGGCCTGCCATCTGGTCAGGAAACGCTTGTTGTGCCACAATGCAAATACACTGCCATGCTTTTAGTTATGTTTTAACTGAACCAATTCTTTATCCACTCCAGACACCTGAGATATAACTCTATTAGGTCAACTTACTATGATTTATACCATTGGTTTGTGGTAGATTTCGTGTTGGAGAGTTAGCAGATTGATATCCTGATGTCAGAGATGAAGATTCTGTATGAAAGTTTCCATACTCTGCAGGAGGAGAAGGGCTCTCTGATGATTCTTTACTGGAGTAAAAGCTCTTGGGTCGGGTATAGACCAGGAGGTTCTTGGGCGAGAACTTTTTCTTGGCTCTTTCCAGAGTGCTGAGGACATAAGGAAAGCTACCGCCATTAGATTGATCTTCACCTGTAGGCGATGGTGATGATGGCTGATCTGGGCTGGGACAGGATGACCCCGAGTGTGAGCCACCATTTTGAGGGCTGACTCCGTTCTCCATAGTGTAGCGTTCAGACTGTGGCTTGCTGCTTTCAGGTTGTTCGGCATTATTCAGAATGTCCTTAATGGACTTGGAAAACTTGGCGGGTTTGAACGGTGTAGGCATGACCTTCTTTTTGCACTTGATTGGTGACGTTACCAGCTTGGCTTCCTGCTTTAGAACGTTAGAAGAAGAGGTAGATGAAGATGAAGCCGGCAGCACAAGAGGCAAGTGACGATCTTTGAGCGAGCGTCTTCTAACATCACTTCCAATGCCATTCGTGTCAGGTGGACAGTAACAAGATGGGGCAGGAATGGGCCATTTCCCTGATAGCAACTTTTGTTCATCTCTTAAGTTGGTAAGAATTTTGTCCCCAGTAGATGAATTAGTTAAGGAATTGGCACGACTTGCTAATGGAGGGAAACGTTTTGGTTTGTCCAGAACGACAGGCCTGTCTTTCAGCTGGTTGCTCTCTTGAAACTTGGCTCGAAGGGACTTGAAATCAATGGCAGCCTCCTGCAGCAAGTTAAAAATAAAATTATAAAATAAAAAGAAGAGCATAAATGCCACTTTAGTCCTTTATTAAAATGCTCAAATGCCTTAAAATGTTTGCAACCTTTAAAATAAAAACCTAAACCAACAATGGCATATAGTTAGGTTTTTGTTATGATGGAGTCTGCAATGCCAAATGTGTTCCCTTAGTGGAAGTTGACTTGTGTTTTATAAAAATACCAAATGATTATCAGATCACCTAGCACTTACAACTTAGAATGTGTTGTAATGGGAAATTAGTGGAAGTTACAAAGACAAAGGCATTACGTGGTTCATGCAAACCCATTTGGATAACAACAGGCCCACATTATGGAAGGCAATATGCAAATCAGATTGCTTTCTAAAGTTGCAATAATTAATTTCAGAAGGAATCCATGGCTACCAAGATATTATTAAAACAGAATACAACAATGATACTTTTAAGTGAACTGAAAAAAACAAAAAAACAAATATTAAATTAAATATCAAATTATAACTAAACAGTCCACACACATGCACACAACAAACCGACTAATTTTATTTAGATTTGTAGTTTTGGTTTTTATACTATATCAATCAATTATATCAATCAATTATCAATTTAAAAATATTGTGTTTGTGTGTGTATAACATAAAATGTATATCTACATTAACTCAAACACCTCTGCGTTTTGCATTTAAAAACTATAATTTAAAAAAGTTAAAAATGAAAAAAAAAAAAAGGGAACATTTGTAAGAACTGAACACTGACAAACAAACAGCAGTCGGTAAACTATTATCCTGTTTGTGTTTACAGAGTGTCAACAACCAAATCATTGCAAGGTTTGCTTACCATTTTTCCTTTCCCTCTTCATATACTAACACTAATGACGATGATAATAATAATATAACTAATAACGCTGATACTCGGCAGTGTTGCGGGTGAGAAGGCCACACCGCCTCCGCGTCTTCATTAACAAACCACCCGGAGCTCGTGCCCGCGCACACTCCGTCGGCAATTAATGCGCGCGCATCGCGCGAGGTTCCGTGAACGCGCACCGCTCTGTGCACGCGGGTTTGGGTTCTGTATCCTTCCACAGTCTGAGTAAAACAGAATAAAACACGTTTTAGATCGAGTTAGGAGAAAACATGTCCGTTTTCCTTCAGCACACCCGGTTAGTCCGTTTCATTATGGTGCCTTTTTTTTTTTTTTTTTTTTTTTACTGAATCGGATCTTTTGATTCAGCTCACCAGTGTGAGTCGACTCTTTCGGCTCTCAAACAGCATGTTATTTCTCCATAAACTGGACATTTATGATCAGACTTTGTTTTTACATGTAATCTTACTCTACCTTCTGATCGACACAGTAGTATTATTTGTAAAAAGGAATTTATAAAGAAAGAAATTATGAGTTAATTACCTTCTGGAGCTCTTTTTTCTGTGCAACTTTACATCTAGAAAAACAAAGACGGAGACAGTATATCACAACGCTCTCTAAAGTGCAATGATAAAAGGACTCCAACTTCTAAGAGATGTTATCCTCAGAAAATAAAGTCTCAGCTGTGCCTTTTTCACCAGCTCTGTTATGTTTGTGCCCCAAGTCAGGTTTTACAGACCCCAAGGTATAGGAAGCCTGTGACCTCCACAACATCTCCACAACATCCATCCATCCATCCATCCTATTCATTCACCCATCCACCCATCATCCATTGACCTAGCCAGCCAGCCATCCATCCATCCATCCATCCATTCATCCATCCATCCAGCGCAATAAACTACATTAACTGGCATAAACATCATTCAGCTGCTTTTTATTTCTTTTTAAAACTATTATAGTTTGGCAAGTACATCATTTTAAAAAGTTAAAATGATAAAATAGTAGTGGTTGAACAGTTGAACACTCTGACAAACAAATAGCAGGCCACCTTGGCCAGGACTCCCTGGAAGAAGAGATAATGTATCTCAATGGGACATTCCTGGTAAAATAAAGGATAAATAAATAAAATAAAGTAAGTATAATATCATCCAGTATGTGTTTATAGTGTTTCAACAATCAAATTATTGCAAGGTTCCTTACTATTTGTATTTACTCTCCATCCATCCATCCATTCATACATCCATCTCTCCAGCCAGCCAGCCAACCATCCATCCAGTTAGTTATCCATTCACCCATCACCAATCCATATAGCTAGCTATCCATCCATCATCCATCTATTCAGCATCCATTCATCTGTTCAGTCATAAATCCAGCTAGCCATCCATTCATCCATCTACCAATCCATCCATCCATCTTTCATCAATCAATCATCCATCCATCATTGATCCATCATCCATCCATCATTCATCTAATCATTTAACCAGCCATCCATTCACCTATCCATCTATCCATCAGCCATTCATCCATCCAGATAAGCATCCATTCATCAATCCATCTATCCTTTAGTCATCCATCTATCCAGCACTTGAATGCAAGGCAACAGTGCCACCTTGCCTACTGAAAAACAGTTTAAATCACAATGAGAAAGTGGAGGCAAAATAATTTTGGATCTTAATGAACCAGTTCACACAGCTGAATTGTTCTTGATTGAAACATCATTGGCTAAGTACCAAAATGCAGAGGCGAACCAAGGTGAAGTGGGGGCCCCAGGCAAAATGAATAGATGAGGCCCTTATTTCATTAATATATCTTTGTTACCTAAATATAAATTTATACAACATAAAAAAGTAGTCAAAGCACATAATATAACATAAATAGTTTATTTTTTTAAACAAAGTGCATATTCTTTGACAAAATATTAATCTAAAATCTTAAAGATACAGAACAATCTTCTTA
>JAQMYG010000001.1:5067295-5086000 GCA_030014215.1 Clariallabes teugelsi | reverse complement strand
TTTCCATTTAAATCTCTGTCTTCACATTGTGAATCATTTAAATAATTACTTTATTTATTTATTTATTTTTTATAAATGAGTGACAGTTATTTTCTGTTTCATCTGTGCATCAAAGTAGTATTTTGGTCCGTTAGAGCAGTTACAGTTCTGTCCAGCAGATGGCAGTGTTAAGCATGGAGGCCCATACAGCCGGAAGCGGAAGTAGAAGAAAAAACAAAGATGGCGGCGTCCATGTTCCACGCGCGTGCCGTGTTTTGGTCGGACCTGCTCAGTGTTTCCTAATGAAAACTCTGACATAATTTATTTTACACGTTTAAATATTTTACAACCTGAACATGAAGCCGAAATTCAGTCGGAGAGGCGGCGGGAGAGGGAGACAGCCTGAGGACAAACTGCACAAGTTCATGGTGTCAGTCCAGAGGTTTGTGGAGAATGAAGGGGGACAGGAGGGACAGGAGTCCCACAGCTACACCGGGACACTGGCTAAGAGGAAGAGCCGCAAGGAAATGCGCAGAGAGAAGAGGAAGATGAAGAAGAGGAAGAAGAAGGTGAAGGACAAGCCGAGTGTGGAGGAGAGTGTAGAGTCTGGTCCACAGAGCGCTCCTTCATCATCATCATCATCATCATCAGCCAAACCACAGTCGAACCCTGAGCAAGACGACAAGCCCAAGAGGAAAGTGCGTTTCCAGGAAACCTCAGCGTCTCCGCCCCCTGAGAAGAGAGGCAAGGTGCAGGCGGTGAGGAGGAAAGCTCTGATGGAGGCCAACGAGGAGGAGGACCGAGAGATCAGGAGGCTGGAGAAGAGACTCGGACTCCACAAGAGGAGGAACAAGAAGAGCCTCCCGCAGTCCTTCATCACCGACGGCCTCGACTACATCCTGGGCATCCTGGAGCCCGGAGAGGCGGGGTTATACCACAGCGACGATGAAGATGGGCAGGACGAGCTAGGAGTGAAGGAGGAGGAGAGGAAGAAGAAGAAGAGCGGGCTGGAGGAAGATGAGGAGGGAGACGAGGATGATAATGATGAGGAGGGAGACGAGAATGATGATGAGGAGGGAGACGAGGATGAGGCAGGACATGACGAGGAGGAAGATGATGTAGAAGAGGAGGGGGAGGAAGGACACAGTGGTGATGAGAAGGAAGATGAAGAAGAAGAGGAGGAAGAAGATGGAGAAGGAGACGAGGAGGATGCTGAGGAGATTGAAGACGATGTGGAGGAAGAACAAGAGGAAGGAGAAGAGGGAGAAGATGTATCAGAAGAAGATGATGATCTCGATGAAAAAGAGGAAGAAAATTCCCAAGAAAATTTATCTGTAAGTGAATGAGCTTTCTCTCACTCTCTCTTTCTGATTTTATTTCCATCACTCTCTGATCTCTCTTTATTAAAGACCACCGTAAGTACCCGTCATTAACGGTTAAACGGTTTGTAGAAATGTAGGGTTAAATTGTTCAAACGGCCAAAACATGGTATCGGTGCTAAAAAGGTGTCTCATCTAGGTGAAAAAATTTAATTTTCAATGAATTTTCCAAAATTAATTTTCAGATAGGATCGCATGACATCGTTTTTCATAATACTTCATGCTTCTTCTTATCTCCTGATCCCTACTTCGTTGATTTTGTGTGTGTTTTTTCTTTTACTTTTTTGTAAACGTACATACACACGTAGATTTTTATCAGATAAAAAGAAACACATTCGCGAAATACAGTTTCGTCTCCTTTTATGTCCATGGTGTACATTTTTTTTTTTTTTTTTAATTTACATTTAAATCTTTCAACAGTTACACATTTTTTTACACAATGTCAACTGTCATTCAGTTGAAACACGGACGATTTAGATTTCACATGAAAAGACATAAACCTGAAAAAGTGTATTATTCTAAAAATGCAAAGATATTTGCAAAAATATTATCTAAAGATATCGCAGATTAATCGTAGATTATTCTAAAGTAGATTGTTATAGGTTACTGTGTGACTCATCAGCAGGTTCATGCCCCTTCTCAGCTAAGGTGCCTCTGTTGAGCCCTATCTCCTCTAAGGGGCGCCGTATCCTGGCTGACCCTGTTCTCTGACCCCAGCCTTCTAATTTGATATGTGGATAATAAAATTGTAATTTCACTGTGCTGTAAGGTACAGTGAAATAACAAATAATTGAATTTCTAATTGTAACACAATGTATGTTTAAAGGAAATGAAGTCTATTAACTGTTACGCCTGTGTTTTATTCCTCTAAAATCCGCTGTGTTTATCCAGAGTGGCGATGCGGCAGGTAAATACGTCCCTCCTCACCTGCGTGAAGCCGCCGACAGCAAGCGCAAAGCCGAGCTGGAGCGACTGAAACGCAACCTGAAAGGTCTAATAAACAGGTACGTCTCGATCCGTGATCCATGATCCTAGCAGGACGCGCTTAGCAGTCACGTGACTCATCGACTCGGTTTGTGACCCGCAGGTTGAGTGAACCCAACATGGGCTCCATCAGCGGGCAGGTGGAGGAGATGTACATGAGCAACAGCAGGAAGGACATGAACGACGCACTGACCGACGTCCTGATGGCCGCCTGCGTCACTCCGGCACTCATGCCCGACAGGTAGCTTTACCTCGTACATTCATTCTGCAGTAAAAAAACAATGATGAGTAGTGTGTGTTTATTGTTGCTTTTTTCATTTCCACTCAGGCTGCTGATGGAACACATGCTGTTAGTCGGTGTCCTGCATCACACAGTCGGACTGGAGGTAATAAGTTTTTATAGCAGGAGCGTTTTTTATATCATTAGTTTTGAGATTATAATCGTTTCATCTCATTTCTGATAATGAACAATTACGCACATATCCTTATGGAACTAGAGATGGAGTAAAAAAATCATCATTCTTTCATATGGCACTTCATGTATCGTCACACTGACGACCAATTAAAGGTTTTTAGACTGAAATTTTAATTCAGTACACATAGTCCCCGACTTACGAACATTCGAGTTACGGATTTCCGCAGATGTGAACGGACAGCAGTTCTACTTCCTGTTCAATCATATATAAAAACAGACAGTGAATGTATAAAATGTCTAAAATGTGGTGTATTGTGTGTGTGTGGGGGGGGGGAGGCCTCACCGCTTTCAATAAATCAGTCCGGGAGCACGATGATAGAAAATGTCTGTCTTCTCAAGCTGTCCTGATATGGAATAATCCTAATTTTGGAAAGTCCTCAACAAAACAGAGTTCAAAGTCCAATACAGTGGAAAACAAGACAAATTGGCGTTCGGGATTTCTCTCAACATTTAAAGGCACAGACACAATACTGTTACATTAGACGTTTTGGATTAATTTCCTAAGGCGTGGTTACGGTTTTTGGCCACATGATGGCAGTGTGGGGAAAGGGGTGCAGAGATTTAGTCATGTGGATTGGTATGCTTTACATTGTCTAATTGTGTCAAAGGCATATAAGATTCAGTTTGTCGGATTTAAGAACAAATCCGACTTATAAACATGCTCCCAGAACAAAACTTGTTCATAAGTCGAGGACTACCCGTATATATTTGCATTTGAGGTTGTAAAAATTGCTGCAGTTCCGTTTTAATCCTACAGACAGCACTCTAATCTAGCTATCATGATAATCGTCCACGGCGACTCCCATCCGTACTCAAAACTAGACTTCCTGTCTGTCTTCCAGGTGGGCGCTCACTTCCTCGAGACGGTGGTACGGCGTTTTGACAAGACGTGGCGTGACGGCTCCGTGGCAGGTAAAGAGAGCTCGAACCTGGCCTCCATGGTGGCTCACCTGTACAACTTCCAGGTGGTGCACTCGCTGCTGCTGTTCGACATGCTGAAGCTGCTGCTGACGGCGTTCGAGCCGCAGGACGTGGAGCTGCTGCTGCTGCTGCTGAGGAACGTGGGCTTTTCCCTGAGGAAGGACGACCCTCTGGGCCTGAAGGAGCTGATCTCTGAGGCCCAGCGCAAAGCCGGCGCAGAGGGAGTGCGCCTCAGCGACCAGACCAGAGTAAGGAGCGGGAACGTACGCCGGCTCTGATTTAATGAGCGCAGCACATCAGCTTAAACACTTACAATTAGGTGTTTGGCAGACACACTGATACAGAGCGACACGAAAGTGCTTTGAAGTTTCTGTCATTGTGTAGATTCTTACACTGGGTTACTAGGTTATTGTTCTGATTAGATGAGGTTAGTTTGGAGCTGGTTAGTGTTTCTTGTCTGATGAAGAGGGATTATAAACAGTTATAAATGTGTGTCATGTTATTTATATCTCACTTTCCCCCTGTCTTTCTCTCTCTCTCAGGTGCGGTTCATGTTGGAGACGATGCTGGCACTGAAGAACAACGACATGCGGAAGATTCCGGGTTACGACCCCGAGCCGGTGGAGAGACTGAGGAAGCTGCAGCGCACTTTGGTGAGACATGTTCAACACATGAGGAAGTCTAACACATCATAAACAAATAAAAAAGTGGAGGATACCCCTGTTGTTGATGAGTTTCCAGTGACATGATCGTCCTGAAGTGATTTATTCCTTGTTGTGTGTGTTTTCTTTTTTGTTTGTTTGGTTTTTGCGTTGTGTAGATCCAGAACCGGGCGAGTGGCACTGACGTGAAGCTCAGGGTTTCTTTAGAGAATCTTCTGGAAGCACAGAGCGTCGGTCGCTGGTGGATCGTCGGCTCGTCCTGGAGCGGAGCGCCCATGATTAACGAGGACAAACCGGCGGCGCAGCCTGTTAAAGGGGAGCAGGTGAGGGCTATGATGATGTTTGCTGGCGTATTCATCTCATTCTGCTATTAGATATCCTCTGATACCTGTATCGCTCTCAGTTCAGTGCCAAAGTGCTGGAGCTGGCACGCAAACAGCGCATGAACACGGACGTCAGGAGGAACATCTTCTGCATCATTATGACCAGCGAGGATTACCTGGACGCCTTCGAGAAGCTCCTCAGGTCCGTAGCACACTGCTCGTTAATCGGTCTAACCTTTTAGACATCTCGAGCGCTGGATTAATCAGTCCCTCCTTCTTTTCTCTAGACTGGGTCTGAAAGGTCAGCAGGAGCGAGATATCGTCCACGTCCTCCTCGACTGCTGTCTCCAGGAGAAAAGCTTCAACGCCTTCTACGCGGTTTTATCTGACAAGTTCTGTGCACATGACCGGCGCTTCCAGGTAACACGAGCGATCGGTTCACATCCCCACACCAGGACTTTATTTCATGTTATTGACTGTGTTCTCATATCTTTTTTTTTTTTTTTTTTCCTTTCTCCAGATGACTTTCCAGTTCTGTCTGTGGGATAAGTTTAAAGAACTGGCAACCTTGTCGAGCAGTTCCTTTACAAACCTCGTCCTGATGGTCACGCACCTCCTAACCAAGAATTCACTTTCGCTCTCCATCCTCAAGGTAGGATGAGATTACCCAGCATTCCCTGGTCATAGTTCAAAGAGACATGACTGATTTTCCTTTAAATTATTATTATTATTGTTGTACTTAATTGGATTTTTTAAATTTATTTTAAATCAATAAATATACATGACTTGTTATCTACAGGATTGGAAAGATTATCCACATATTTGTACATAAATTCCCATTTAATCCATGTTGCTCTTCTCTCTCTCACAGGCCATAGAGTTTGGAGAACTCGATAAGCCTAAAGTTAAATTTTTGAGGCAGATTCTCTCCAAACTCCTACAGCAGCCTGAGGAAGAGGATCTGATTCAGATTTTCAGCCGGTGAGTTTCTAGTCCACATATAAGTGGCCACTTAATCAGACATAATCAGACATCAGTTTCCACGTTTGTCTTTGCTTTTCCTTAAGAGTCCAACAAAACAGCTCTTTGTAGCAGTCATGACTTCTGAATAATCTTTTGGATTAGTTTGCAGCCAGGGTTGCCAGATCACACTGGCAAACTCCTGCTCAGCCAGTTCTGAAACACTGACAATAAAAGAGTTGTTCTGTTTATAAAAAAAAAAAAGAAAATTTCTTGACACAATATATGAAAAAAATAGCCCAATCTGGCAACATGATTATTGCAGTTTACAAATCATCACTTCATATAGTGATTGGTCTGGCCACTATACAAACAACACCCATTTACATTTATGGCATTTGGTAGGGCGACCCTTATCTGTAGCAACTTACATGTTTATCTCATTATGCATCTTAACAGGTGAGGGGTAAGGGACTTGTTGAGGGGCTCAACAGGGGCATCTTGGTGGTGCTGGGGTTTGAACCTGAGACCGTCTGATCACTAGTCCAATACTATTACCACTGAGCTACCCCTGACCCATTATCAGAATGTTGTAATTCATAAATGTGTTAAAAAATGAACCGGAAAATGTCACCTTTTTTTAAATGGGAAAAAAAATGACCAGGGTGCTCTTTCATCGTAATTTATGGAAAGATTTATTTCTTTGCTTCTGTTCACTTCAGAAAATCATGCATATACAGAGCAGGGTCATGTTTGGATGCCTAGTCTCTGAAATGGCTAAACATATTAATAAGATCTATGTTAAGTATTTCTGTGTGATTATTGATGAGGAAAGAGATTTAATTCTCTGTAACCAATTTGAGCTGAAATCTAGTCTAATCTAGTGAAACCAGTGTATGGATAAATTCAGTAATGGAAACTTCAAGGCACTTTATGTATTTCTCTCTGGAAATGAGCATCTGCTCAGTGTAAATTAAATCATGTTGCAGATCTAAACTTTAGCTATTAAAACTCCTTTTCACAAAAGAAACGCTACATATCCCTCAAAACATGTAGAAAATAATGCAGAAGGTACTCCGTTTAACTCTATTGACATCATGTAACATCATGTTTGTTAGACAACTCTGACAAGCAGGAAGTTCCCAAATCCTGAGTAAATGCCCTTACTGTTGCACTTTTCTATCTTATCGGTCAATAGAGCTGAGTACAATAGATTGCAGTAATTGATCTGGTGTAAAACTCAGTGATGTTATTTCTTTTAAACCTATGTCTTTGTTAGAAATTCCTGCTATTCATATTCTAGTTTTGTTTATTTAGAAAAACAGCTTTATTTGTGTAGAAAATAAAGCTTATAAAGTACCCGAAACCATTTAACCGAAACTAAACCTAATAATAATAATGAGTAGGAACTACTGTAAATAAGAAATAAAACTATCATGTTGTACTGTTATAGGAAAATAATTATTGATAGTTTGATGTCCTATTATAGCCATCACAAAGTGTTTTATTCTTATTATACCGCAACAATGTGCCATTATTTTGCCTTTTTCTTAATCAGAAAACATACATTATATTTTTCTATCCAGACATTTTTGAAACATGTCCTTAAAACATGTTGGTCCCTGTAAGCACTCACCATTTTGAGTGTTTTTGTGTTTTCTGTGATCAGGATTTCTGGAATTCCCAAGCTGGGAATGCTACGTGAAGGACTAAAGCTCTTCATCCAGCACTTCCTGCTTCGAGGTGCGCAGACGGAGGGAACAATGCTCTCAGAGAGGGCCGAGGTCGCCATCAAGGCCATGGAGGCACGGGACGCCAAGCTCAAACTGTAGAGCACCGTTTATATTCGAGAACAGTTTTAGTGATGCAACAGATTTTGTCCAGCAGGTGGCTCTCCAACCCAAATAACATGGCCAATATACTAAAAGACTTAGGACAATTGTGTCCATGGAAACAATTAACCTCAGCTGTGCAGAGAAGCAAAAAAAGTTTGTCGAATTTACAACATTAAATATTCTTTATGTGAAGACCCTGGACTTTACAAACATTCATTCTGAAATATTTTGTTGTTGTTGATAAAGAAAAAGTGTATAAGTTTCAAAAAAATGACAAGACAGACTTGTGCAAACTTTATAACCTTTTCAATAAAATCTGCAACAGATGTTTTATAGGAATTAGGTGTATGTGATGTTTGTGTGAATTTAATAGCAAACGTTACAAAAGAAAGTTGTTTGAAGAAGAAGAAAAAAAAAAGAAGAAACATCTCAAGTGAACATTTATTGAATCAAGTCAAATTTCAAAAATCTGTTACTTCTTATTATAAACTTTAGCTATGAATCTAAAGTGCAGTCATGCAGTCTATCTAATAAATCAGATAGACTGCATGGCCAAAATTTTATTGACCACCATTAGCTTTGGTTACAGTGAATTCATGTGTGACAATGAAAATGGTTGCTCTTGCTACCAGAACCACATTTTCATAACTTGAGTCCTGGAATATGGCTGTTCCATCAGAGAAGAACATCTCCATAGATGTGATAACCTGGTGATTCAGTACATTCAGGTCGTCAGCTGACTTCCTTTTATTGTCACATAACGTTGCTGAGTCTAGACCTGATCGACTGAATCAACCCCAGATCATAACACTGTCTCCAGAGGCTTGTACAGTGGACACTATGCATGATGGGTGCATCGCTTCATGTGCTTCTCTTCTTACCCTGACACGCCCATCACTCTGGAATAGGCTCAATCTGGACTCATCAGGTCACATGACAAGACTGAGGCCTTTTTTCTGATGAGCTTTATTAATAAGTGGTTTTCTTATGACCACACAGCTGTTTAGTCCCAATCCTGTGAGTTCTCGTCACATTTTGTGTGTATGGAAATGCTCTTATATTTTCATTAGAGGTCTGAGTTCTACTGTCAATGCATCTTCACTATCTATTTATCAGATCTTCATGATTTTATTTCTGTCCACACTTCTTTCACAAACTTGAAGGTTCAGCACTATCCTTCCAGGTTTTAATAATGTGTTGGACAGTTCATAACCCAATTCCATTAATATCAAATCTCCTTAATTCATTATCGCAATTCAATAATTTGACCCTTCTGAAGCGGGGATTTTTTTGTTTGTTTAGTTATTTATTTGTTAAATATATTTCTATACCCATTGTACTTTTTAGGCTTTAAATTGTCTTAATTTCTTGGCAGATATTAATAGAAAAACATATCTGCTAATATGATATATAATTTTTAACCATGAAAATGTCTAGAAGTAGTGTTAATAATCTTATAATCAATTTTTGTAATCTTATAAGAAATGGTAGAACAATTTGATTAGAAGAAATCTGTTTTCACTGACTTATGTTCTTTTTTTTTGCAGTACATCGCACTTTAGACACTCTTAGAAGCTCAAAGTGCTGCGCAATAAAGTACTAAGAACTAAATATTTATTAATTTAATTAACATAATTAAGTGCAAAAATGCATACATGAAAATGATCTTAGGAGATAAATATGCTTAAAAACAGTGTTAAAGGGTTTTCAGTGTAATGTAACAACAACAAAAAAACACACACCATGCTCTGGGGAAACTAGTTATCATGAGGCAACATAGCCAATATTTCTAATAAATTTGTTTGTTTGCTTTTTAAGTAT
Source organism: Clariallabes teugelsi (assembly GCA_030014215.1). NCBI lineage: Eukaryota > Metazoa > Chordata > Actinopteri > Siluriformes > Clariidae > Clariallabes > Clariallabes teugelsi. The sequence goes on along the minus strand of JAQMYG010000001.1, from coordinate 5,076,661 downwards.
ACAGTAATACATAAATGTATATCAGACCAGCTATAGTCTATCCACCGGGTTAACACAGGATAATAGTGAAACCTTCAGAGGAACAGATGAGGCTGAGGATGATTTCTGAGCATTGTGTGTGTGTGTGACTGAAATTATTATTCAGGGTGAAATTGAGGTCATGTGTGTCTGAGGTAAAAACCCCGCACGCGTGCGGTCTGCTAACATTGACCCACAAAATCATAATTTTATTCCCTTTTAACTGGTTTAGGCTGTATGTTGGAGGAAAAAGAGAGAGAGTGTGTGTGTGTGTGTTCGCGGGTGAAATATAGCCGCTCAGCTCCCGGACGCGAGTGACGCCGGCGCATAGCAGAGACTCGCCGCTACATTCGAGGCCAGCGCCTGATTAATTAGCAACATTAGCATCGGCGCGGGCGCGTAACGGTCAGAGCGCGCGAGCGGGTCATCCGGGGTCAAGAGCTCTGAGGAGGCGTTTAGCGTCCAGTGGCGGCCATATTGTCTCCAGTGACTGTACTAGTGCTTGTTGTTTTTTTTGTTTTGTTTTTTTTACATAAAAACACATAGTTTTAACGAAACAACACCCTGTTGTACAAATCATTCAGCCTCAGAGATTTCTAATGGTTTCTAATAGATTTTAATTCATTTATGTTCTTCATATGCCTGCTTATTTATTTATTTATTTATTTATTTATGTGAGGGACTTAGATATTACAGTATGTGTATATTACTATGTTTTAGATATTTTTTCCTTTATCTGCATGTCTTTTCTCTGTAAATAATTTTCCCACTTTATTTTCTTTTACTTGAGTTTTTTCATTTGTTCATTTGTTTTACTTGTTCCCCTTATTATTATTGTTGTTGTTGTTGTTGTTGTTGTTTGGACGATTAGTTCATTTTTCATCTTTGAATTATTTTTCACGTGGTGGTCCGTTTACAAAAACTGAATTTCGAATCGAGGGCTTTACCTCACACTGTTACAAAACACTTGCACTGGAGACTCCTTACACAATACATAACTAAACTTGTGCCCACAGAAAACTTAAGCATGTTCACAGTTACTTATAGTTGCTTTATGTGGTGCATCCGCTGTACAAATCCCTATAAATAATCTGTTCCTATTAAGACGATAACATGTTAGAACAAGTGCATTAATATGCAGATGTGAATCAGCTAACTGCCGGAACTACTGCCCGAGATGCTTAGAGAGAAAATTAATCATCAACTTGTGACCAATCAGGACTGAGAATTCATCAGTGCTGTGGTATAGGTGCTTTATATAGCAGTGAACAACATCACCAATATACACTCATGAGCCACTTTATGAGGTACACCTTGCTAGGATTGGAAGTCCTTTTGTCTTTACCTTAATTCTTCATGGAACAGATTCAACAAGGTGCTGAAAACATTCCTTAGAGATTCTGGTCCATATCGACATGATAGCATCATGCAGCCACTGCAGATTTGTCGGCTGCACATCCATAATGCAAATCTTCTGTTCCACACACATACCAAAGCCGCTCTATTGGATTGACATCTGCTGACGGTGTAGGACGTTTGAGTACATTGTCATGTTCAATAAACCAGTTTGAGATGATTTCTGAGATGATGCGTGTTATCCTGTGCTTATAAATGCATGGACATGTTCAGCAACAATACTCAGGTAGGGATGGAGGTTTTAAACCATGCTCAATTGGTACTAAGGGCCCCAAATTGTGCCATGAAAGTCGCCCCTAGACAATTACACCACCACCACCACCACACTGAACCATTGATACACGGCAGGATGGATCTGTGCTTTCATGTTCTGACCCTACCATCTGAATGTCACAGCAGAAATCAAGACTCCTCAGACCAGGTGATGTTTTTCCAGTCTTCTATCGTCCAAATTTGGTGACCCCATGCAAAATTTCGCCTTAGTGTTCTGTTCATAGCTGACAGGAGGTTTTTTGAGTTACTGTTGCCTTTCTATCAGCTGAAACCAGTCTAGGCATTCTCCTTTGACATTAGAATTTTCATCTGGTACCAACAACTTTGCCACATACTAAGTCAGTTAAATTCTTCTTTATTCCAATGCTCAGTTTGAACTTCAGCACATCATCTTGTCCATGACTCCATGCTTAAATACCTTGAGTTGCTTTTGAGTGCATTAGTGCTTGTAACTAACTAATAGTTCTATTTCTTGAACCATTTTCTGAAACTAAAGTGCAAGTTGAAACAGCAATGTTTTAAATAGGCTTTATTAATAAACCATATTCATTCACTGACTCGCATTAACATACAATAGTTACTAATGTTGAAAGATGTCTGCTGAATTTGTTCCATGCATGTACACTTCACCCGTGAAAAATATCTCTGACCCTTTAAACTCTTATTTACGCTTCCTTTGTGTGCACACGCTTGCTTTTCACCTCCCTGTGAGTCAGAAGAGCTTCTTTTGCACATTCCAAAAATGCCTAATATTATCCCAATGTATCTTTAGTTCAGCATTTAGTTTTAGCCGGATTCTGTAGATTTTTGTGTAAGAACTGCTGCTGTCATCATAAAGACTGTACTTTGTTTATGCCAGGAGTTTTACTGAATACCCAACATAATCAACCTGAAGATCATCTCCAGGTTTTGTCCTCATGGTGTCCCAGAGAGATGTCCTTCAACACTTTCGTCTGGAAATCTTACGATTTCTATAAATGTGTTATTTACATGGCTGATTACTGAAAGACAAACATGCAGTGATTTGTTATACAGCCCGAGGCTCACACACTGTTATACACACTGTGTAATATGCTGTGTTTTGTGGTTAGTTGTTGTTGTTGCTCAATTGATCAGGCTTAATCAGAGGTGTCAGCAGATCAAACGGCTTCACAGTGACGCATCTTTGTTTTTCTCACCGACTCGCAGGCCATCTCGCGCAGATGGGCCACATTTCCGCGTCTCTGACAAAGCCAACATTGTCACCGTGTGTGAACGGAAACACAGTAACAGCAGGCCAGCCCACTAAGATACACACAGGTGACCAGAGAGAGAGAGAGACAGAGTGCTGTGAGACTGGGTATGTGTTTATCTACGTGACTCTGTGTGTGTGTGGATCACACCTTTAACTGTCGGTGACCTCTTTCTGACCCTGTAATAGGAAGGAAATGTGGCTGATAACTGATCAGCTATCAGATAGAGTGCGTGTTTGCAGGAATTAGATACAAATTGAACTTTAGATGTATTGTATCAGATTCAGTCACTATGTGTCTATGAGTCTAAAATCCAAACAAGTTAATGTTATCAGTCTCTTTAAAAAAAAAAAAAAAAAAAGAAGCCTAATCATAAGCTAATATTAATGAACAATCAGAGTCTTTAAATAAGTCTTGCTGTAATCTCGATTAGTGTACGGTGTAGGTAAGAGAAGGAGGTTAGGAAAAGTTCACTGTCTGGTCAATGTCTGGTGTTTGCAGGGGAAAAGAAAAGAAGCATGGTCAATGCATATTTTTCACCACATTGAAATACTTTTATTAAAGCTTTTTTCATTTCATAGTTATAGGTTATTAAACAGTTCAGTTAAAGACACTCATCGTATTACTTTGAACATAAACAAAGCATTAAATTTACATTTGGCAGACACTCTTATCCAGAGACATTTATTACAGGCTCTCAATTAAGACAATTTACCTTAAAACCTTTTAAGTTTTGAAAAGTTGATAACTGAACAATTATTACAGTGATTTATTATGTCATTTTTTCTATATGTTTTTCTTTATTTCTTAATTTTTCTTTCAATTTCTTTCAAAATGATTATATTTTAAACCATTTTCCAACACTGTACTGAGCAGTCTAATTATTATTATTATGTTGTTGTTTTTTTGTAATCTAAGTTAAAAATATAAAATAAGTAAGCAAAAAAAATAAAGCACGAAAGCATTTGCTTTGACCCGCCTGGTCCTACCAGTTATAGTCAATATTGGCACATGATTAATCCTTTGTGTATAGAAAGGATAAGTGTACAAGTATAGAAGTCTATGAAAGTCCTGTATTTATAGAGTTGGAAGTTGTTTGATTATTTTCCAACTTCTCGAGAACCAAAGCGCAGAGGACAGAGTTAAACTTATAAATAAGATTAAAATCCATAAAACGCATGTGGCACAGATTCGTGCCAGCAACACAGCATAGGTCAGTGACGATTAATAACAGTACATGTGAATTGTAATATGGAAGTCTTGCAGTGTGTCTTAACAGGGAGTCTCCAGATTTTGTGACTGTGCATTTGGGTTTTCGGATACGTCAGGTAGAACAAAAGTTATCATTACTTTTATAACGTGTCGATTTTACCACTACCGGAGTATGGGAATGACATTGCAAGAATGTAGGCCCTTTAAAATTGAGCATATTATAATTATTTGTTCATAGAAAACAACAATAAAATATATGATTATGTGTATCTGTGCTATTTCTTTGCCTATGCGACCCATTTTGTAATCTTTGCTTAGTCATGTTTGTAAAATTCAGTTCATCATATCGCCTATAGTAGGTTGTGCTGAACAAAGGATATGTCACTCTATACAGCACAATCCTTAGCCTTATATATGTTCATAAAAAAACAGCAAAACAAAAAATGACTAAAATGTTCTAAGTTTTAAGGACTACCGCATTTCCATAAATGTAATATATGGAAATATAAAATTATATAAAATTATATTTTTATTATACATATTTTATATAATAAAATATAATATATATATATATTTTGTTTGTTTGTTTGTTTGTTTGTTTGTTTGTTTTTCTTGGATTGTAATATCAGGAGTTCTGCACCACAGAACCAAATCTGTGCAAACATAAAGCAGAATCAGTAATTTACTGCTCACCTGCTGTCCTTTTAGTAACTCAGTTAATGTTTCCTCCTATTCTGTCTTTGAACCATTTTGGACTCTTATCTGTAGCTGGGCAAATCTCTGGAAATTGTGCTTCAGATCAATAAGCAGGACCAGCTGGGACCTGCGTAATGCTGATTGTCTTATATGTACTTAGAGAAATGAATTTCCTTTAGATTAGAAAGGTGTCTAACTTGCCTCATATTAATGGCATTCCCTATTTGTTAGATACTGTATGTATATACTGTATATATTGATGATTTCTGTCCCTGAGAGATCTGTAATGTATAATGTTAGACTTTCACTTTGATTTTGTGTATTGAACCTTGTTCTATGTATATCTGTTCTATTGCACCCTTTTATGTTCCGGGTTGTTAATACGTCAGTCCTATTGTTCTTTCAATTCACTGTTCCACCTTACAAAGTCCACCCTCTTGTGTCTTTTTGATCTCCTCAGTAATTTTACAACCTGCTGTCCCACCCTGTTACTGTATGTCCTATTTTGTTACAGTCAGTTATGTTATACTTTGTTACTTACATTACACTATTCTTCCTTGTTAGTTACACTCTGTTATGTTAGACTTTCATAATACTTTATGTTACATAAAATATGTTACACTCTTCCACCTGGTTATATTGCTGTGGTACTTGTGGTACTCTTTGTTGTCATCTACTCTGTCATGTTACACTTTCTTACACCCATCTTATGATTTTGTTGACATTTTGTTGCTCTCTGTTATGTTAGACTGTTTTTTATACTTTGTTACCCTTTGTTATGTTACACTCCATTGTTACACTGTGTTGCTTATTGTTTTGTAACACTTTGATATTCTCTGTTATGGTAGACTTGCTATGGTAAACCCTGGAATGATTCGTTTTGTTGTTTTTTATTATTTTACACTCTGTTGTTATGCTTTGTTACTCTTTGTTACTCTATGATTTGTTCCAATCTTTTATATTGCAGTCGGTTATGTTACACTTTGTTTATAACCGTCATATTACAGTCTGTTAATTTAAACTATTCCACCTTGTTACAGTATGTTACCCCCCTCCCCCCCCCACGTTATATTACATTCCATTGCACTCTTTGTCATTTCATTCTATTCCACCCTGCATTATGTCATATTATGCTAAATATGCTAAAGTATTGACAGACTATGAAGATATAACAAATATATCCTTCATTTATTTTGAAATGTGCACATTCCGTGATTGCACCATAATAATGGCATTAACTCTTTTGAGGTTCAAAGGAGTACCATATATAATAAATTATGCATTAAGGATGGTGAATGAATAACATGTTTGATGAAGATAGCGATTCTCTAATCGAAAATGAAAGTAATGTCAACTTCTCTGGAATGCCATAGCTAAGTGTTCTAGGTTGGTTAACTCACCAGCTTTACAGAATGATTTTATTCCAGCTGATGGCTATGAAGAAACTGTTTTAAAAATGCTAAAGTGATACAGTGTGAAAGTGGCCCAGCAGGCTGATTACTCGGGCATGGAAATTCCTCCCCTAAGCCTGAGGATCAAAGTCAGCCAACGCTCTTAAGTCATGCTCTGTATGCGCAACGGAGACGAGTGCCATAAAGCAATCTCCCCCAATTAGCTCAGGACAAAATTAGAGGCACTTAACGTCCGACCGGATCGTTTCTCTCCAGCCGCATGCCGCTGAAGACACAGGGTGGTGATTATATTTAAATTGGCTCTAATTGAGTCTAAGGAGAGCTTCTTGGCAAAAAAAAAAGGAGCAGATAGATCACTGGGTTTATTAGCTTGGATTAATAGAAGAGGAAATGCTCTATCTGCTGAGAAATTGACTTGAAAGTCCCATTAAAGTGAGCGGCCGTCTTGGACCGCAGAGCCATTGCCTTCTCCTGTTCATCATTTTCTTTTCACGTTCGTCTTAAGTGAAAGAGTCCTCCAGAGCTCTTAATCGAGGATCATTTATCTGCTGTGTGTCCTTCCAGGGTAGATTAATGAAAATGATGCTGCTGAGTATTTCCAGCTAAGATGGGTATGTTTACATCTAACAATACAGTAGTACAGAAAATTTTACCCCAAACCAGAAAAAATACATAGATTCTTTTTTGTTATTATATTAATATACAGTATTTTTTTTTTATATATACACAGACTACAAACCTGGACACTTTTTGCCACCATATGGTTTTGGTGTTGCACAGGTTTTTTAATCACACATTGACAAACCTAAATCTAAATATTATTAATTGTTTGATGTTTAATGTTATAATACTTCAGTATGTCACTGTAATAATAATAATAATAATAATAATAATAATAATAATAATAATTATTATTATTATTATTATTATTATTATTATTATTATTATTATTATTATTGTTATTATAATGTGTATGCAATATAAGACCAACTGTGTGAAATAAAGTAATTGCACACATTCTATAGTGCACTAAGTCTTCTTGTTTGAGGTTTAATTTCCTATATTTGGTCCACTAGCTGAATAAATAATGGGATTTCACACATTACATGTTGCACTCGGTCCAATACATAACATATTTGGAATTCGGCTATACACTGTACATAAATACGGTACTGTGCAAAAATATTAAGCCATCTCACATTTCTTCATATTAAATTAAATAAATTAAAAGATAAAGGTAATTAAACAAATGTCTTAATGTGACAGGCTACAAAGTGTTGTAAGGATACAATTTAAAGATTGGTTGTTAATGTAATAACCTCAGCAACGACCTCATTTCCCCTCTCGTCTGTTCCAACCACTCAGCATTAAGCATCAGCAGTATACTAATCACTGGCCTGATCATCTGTCATCATCTGCACCTGTTTCTCACTGGTTCAAGCTTTAAGTTAGATGGGTTTCTCTCAGTTACAGGGACTGGGTTGAAAATGAGAGCCAGAAATGTCCTTTAGGAAGCCTGGAGAACTATTCCTCAAGACTACTTTGAAATACAAGAAATTTTGGCTCTTCAGATGTAAAATATGAAGAAATGAGTGATGGCTCAAGACTTTTGCTCAAGACAGTATTGAATTTAAGACAATGCAACTCCTTTAATCTACATATTGAGCTATATCCAGGCCGAAACCCAGTTATGGTGGAGAACAAGTGAAATAATGAGCTTTTTACCCTATACAGCAAGGTCCAAAATTTAGTCCAATTTTGCCGTCGCCTGCAATTCGGATTCTTTTATAGATACCATATATTGGGTATGAAACAAAACGTTTGCACACCCTTTATAGTGCACTGTATCAAATATGGAACTTGTTTGGGATTTAATTGGACTCTTTACACAATGCTACTCCACACCGTACATAGTGCACAAGGTCAAAAAAACAAATCTTATTTTCAAATTTACTCTTTATATCTCTATGAAACAACAGTGTTCCACATCCTATGATGAAGTGCACTAGGTCTATTCAAACACTAGTGAGCTCACTTTGTCTCACTATGTAGAAATCATTTGGGATGAAAGGCATAGAAAAACACAATAATTATATAACAATAATGATATAAAATACATAATAATAAAATGCACTAGGTACAATATGTTTCGCATTAATTATCATATTAATAATAAATGCACTGTTTGAACTCATTTAATATTAAACTTTATATTACTTGCATAAAAATAGTGTTTATAAAATATGCTTGTATATTTCTAAACATGTATATAGTGCATTGTAAATGTTTCCAGTATGTTCTCCCTCTGGAAGGATTTTTATTATTATTTTTATTATTATTATTTTAATTCAGGCTATAAATAAAGAACTGTTTTATGCTCTGAGCTGCGCGGTGTGCTGACGGATGAGGAGCCGCTCAGAGCTTTTATTATTGCCCCTGCATTGCTGCGGTGGTGCGAAATGTTTCAGCCACACATTTGCACGGATTCGTGAGCTCTATATACAGCGATTCCCATGACCCGGCCAGGTCACACACAGCACACACTCCTTAGAGCACAGCACTGGTCGAGGTTCTGTCTGCTGAACAACACAAGACCTCATTGATAGAAGAAGTTCATCTGGTGTAAGTTTTAAGTGCTGCATCTCAACCAGACAAAACATTTTAGAAAAAAACAGAACAATTTATTTGCATTTATTTAGCTTACATGCAATTGTAAAGCTATTTTTTTTTATAAATACAATATAGAAAAATAAACACATTTGCACACATAAACACTTTGACATGGATATTGTTGTTTTTTACACAACACAGATGTTTTAGAAAGGTGAGGGTCTAGTGATGAAATATGAATACAATGAAAAACAATGATTTTTATGAATTTCTGTTGCATCATTTGTAATATATAAAAAAATAACAATTACATGCTTCGTACCCATTCCTGCAGTCCCTATGTTTAGACTGTTTGGCAAATCTATTAAACAGTTAATTGATTTAATATTGGTTGTACCCCAAATGCCTGCCTACTCTCTCGCACTATATCTTTAACACGGTAGACATTTTTTAATTTTGCCCTAAAACAACTTATGAAAAATCAATTTAGATTAGAA
>JAQMYG010000001.1:5050440-5064048 GCA_030014215.1 Clariallabes teugelsi | reverse complement strand
CTTTAACTGTAAAATTTGTTTGCCTTTTTTTTTTTTTTTTTTTTTTACAAATTCACAGCTTAGCTGTCGTTTTCTTGTGTGTGTGTGTGTGTGTGTGTGTGTGTGTGTGTGTGTGTGTGTTCATGTGTCTTTTTTTGCAAATGCAAAACAAAATCGTGTAAATGAAATATTTTCTTTCCTAACAGTGGTCAGATGTTGTGAGTTTAAGATATTTTCTTCACACTGAGGCTGTAAGTCTTATTGACTTAGTCATGTCGGGTGTGTGTTGAACAGGCCGTGGAAGGTTCTTTATACTCAAGTCGGTGCGGCAATGTATTTAATCCTAATTATAAAAATAACAGTCTACTAATTAAACAATTTTTTTTTTAGATTTGCGGAAAATATTAGCTTTAAAAATGCAACTTAGATCCAAATCGTTTATGGTTTTGTGTGTCCAGATTTAAATTAATATGGGTAAATATGGCATTTAGTATTACTTCTGTTCTGTTACTTGATACAGTCTACACTTTGGGCAGAATCTGTTTAACATGTGTTTTAATTAGTTTGAACGATACAGTAAATGAATTGTGTGGTTGTGAGCGATACCTACAACACGTTATTAAAAGCAACATTTCCTCACAACTTCTGATTTTTTCCCCCTAACATCAACATCTGCACCCTATCTTGTTTGTGTGTGTGCGTGTGTGTGTGTGTGTGTGTGTGTTCGCGCTCGGCTCTCAGTAAACCCGACACACAGACACGCTTGTGTTCGGTGTGTAAACACTTGGACCGGTTTGTGGTTTTCTCACCGGACCGACACTTTTCCCCCCTCTGTCCATTATCTGACCATTTTACCCCCTGTCTGAAAAACTAAAGGAGAAAGAGATGGAAGAAGAAGAAGACTTCCGCACTCCAGTCTCACGAGAATCATTCTTTCACCGAACATTTTTGTTACTAGATAATGAAAACCGTTAGATTACCCATAAAGCAAAACAGGCAACCAAAACACCAACAGGTCTTAATTCTAAGGGCTGCGAGCTTTATCCTGCGTTGTCACATGTACAGTATGTAATGCATGTATTAAGTGTATTGTGCAGAATATGTGTGGTAAAAATTCACATACATAGGCCTATTCTGTGTATATATCATATACACTCGTAAGCTATTAAGTAAAAAAAAAAAAAAAAAAAAAGGAAAATAGGCCTATGTGATCTTTATTTTTACGTAATTCTTATACATTTTTTAAAATGTTGAATTTAATCAATTATTTATTGCTTTGTTGTTTACTTGTTTCATTTATTGTGATTTATGTCCTGATGCATGTTTTTGCTGTTTATTGGAATTGTCTATTGTTATTAATGTATTTAAAGGTAATGAAATGTAGAGAATACCTTTAAATATTTTAATAACAATAGCCAATAGCAGTGAAGAAAAAAAATGCAAGAAAATTAAATCAGCATCTTTAACGCGTCAATTAAAATTTCAACATTATTATTGCATGCATTATTACTATTATTATTATTACTGGATAATCGTGGGCACTACAATGTATTAAAGCACGATGAACTTGGTGTTTTAAGGGAACCAAAATGACTCGGTTTTTGTTTTTTTTCTGCAGTCAGTTTAACTATTTTTTTTTAAGTCAGTTTATTAAAAAGTAGCACTGTAGTCGTATTTAGTCAGGAAATATTAATAGTAGAAAGTGTTCTCTGGCTTGATGCCACTGGAGAAGCAGTCCTAGTACCAGTTTTCTAGTTTCTTAGTTCTCAGTTTACCACTTGCTTGATTAACGCATGTTCTTGATGAAACTGAATAAAGAATACTTTAAAAAAAAGTTACTTAAAAAATACTTTAAAAAATTAATGGGATTTGTTTTTGTTTAGAAGGAAAATATGATTTAATCACCTTTGGGTGTCAATGCAAGGTTGTTTAAAAATGCCAATAATTCCCCTTTTTCTTTATTCAAAATGATTAATCCTGGCACCTCTATTTGTTCAACAATTTGTATTTATTTATTTATTTATTTATTTATTTATTTATTTATTATTTAAATGCGCATTATGTTAAATTTAGCCCATTGTGCCTTTTTGCAATAATATAGAACATTGCTCAGTTAATCAATTCATCAATTTGACGATTATTTGATGAATGTTTGATTATTTTAAGGTCCTTTTTGTCAGTCAGTCATCTTCTATACCGCTTTATCCTGTATTCAGGGTCGCGGGGGCCTGGCGCCTATCCCAGGAAACTTGGGGCACAAGGCGGGGTACACCCTGGACAGGGTGCCAATCCATCGCAGGGCACACACACATACACACACTCATTAGGTCCTTTTTGTTCCTCAAAAATACGTTAAAAAAATTCCCAGATTCACATAATTAAATTAAGCACAGACTTACTCTTAAGTACAATATGTAAACTCCATTACAAAAATAAAAAGCAAAAGTAAATAATAGTTGGTTTATGTTACATTTATGAAATAGGAATGAATAATGAGGAATGCAGTAATATCGGCATTATATTAGCAGATCTGTGCAAAAGCTGTAATCACGTTTTAGTTTGATTTGGTGGAAATGATTAACGTTGTGGAAATACTTTTGTGAACGGTCCTCTAAGAAATTATAAACGTAATGTTTTAATAGATAGATTTTTATCATTATTTAAGTGTTACAATGTTGCAGGTACTCACGGTTGAAGTCAGTCTGAAGTTTGGGGAGAGCGAGTCCTGCAGTGGAGATCCTCAGCCAGTGATCGAGCTGCAGGGATCCAGGGGGCAGCTTGAGGGGCTCATCGTGGTGAGGAAGAGGAGGGTAGGGGTAAGAGAGTACAGGCGGCTGTCCCAGAGGATAGGAGAACATGTGCGGGTGGTAAAGAGCGCTGCTCGGATGATGGAGTCCCAACATGGCTGAAGGAGAGTTCAGAAGATCCGAACCCGGGACGCTTCTCCTGCCCGAGGATGACGATGATGTGGAGGAAGAGGATGAACTCGACAGTGAGGTGACCAGAGCCAGGGGTGAAGTCTGAGATTTCGGAGGCTCCACGGCCAGAATGGCGTCGATGCGAAAGTTTTTGGATTTCTCCATGTGGCCCAGACGGATCTCCGGCCGTCCTCTGGACTCACATGTGTGTGTGTGCGCGCGCGCGGGTGTGTAGATGTGTGTGGGTGTGTTGACGTGTGTGTGAGCTGCTTCCTCTCCTTATAGCGTTGTAATCTAGGCTGTGAAGTTTGTGGCAGTGATGTCGGATTGGTTGATCCCGACCCGCCTATACGCGCAATGGGTTCAGCCTTTGCTGAAGTGCAGAGTTGCCAGATTGGTCTCTCTCTTTTTTACTTTAGTTAACATCTAAAAAGCATTACTTAAAAAAAATAAACAAATACATATTAAATATATTTTGAAATAAAATTGCATAGAAATAAACAAACAGTAACAGGTTTGGGGGAACTTTTTTTGTAAATAAATAAATGGTTAATACTGCTCAGAGAAGTTTATTCGTGTGTTTTTATTAATGTGCAAAAATCAGAAGATTTTTTCCCCCCACAATTTCACTAAGTATAGTTTGAGCAGAAATTTAATTAATTCTGGAAGCTCTTTTTCCTCTTACAACTAATGCTGTATTTCTACTACTTTTTAAACCTGATCATATTTCTAAGAGCCTCAATTTACAAAACAAGAAATACAACACGGTAACATTATGTAATAAAATCGTAACGAAGCAATTTTTGTGTTTGTTTTGGTTCATAATATATGTGATATATACAGTCTAAGCTAAATGCATTTGCCTGTCAGTAATACAGTTTAATGTATGTATTAATGTATGTATTTAAAGAATGTTTAAACATATTAAGGTGCGTATATTTCTACAGTCAACGGTTTTTAAAGTGAAAACTTAGCTAGGCTCTTTGTTTTTATTTTTAAAAATGTAATTTGTATTGAGTATTTCTAACATTACATTAACAGTGCATTATGTATAATATTCTGAACATATCTGTGTGTTTGGTTTAAAGTGCAGTGAATCCCACACACTGCTCCATTCTTCTTCTTTTATCTTGTCTGAGGCAGGCATGCAGGCTGTCAACAGACCACCCACTGCACTTACTCTTACTGCACTGAAACACTACACTTTACTCACACTCCATTCCCACTACCATTTAACCCTTTATACAGCACCTATTAAAATGCTTGAAAATTATATTAAAAAAAAAAATCAGAAATGTAAATTTTTTTGTCATTTTTATGTTGAAAATCAAAATCAGTGAAGTTACCATATATTGTTCCTTGCCTGTCTATCTGCATATCTTTAGACTGAGGGAAGGAAACCCACAAAGCATGGGGAGAACATTTAAACTCTACAGAAGTTGAAACCTTGACAATGGAAGTGAGGGGCCACTGTGCTAACTATGCCATTGTGTCGCCATGTATAACTTTTCCAAAAAACAAAAAAAAAATATTTAAACTATGTTTTTTTTCTTTTTGAGGTACTGATAATAGCACTAATAAAGGTTAACAATTTTTTAAACATTGATTTAAAAATATTATATATTTTACATTTGTTTATTTTTATTTTAGACTTTTTAATACTTATTTAAGCTTTACTTACTGCACCGACAGTTAGACTGTCTGTTTGTCAGTTTTGTTTTTTAATAAAATTAAGTTATCACTCTTACTTTTGCACTGCCTTGGATTTGTTTTCTGTATAAATAAAATTTACATTATATTATCTGAATAAATGTATATTATAATATTAAAGTATAGAGTCTAAAATAAATTTCTTATTTCACACAGATTGTGTCTGATTAGTACAAATAAAGTGTAATTAAATGATCAGATTTTCGTCTAGGGCTAATCAAAGCTCTGTATACAGAGGGATGGACATATTGAGTACTGGAGTAACAGAGAGATGGGGTGTTGGTGAAGGGAGGAGGAAAGGATTATATGATAGTGAGATTTAATGATGAAGTGATTAAGGGTTGATGTCAGGGAGGACTTGACTAATAGCACTGATGGAGGGATAAAGTAGATATAAAGTATTAGATAAAAGAGCAGGTGATGGGGACATGCGGGTTGAAATGATTGGAAATAGGGTGATGAAGGGCCATAGTGATCAAGAGATGGAGTGATGTGTAATCATGGAGGAATACTGGAATAAAAGAATGGAGTGCTGGAGAAGTATAGTGATGGTGAGAGTTGCAGAAGTGCAGTGATGGGAATAGACTAATGTAATAGTAATGAGGAATGTAGTGATGAATGGAAGTTTCTAGGAGTGTAATGATGGAGAGATGTAGTGATAGAGGAAGGATAGAGAGATAAAGCGATAAGGTGTTGGTGTAGAATTGGAGCAATGCAGGAGTGAAATTTAGAGTAAATATAGAAGGGAAAGATGGAGGGATGGACAGATGGGGTGATGGAGGAGTAGATTGATGTTTTTTCCCTCTCTAATTAGCCTGTGGAAGCTAATGGAGTGAAAGAGTGAAAGAGAGAGAGAGAGAGAGAGAGAGAGAGAGAATGAGTGACAGTGAGTTTGCCCTTCACCTGCCTCTCAATCAGGCTGATGAGCTGCTCTCTCTCTCTCTCTCTCTCTCTGTTTATTAGCTCAATGGGAATCACTAAATCCCACAGAGACTTCTCCTGTCTGTTTCTGATTTTCTTCCTGCGCTTTCCTTCATGCCATTAACACATAACCATCTTTAATTAAAAGAGCGTAGTTATTGGTATATGATTTCTCTCAAAACCAATAAAAGGATTTGTTTTCTGTGTTTAAAAAATATGTTGAAATATTCCGCTTTTAAGGTTATGTCCTGTGCTTGTAATTGTATGGATCCTGTGCTTGTGCTGTGGGTTTCCCAGTGGGAACAATAAAGCTGCAGATTGATTTATTAATTGATTGAATTATTGATTGACGTTATGTTTAAGGTTGGCTACATTTTATGGAACAATAACGTGGAAAAACAAAACCAAGGCAAAGCAACAGTTTCGAGCTAACGGGAACACCCCGCAAACAAAAAGCTGATATCTACTGTAGCTCACATTCTAATCTTTCAGGTTAAACAATGTGAATAATACAATATCTAAACCTAAATATCACGCGCGTCTTGATAATGTCCTTATTAATTAAAACTTAAATTAAATTTAAACTCTTACACTGTTCTTTAATGTGCCGGGTTTTTTCTTTTCTTTATTTAAAACACTGAAGTAAAAAAACGCTTCTGAAAACAAAAAACGTTTCTGCTTAGTTAATGTTTACGCTATGCTGCTTAAACATGATTTATAAGGGTATTGCTACCGACTACAAATTATAATTTAAAGTCATTCTGTTCATGTGGCTTGTTCGAAAATGAAAATCCTAAGCTTCATATAACAAAGCAAAATGCGACAATAATAATAATAATAAGAAGAAGAAATAAACATAAATAGGCTATGAATTATTTTGTTTTGTTGATTTTTCTTATTTATACAAGAGCTGGCCATTTCTAAACGAATTTAGGTAACATTAAAAAACTCAAAGAATCTCATGAAGAACGTTATGTTTATCCCAGTGATAAAACTGACAGAATGGACTGAAAATCGCTGCTGATCTTATCCGACCATTGGCACAAAATATTACAAAAATATTACAAAAATCAACAGATTAAAAAAAAAAAAAAAAGGCGTGACTTGTTGCGAAAGCTGTTGCCACGCACCGTAAACATTATTAGGTTAAACAGAGTACACACTACTGTACTGTTTATCACTGTTATTTTTAATTAGTAGATTATTATGAAATATTTAATTGTCAAAGTTTATTAACGGATCATAAGGATGCAAACACTGACGCTTCAATCAATCGTTTTAAACATGTTTTGCAAAGTGACAAAAGGTCTAAAAGTTTTCCCGACACTTTAAAAAACATATCGGAACATTTAAATATGTAAATGTATAAATAAAGGAATTTTAGAATGGCAAGATCGAAAAAAGATCTTCAAGCAAGCAATCAATTGAAATAATCGGTTATAATAATAATAATAATATTAATAATAATAATAATAATAATAATAATAATAATAATAATTCACAGATTCGATTCATAGATTAAACCAATCATGTAATGTCTGTATTTTTAGTTTCATATTTTAGGCTAACAGTCAGTACTGATTATATTAAGTATTTACATAGTTCTGACTGATGTCTTTATTTTTACGTAATTATATTCTCATGCAGTTTTTTTTTATTATTGATTTTAGACAAGTAGTTATTGCTTTGTTGTTTCCTTGTTTTTTATTGGGCTTTATGTCCAGATAAATTTTTTCTTGTAGGATTATTTATTTTATTTTTGGGTTATTTTATATTGTTATTAATGTGTTGGTTAAGTAAAGGTATTGACTAAAATAAAAGTACTAAAATAAAAATTCAAGCAAAATTAAATCAGCATTTCTAATTCTAATTCTCAGTAGCTCAGTAATTAAGGCAGTGGACTCTGGTTCAGAAGGACCCAGGATCAAAAACACCCAATGCCAAGTTGCCACTGTTGGGCCCTTGAGCAAGGCCCTTAATTCTCAAATTCTCAGAAGATACAAAGTAAGTTGCTCTGGATAAGGTTGTCTGTCAAATGCTGTAAATGTATTATTATTAGTACTACATGGAGTTCACAGAGTAGTATTAACACTCTAGGAGTACGTTTATATATAAAATGTATATACATTTTACTTGATGTATTTTCAATTTATCACCTGTTAATGTATTTTGTTTAATATACCAGTCCTTGCTTTGTCTGAAGTAATTGCATTCCAGATAACATTTTTTCCCCATGTTGTTGTTTTCAGTTATTTATTTGTTTTTAATCAGCATCTCTGTGATTTTATTTGTGTTATAAAATCCCTGGTCTTGTCCGGCATTACCCTGTGGCTGTGCTTCTCCCTATTTCTTCTCCAGGCTTTAATTTCATTAACGGAGCATGCACTGGAGTATTGCGATTAAAGCTCCTGGTGAAATATGAAGGCGTTTAACACTGGCCTGCACCAATCCCTGAGATTTATCACTCTCTCTTTTTTTTTCATCACATCAAGTGACATCAAGTGAAATGAATATTTCCACCCTGAGATGGAGGCTGACCTCCCAGGAGGAGGCAAAAAGGAGGAGGGGGAAAAAACCCTCCTTCAGAGCTCTGGGTAGATAATCACTTCTCCAATTAACTGGAGTACAAATCAGAGTGACGAATGGAAATAGTTTAGATCTGAATTATCTGAGCTAAATGTGTTCATTATGAAAAGACAATTTAAAGGGGGAAGCTCGCGCTGTCTCTTTTATTGCAATAAATACTGCATTTAATTACACTGGCACAAACCTGCAGCACAGCTCGGAAACACATTTGGGACTCATAATCATTTTAACCCATTTAATTAGCCCAGGATGGCTGATGGGGACGGGGGATGTGGACAGGTTATTTAGGGTTCTTGGCCAGCTTCAATTTCAGCCTTCATAATTTTTTTTAGGAGTTCATTTCTCTAAAACATGCGCCATATGTCTCCATTTCTCTGAGGTGTGTTTCACCAAACAGAGACATACGTTCATCCAATCTAGATAGTGTTGAGGAGGGGGCACTTTTTATGTGAGTATGGGGATTTTTGACAGTTTTGACCTTGTTGGTGGGTATGGTGGCTCGCACTGTTGTTTCACACCTCTAGGGTTGGGGGTTTGGAACTCAATATTATTTTATCTTTGTGTGTGTGTGTGTGTGTGTGTGTGTGTGTGCAGTTTGCATGTTTTGCTTGTGCTTGGTGGGTTTTCTCAAGGGAGTCTGGTTTCCTCCCACAGTCTGAGCTAGACATGCCTTATAGGCTGATTGGCTGATAAATTGCCCATAGTACATATGTATATGATTGGGCCATGTGATGGGTTGGCACGCCTCACACACACATATCTATGTTTATATATGTTCACACAAAATTAATTAATTAATTAATTAATTAATTTTTTGCATCCTTGGTCTACAGCATTCATTTGTAAGACTAATAAGTCAGGGTAAGATGGTTTGGATTACCACACAGAACAGTCCTATAATTACATATAATCTAATCCATACAGAGGGTAGCAGTAAGTAACTCTGGCAGCAATCATTCTAGCGTAATACACCCTGCAGAGGTGCAACTGATGGTTTTGTATCTGTGTTCTGTTGCAGAAAAAGAAACTTGATATATTAACATACACTAACAATATAATAAATTAACATGCCTAATTAAACAATCAAACAACAGTCAGATTGAAATATATAGATAGGTAGATAGACAAATAGACAGACAGACAGACAGACAGACAGACAGATAGATAGATAGATAGATAGATAAATACTTTATTGAAAATTTGAAAATTCCAAAAGTCATTCATTGTCTAACAAAATGTTTTGTGTAATTATATTAATATCATTCTAATCTATGTGTATAATTCTGTTACACGTACTGTATCTGTATGGGTCAATCATGTAATTTGACACAGAGGAAATCTATGTCTGCTCCTTGAAGCCTCTCTGCAGGTGTCCCACAAAGCTCAGTACTTGGTCCACTTCAATTCACTAAACTTATGTCATGTCATCACATGCATTTTTTTTCAACTGATATGTCAATGACATCCAAAACCTGCTCAGAAGCTCATATTCCTGCCCTGTTTGCAGCATATGTAACAGAAAACTAATAATTTTTGTTACAATACTCTTAAAATGGCTATCCGAGACACTTTATTTTCACTTTTTTTGTAAGAAGATGTTCTTTGTAACATCTGTTGAAGGAATCTCAAGTGACTGATCATATCTTTAGGATAATACGGTGGCCTGCAACCAAAATAAAAAAAATTAAAACAAAATAACAGATCCAAAAACAAAATAACAAAACTGGAAACAAAATACAAATCCGAAAACAAAATAACAAAACCGAAAAACAAAATAACAAAACTGATACAAAGTAATAAAGCCAAAAACAAAATGACAAAACTGAAAAACAAAATAACAAATTCGACAACAAAACTGAAAACAAAATAACAATTCCATAATCCATTGAGCCTGGCATAGCTGTTTTCTGCTGCATCTCTTTTAAAAGATCAAGTTTTTTTAAAGACTGCAGATTTTCTGATTTGGTATTTTGTTTCCGGAATTTGTTATTTTGTTTTTGGCATTTAATAATTCAATTAATTGTCATTATTGTTTGTACCTTAAAGCACAGTGAACTGATTTTTTTCACACATCCCAGTTAGACAGCTGAGGTCAGGATATAGCACCCCAGGAGCAGATAGGGTTTAGGGCTTTGCTCAAAGGTTCAACAGTGGAAGCCTGGTGGTGCAGGGGCTGGAGCCTCAGATCAATAACTCAGTAACCCACAGCCATAACTGATTGAGCTACTCTTGGCCTAATTTGTTTCCCTGTATATTGATTTAATTTAGTTTTTTTGAATTTGTTATTTTGTTTTTGGGTTTGATAATTTAGCTTTTGAATTTATCATGTGTATTAGAGGACATTATTTATTTGCTTCATATATGTAAACTGACTTCTTACACATTTTGTCATATTTCATACACATTTCCATAATTTTGATTGTGTAAAGCTGCTTTGCGGCAATGACCACTGTTAGAAGTCAGATACAAATAAAATTGAATCTAATTGAATTGAATTGAATAGAATTTTCAGATTTTCAGATTTTGTAATTTTGTTTTTGAATTTTTTTTTTTGCAATTCTCTGCCACCATAAGATAGTGAAGTTTATCTTTTTTTTTAACTTCAAGAGGAATAAACTTCAAGAGGGGTCAGGTGGTAAAGGCATTGGACTACGGCTCGGAAGGTCCCAGGTTCAAATCCCACGACCACCAAGTTGTCCCTGGTGGGCTCTTGAGCAAGGCCCTTAACCCTCAGATGTATAATAAGATAAAAAATGTAAGTCGCTCCGGATAAGGGTGTCTGCCAAATGCCTAAATGTAAAAAGACAGCTTTCTGAGGGAATGACTGTTTATAGCTGAGGATGTGACCTAACTTGTTTTGTTTGTGTTCCACAACCTTAATTTAAAGCATTTTAATTTAATTGCTGTCTAATTGCTGTGGAATAAGAGGAATAGAACGGTTAGGTTCATGCTGTTTTGGGAAAATAATTCCATACTATTTTCATAATATTCAGTACAGGAACAGTGATTATTAAAAAGCTGGTTTGGCATCACAGTGGCGTAGTGGTTTTGACTTGCACTTCCAGGGTCCGGGTTTGATTCCCGCCTTGTGTTTGTGTGCATGGAGTTTGCCTATTCTCCCCGTGCTTGTTGGGTTTCCTCCCACCGTCCAAAGACTTAAAGATTAGGCTACTATTCCCATATTGTGTGTGAATGAGCGTGTGAGCGTGCATATGTGTGTGCCCTGTGATGGATTGGCACCCCTATCACCTAAGTCTTCAGTGATAGGCTCCAATCCCCTCACGACCCTGTATACAGGGTAAAATGGTACTCTTGAAGTGAGTGAATAAGCTGGTTTAGATGTTAAGTTAAATGAATGAGTATTAAGTTGTGTCTCCAAAACTGTTAAGAAAGATATTTATTCATTCATCGTCTATACTGCTTACTCTATACAGGACTGCAGGAGGCCTGGAGCTTATTCTGTGTACAGAAACTTTGGGGACTAGATGAGTACATTTTGTACTCAGTGCCAACCCATCGCAGGGCACACACCTGCACGCACACGCTCATTCACACACTACAGACAATTTGGGAACATCAAAACCTACTCAATATTAGACATCGGTATGTATATCTCCACCTAGGAACCTCTGTAGTCCAACTAGAGGCCAATGGTGACCATTGTATTTATTCCCGTTGTGGGACCTCCGGTCAACTTTCACGTGTTACAGGCAATTTGTGAACACCAGTAAGCGCATAATCTGCATGTCTTTGGACTGTAGGAGTAAACCCACCAAGCATAGGGAGAACATGCGAACAGAACCCCGATGCAGGAATCAAATGTGGACCACTACACCACTGTGCCACCTAAGAGAGCTATTCTGTCCAGCTTGGCACAGGTTTTTACACCGGATGCCCTTTCTGACGCCTGAGGTTTGGGCATTGGATGGAACCTGAACTAAGAGAGCTATTCTACATGGAAAAATGACTGATGGGACCTTCCTACTGACTCATTAAAAACATATTTTATTAAAATTATTATAATTTATTTTATAAAATGTTTCTATTTGTTGTTGTGGCTCTTCTTCTTAGTAGTACTAGTAAAGTAATAACACACACACACACACACACACACACACTACATGACTCAAAACTTCATGCCGGAAGTGCTTTTGACATTTTACCAATCACTCAACGTAACCAGCCAATAGGCTCTCGCAATCTCAGAAACCATCCAATCGCGTGTGAGTATTTTGTCGGGTGGGCGGGACAACGCTTCTGTTGTGTTTCTGGAAGCTACCAGCTGGGAGAAGGGGGAAAAGAGCC
This sequence comes from Clariallabes teugelsi, assembly GCA_030014215.1. NCBI lineage: Eukaryota > Metazoa > Chordata > Actinopteri > Siluriformes > Clariidae > Clariallabes > Clariallabes teugelsi. The sequence continues at coordinate 5,051,629 of JAQMYG010000001.1, read as the reverse complement.
GCACACAGCGGAGTTTTTCTTTCATTTTCGTTTAATTTTCACCTCCTGAGCGGCTCTTCAGTAAAACAGGTAACAGGTGGAATTTGTTAAATTATTTACACATGTTTGAAAACAAACAAACAACCAGAAAATCGTCTGAACAGAGAAACCAGTATCCGAGCGCGTTAGCGCTGGCTAAGCTAATGCGCTGATTTACGGATTAAAATGGCGGCTTTGTGGTGATAATCTGTACATCTCGTGTTTTTGAGAGAAAACACTGGAGTATTTTCTGCCCCACAGATCACACTGGGGTTATATAAGTGATGTTAGGGTGCTAGAAACGCTGAGTCATTTGCTACCTAGCTTGGTAGCTAAACTAGGCGGCTGTGTTTCACTCCGGTTCGCGTGCACTGCTTAGGGAGGGAAGTAACGAAAGTTCGTACACGCCATCTAGTGCACTTGGCTTTCAGGACGGCGCTATTAGGGACACGGCGTCGTACTGGGCTGCTGGTTTCCACAGTTTCTTGTTTTGTTTATTCCCTGGGATTTATAGCTTAAATATGATTTCAAATATGGAATATTATCTATCCAGCTTTATTGTAGTTGTAGTAACTGAGTATCTTATTATTTCAAGCTGTTTGTTTCTATTTAGCTAATCTAACTAAATACATTCATGTAATACAAGTCCTGAGAAACCTGAGATCTAGACTAAAATAAAGATTAGTATTAATATTAGTGTCCAGAATGTACTATACAGTATAGTCTTGAGATTAATCTAGAATTAATCATAGCAGGATATAACCTGACATGGTTTATGGTTTATTATGTAAGCTTGACACGGATGAGGATGGTGTCGAAACCCCCTCGGGGTCATGCTGTCGTAGGGAAATAATCATCGACTGGATGGTGCGATCAAGCTTTTAAACTGCTTTCGTCTTGTCATGTTTATTAAATAAACTTCTGACTTGTTTTAAAATAAAAAGCTGTGTGTTCTCTTGTAAAAAAAAACAAGCTTCATAATTAGTTTCTTAAAGCTATAATGTTTATTATGAGTGTGTGGTTGTGATTAGATTTTAATCACAACAAGCTAAAATAAACAAGTAAACAGCGCTTCTATCACCAGTATGTCTAGCGCAGGGGTGGGCAATTATTTTTCCCCACGGGCCAAATGAGAAGCAGAAAATATTGTAGAGGGCCGGGCCAAAAGTTT
>JAQMYG010000001.1:5024882-5035929 GCA_030014215.1 Clariallabes teugelsi | reverse complement strand
TATAAGAACAAAATATCAATATAACAAATATATAAATATAGAAAAGAAAATTTAAATAGAAATTTGTCAAAAAACAGGAAAATTTGAAGTTTGAAGTGACTTGGGTGTGCAAATACGCATAAAAAATGACTTTGTAAAGTGACTTATTTAAAGTGTCTTATTTAAAGTGATATATGCAGTGGTCCGTAGATGAAAATATAAATATGATAAAGTGTCTTATTAAAGTGATTTGTGCAGTGGTCCATAGATGAAAATATAAAATATAAAGAGAATCATTACTGGTGATTCATCACTACGAGAGTACTGAGAGTAAACGTCAGAGTGTGGAGCGGAAACATCCTCAATCACAGACCGAGAAAAAGTTCAAAAAGTCGACGATTCATCAACGCTTACAGTTTTCTGGGATTCTCGAGGGCCAGAAGTATTGGAACACTATCAGGATAAAGGTTTCAACAGTGCTCGTTACAGTGAGACACTTATTGAAGAGCTGAAGACTAAACGTGACGTCATCTCGCATGACTTTGCTTTGAGGTGTTAAAGCGTCCTCACTACAGTCCTGATCTCACTCCATCAGACTTTCACCCGTTTGGTCCCCTGAAATCAGAACAACAAGGACGAAGAGTCGCTTCTGATGAAGAACTGAAGACAGCGGCGCATTCCCGGCTAACGCATTTTTTCAATGAGGGAATACGAAAACTTGTGGACAAAGTGTAGTGAAAAGCAACGATGTATAAAAAGTTAATTAAAAATACATTGTGCAGCCATTTGTGCGGATCATTTTTGACTCACCCTCATACCAAAGTCATGAATATGTTTCAGTTAACTTAAATAACTTTTTATGACTTATTATTCGTCTGTTTACTCCAGGTGACTCAGCTGTACGTGCCGTCTGCGCGACACGACTGGAGGACGAGGCTTATGAGTCGGATCTTACCGCTCCAGTCCACGTTAGACGGTGAGGTCCTGCTGTGTTTGCAATTCGGGCTTGCCGAGTTCCGGCCGCATCATTCACTGATTTACCGCTTTACTGATAATACCACGCTTAACGAGTTATCGATGTAGTCGGAGCTAATTAGTTAATTAACTCGAAGTTAATGCTGAGCTCTAGTAGGCTTCTCAATCTGTCTCGTTTAAACACCGGTGCGTCAGTGATGAGTCATGTCTCAACACCATGTTCTACTGGTTTGGATATGAATACTGATATGAATAAATGCTGGTAGGGATATAAAGTCCATCTGTCCATCCTTTGACCGATCATAGCACAGAGTCCCCTTTACTTTGATGAAGAATCAATTAATCTATGGCATTTTGGCAGATGGCCTTATCCAGACGCCCTTACATTTTTACGTCATTATACATCTGAGCAGTAGAGCGTTAAGGGCCTCACTCAAGGGCCCAACAGCATGAATTTGGTGGTCGGGTATAAACCTGGGCCCTTCCAATCAGTGGTCTAACACCTTAACCATGGAGCTGCCCCTGCCACTACACCTACCCCTAATCATAACCCTGCTCTACCCATGCCCCCAACCCTGCCACTACACCTACCCCTACCTATAACCCTGCCCCTAAACCTACCCATACCCCTGCCCCTAATCCTGCCCATAACCCTGCCCCAATCCTACCCCTAAATCTACTCATACCTCTGCCCCTAAAACTACCCATACCCCTCCCCTAAACCTACTCATACCCCTGCCCCTAAATCTACTCATACCTCTGCTCCTAAACCTACCCATACCCCTCCCCTAATCCTGCCCCTAAACCTACTCATACCCCTGCCCCTAAACATACTCATACCCCTGCTGCCTAACCCTTCCCCTAGACTTACCCCTGCCTCTACTCCTACCACTACTCCTCCCCCTACACCTACCCCAGCCCCTACACCTGTCTCTACCCCTACCCCTAGCCCTATCTCTGCCCCTAATCCAGACCCTAACCAGGCCCTTACCCCTAACTCTGCCCCTAAGCCTGCCCATATGCCTACCCCTACCTATACCCCTGCACCAGTTTCTCAAATGACTCAAGTTCATATGTAAGGCCTACCAGAAGGGCACAATCAAACAAAATATGCCGATAAAGAAAATGAGAAAATAACCCCCGTTCAAAAGTTTGCATACCTTTTAGATCTTTAATTTTGTGTTCTGACTATTACACCCCCATTAGCATCAATGATGGCATGCAGTCTTTTGTAATAATTGTGCATTAATTCTCTCAGGTGGTACAGCTGCCCCTTCTTATCGACAAAATGCCCCCAGTTCCTGTACACTTGTTGGTTGTCTTGCATGAACTACACGTGTGAGATCTCCACAAAGTGGCTCAGTGATTGTGATGGTCTGCTGCAGCCGTTGAAGGCTCAACTTGGCCTTGTGCTTTGGATCATGTTGGAACGTCCAAGAGAGTCCCACGACTGAATTATTGCTGAATTAGTTTAGAATTGTTAAAAAAAAATCTGAAATAAAATGTTGTATCAGGATATTTATAAAATCATGATGATAACAGAATCGCAGTACAAATGATATCGGCGTGTAGATATGGTGATAATACCGTATCGCGACGTCCCCGGTTTTTCCCGTCCCTACGTACCGTCATGCTATTATTATATATCTATATCGTGCTATCAGACCCAAACATAGACCGCAGAGTCACTCAGTATCTACGCATCCCTAATAAACAGAGCTGAGATGAGCGAGACGCAGCCCTGAGTGGATTGACCGCGCGAGTGTGTATTAGCCTAGTAGCCTGTTTGCGTGCGTTCGGTGTGAAAAACTCCCCAATAACAGCGTCTCGTGCGGTTCTCCTGGGCATAGGTGCTTAAAAATTCAATTAGCCTAAGGCAGGTCACATCTGGCCCCCTGTTTGTCCGGAGCGCTTTCATTTCCCTAAATGGACGTTCGCGCGGGTGATGAACGGTGCGCTCATTGACCACGCCGCGCCATAACTCTCTCTCCGAGATGGCGCGTTGATGGCCCGATCGGAGAGACGGAGAGGTGGGCTTGACTAATTGAGCAGAATAATTGCGCTGTATTAGCAGCGTGGCAGACAAATGATGCCTCTCTGCTGCTGTTCCGGCACTTTCTGTCCCTTCCTCCCTCCCCTCCGTCGAGTGTCCATCAAACAGGACCAAGCTTTAATCCCCAAACAAATGGGTCCTCATAATGGACGCAACAGACAGTTAATTAAAAGTGAGCAGCGCTCGAGACGAATGCTGAATCCAGCAAACTGAACCTGAGTATGTATTTTATTTTATTTTATATATGCCCTGCTGCAAAATTATTGGCACCCATTTAAAATGTGATGGAAGATATAACCAGAACTGATGATGTTTTGGAAAAAAAATAAATCACATGAACTATTTGGAAACTTCTAGAAGTGCTATTTGAATCGTGATGTTTATTTAGGAAGTTAAGAATAAAACAAAAATTATACACGGATGATTAAACCCCATAACTCCTCCACAGTTCCCTTGGAGGCTCCGCCGCTGTCCGTTTCAGAGGAGAGACACCTGGCCATCCTCACCGAGCTGCCCTTTGTCGTTCCCTTTGAGGAGAGAGTCAAGGTACGGAAGTCCAGAAGTAACTTACTTAATAATCAACCTTTAATCAACCTTTACTAAAAACTTTATGTACCGTGAAGGCTCTTGGTTTTCTTCCTATTGACGGACAAATGTTTATAGAGTAAACAAATCTTTACTCCACGGTTCCCATCACGCTCGTACTCTCTGCTGTAGGTCTTCCAGAGGCTGATCGACGCTGATAAACAAGACGTACAGGGGCGCAGGCCTTTCCTACACAACATCAGCGTCACCATCCGGAGGAATTACATCTACGAGGACGCCTACGACAAACTGTCTCCAGAGAACGGTAACGCAGCAAAAACACGAGACGTAGGCCTGTCGGGTGGTCTGTTGCTATAGCAACCGTAAAGTATTTGAGGGAGCACCTTGATATTACTGTAGACTTGTGAACACCTTCTGAGCGATTAGGATCAGTATTATAAAATAGTATAACATAGTCCTGTGTCATAGAGAGCAACTTCTCCCAACCATCCAAGCGCAGTTTGGTAATGAACACCTCACCATGAGGTAAAAGTCGTAACTAAGTGGCTCGGGGAACAAAACATCAAAACTTTTGGGGTCCATGGTCAGGAAAATCTCCAGACCTTAATCATTAAGAATTTTGGCTCAATTCTCAAGAGGTGGGTGGACAATCAAAGACACAAATTCCAAGCACTGATTATGCAAGAATGGACTGCCATTAGTCAGGGTGTGGACCAGAATGTTGATTGACAGCATGCCAGGGATGAATTGCAGGGGTCTTGATAAAGACAGATCCCCACTGGAAATATTGACTCTTTGACGTAATTATCAATAAAAGCCTTGGACACTTTGTCACTTGTAATTATACCAGAGTAACATCTGACAAAAAAGATCCAAAAAACACTGAAGCAGCAGACTTTGTGGAAAGTAAACATCTGTGCCGCAGCTGGACGTATAAATGTTTAAATCGGCCACAATCAGAAACACGGAAACCCTCGCTTCGGCATTTTCGTCTACGGAGTTCATAAAGGCTGCAAGCATATACGAAGAACACGTCGATTTGGCCCCCAAGATGAGGCACGTTTACTGACTTACTCTCTCAGCAAGTTGTTTGGGTCAGTAAGGGGTGTGGCTTAAACATCTGCACCTTTAGGAGGTTATGATATTCAGCAGTAGGTCTATAGTTGTTGTTGTTAATTCTGGTGAAGTTGTCATCATTATTAGGTGTGTGTTGGGAAATGATTGTTTTTTACACAACATCCTGCAACGTAAAGTATTTTTTCCTTGTCTTGTCTTGTCGCGTCGTTTTTTTCAGAGCCCGACCTGAAGAAGCGCATCAGGGTGCACCTGCTGAACGCTCACGGCTTGGACGAGGCCGGCATCGACGGAGGAGGGATCTTCCGCGAGTTCCTCAGCGAGCTGCTCAAGACGGCCTTCAACCCCAACCAGGGCTTCTTCAGGACCACCAACGAGGGTCTGCTGTTCCCGAGTCCCACGGCCAAGATGCTCATCGGCGACAGCTTCACGCGCCACTACTACTTCCTGGGACGGATTCTCGGCAAGGTGTGTGTGTGCTGCATTTTAACTAGATTCATTCAATAAAATGCCAAGATACGAGTCTGGAGTGAGTGACCGAGCCCCGCCTCCTCCGTCTTATCTCGTATTAGTAGATGTTTTGTCTGGTGCTGTCGTTACCTCTTGTGTTACAGCAGGTCCTCGGCTACGTGGCTAACAGAGGACTATCCGCGTGGTTGTCGGTCAGAAGAGCGTCGTCGTCTGGATGAATTATTAAGCGCCCGAGTCAGACAGGAGGAATAAAGGCAGCGTTCTCGAGCGCAGCGAGCCTGCGATAAGGCACAGGGTTGTGTTGACTCGATCCTTAGGCTTTTATTAAAACCAAGAAATGAGCAAATGATGATGAATAGATTGGAAAAGTCAACAACGCTCAGTATCACTTCTCTAAGATTAGCTCCAGTCTAGACCGGCTTTCAACACAGTGTTTAATCAGACCTGGGGTCTGAACCCATGACCTTCTGATCAGTAGTCACTGCTACCTGCCCTGTTTTGCCCACTACTGTTTTTTTCTTTTTTCTTTGCTATTATTTGTTTTAGCTTAAAAAAAAAAAAAAGGGTTTCTTTCTTCTGTGAATTCTTTCTTCTCCCCTCCTCCTCCTCTCCCATCTCTCATTTTCTCTCCTTCGCTTTACCGTCCTCATTTGTCCTTGCTTTGCCGTCCCCATCCAGTCGTCTCCTCATTTTCTTCTCTTCGTCCATTCCTTCCCTGTCCTGTATTTTCTTGTCCTGTCACGCCCTGTCCTTTAAAATCAAAACTTGTAACGTGAAACATGTATGAAAGAAAAGTAACAGTTGTACTTTTCTTGTCTTACCTGCTCTTTCCTCTAATTTTCTCTCCTTTCTTTTCCTCTTCTTTATTTTTTCTTTCATTTTCTCTCCTTTCCTTTCTTTTCCTCTTCTTTTCCTTTCTCTCCCTTCCTTTGGTCTCTTTTCCTTTTTTTGTCTTCCTCTTCCTTCCTTTCCTTTGCCTGTCATTTTTTTTAGTTATTGCTTTTTTTTATCACATCTTTACAAATGAAACTACTCGCTATTCCTTCCCCTGTCCTTTAGTTTTCTTTCCCTTATTATTCTTTTTACTCTCTTACTCTCCTTTTAATTTTTTTTACAACCTTAATCGTTACCTTAGTGTTTCTTTTCTTCTTCTGCGTCTCGCGTGTACACACAGGATCGAGGAGCTCGGTTGATGAGGGTCAAAGATCGTTTTCATTTATTGCTCTAAGCCCGTGTTCTGTCTGAACACACCGCACGAGATCGCTGTTCATTTTGCAAGATTTTACAAAAACTTCAGCTCTTGGCTTCGAGCGTCCTCCTGCTGAAGAGGATCAACTGAATTTCATTAAAATTCTCAACACTGAGAACAAAACAGTGAGTGTCAGAGGTTCGATCGTTCTTCAGCGGAAAAACAACCTGATCATCTGTGGGTGAGAATCAGATCTGCATCGTTCCAGTTACCGTCACACGTGTTCGAACGCTCTGATTTACAAACCTGATCTTTTTAAAAGTTTCATTAACGCACCTTCGCCTTCGGACTTCACGTATAACATCATCTGCCTAAATGAATGACCTCACACACACACACACACACACACACACACACACTCTCTCTCCGGCCCACGTTTTTGCCAAGCTAAATCAGCTAGCGCCGTAAATAACCCACACCCGTCCTGCCGGTAATAGAGTTTTGATCTGTTTTACAGTCTTGAGCGTCCGCACAGTTCCCGGCGAGGCAGCTCGGCCCCGTTTATTAGAGACGTCATGTCCCCCTGTTTAGTTCTCACAGTGAGGAACGAGCCCCTCCCCCACTCACATGGCCGCTAATGGCTCAGGCAATTAAGGTCCGGGAGATTAATTAGAATTTGACTTTCAATTAACCCTCTTTGTCTCTCCATAAATACGCCAGAGAGTGGCAGGACGAGTGCGCTATTGATATTTGTTTAGCGCCGTTAGAAAGGCACCTGATGTAGATTAGAATTACATCACTGTTACTGTATCAAACACACACACACACACATGCAGGCATTAAGCATTCATTATACTAATTCATGATTAAGGTCTGTTATCGTTGCCCGAGGCTAATGCGATACGCTCCACTTTTAAGCTTTGATGGACTCGAACAAAGCGCCGAAACTACTCACTGGATTTATTACCGCTTTGTTTTAAAGGATGACGTCATGACGACGCTCAGGTTTTTCAGCCTCCACAACTGTGTTTATTGCAGCGATGCATCGATTGTGCTAATATTTAGACCCCGACCGCGACCCTGCTCACGGAGGACCTGCAGAGTTCATCTTTACACTCGCGTCTGAGTTTGTCCAGAAGTAACGGTGAAAATGTTACAACGTTTAAAGGACGGGTAGGTGGAAGTGGGCGGATGGCGCTTTTCTCCGAAAGTCTTAAGAAAAGACGTTAGGCGCTCGCCGGTTTTACGTATGAGGTCGAGTTAAAAATGTTAAACTATATTTCGTTATAGGGTGGTCTGAGTGTGTACACCAGGTGCCGAAGAGCATAAACAGAAGCGTTTGTATATCTGCAGTCAACACAATTTGGATTTTGATGTTCTAAGGAAGAGGAAAATTTCTTAAAGAGATTCATTACTGGTGACGAGACAAAGATTCATCACTACGAGAGTGTGGGACGGAAACATCCTCAATCACAGACCGAGAAAAAGTTCAAAAAGTCGACTATCTGCTGGAGAGTTCATCAACGCTTACAGTTTTCTGGGATTCTCAAGGGGCCAGAAATATTGGAACATCATCAGGAAAAAAGGTTTCAACAATCAACAGCGCTCGTTACTTATTGAAGAGCTGAAGTCATTTGTTTTGAGGTGTTAAAGTGTCCTCACTATATTCCTAATCTCACTCCATTAGACTTTCTACAAGGACGAAGAGTTACTTCTGATGAAGAACTGAAGACAGCGGTGCATACGAATATGAAAACTTGTGGACAAAGTGTAGTGAAAAGTTAAAAGTTCATTAAAATAATAAAAAAAAAAAAAGCCAGAGTGCGTACCTTGGAGGAAGCACATGATGGTTTTCCCGTATTATTAGTGTCACTCCCAATGGTATCGAAACGCTGGCTTAAGAGTCACAATCGTACTACGGGTCGTACCTCTGAAGCAGCACCACACATTGCGATCTCTTTCACCGATGTGGAACTCATGCCGTTCTACATCACAGATTTAATACAGATTTAGTTTGCAGATCTTTACACTCGCATTCTTTAACAGAGGAAAGTTTCTCTAGGAACGACAAGGTCGCACGCAGACTGATGGCGTCGACGTTCTCGAAACATTCCCGTATTTTTTTTTTTTTCATTGATTCTTAATGCTGTAAATTAACAAATTCACCTGGCAGCGAGCAGATGGCAGGCGCTTTAGCGTCGCCGCTGTTGATGGAGCCGCGATTTGCATTAATTACCCGGCCGGTGCACTCACCGGTATTAAAAGCCACCAATGCTGTTAATCTTTTTTTCCATCCCGAGTCATTTTGGCACAATTTCTAGCGATAAACAGCGATAAATAACGCGGCCGCTCGAAGAACGGCCGGCGGCGGTGCACTGCTCTAATCGCCACTCGTTCCCGGTAGCGCCGTTATTGATGGGTTTCCAGGGACCCGTCGTGCGCCAGCGTACGCGCCCGCTTTGACACCGGAGTGACGGCTGAAGCTGCCTCTAAGTGGATTATTTTTGCATAAAAAATGTCCCGTGTTTTGTCCTCCTCCTCTCAGGGGCCAGCCACAATTAACCCGTGTTTAGAAAAATGCCCTGATTTACGAGCTGCCTGTGTGTTTTCGATGCGTGCATTATGGAGATTTGGGAAATTTATAATCCATTTAGTTGATGTGGCCGAGGAGGGTGAGTGCAATCCTTTATACGAGCTCTGCATAGTTTAATGTTCTGAAATGGGCTTTTTTAGCACCGGCGCACTGCATTAGCCGCGGCTCGTTTACGACCGGGCCCGGTCCGGGTCAAGGTCACGGCTGACGCGGGGGGATCGTCGATTCGTCCGTCCGTCCCGTAAAAAGCGAACGTGGTTCTGCTGGGATTTGTTAATTGTCCGGAGAGAGAAGTTTGTAGATTGTCTTTATTGAATCTAATTGAATTGAATACGTCTTCATCAGTCCCGCGGGGGTCGTGTGGTGCTGCGCGGGTACGACTTAGAACATACTCTTGGGCTCTCGTTTTAAACTCTGCTTTTAGAAAGCTTTTACATACAGTTTAGTGAAAAAAAACAAAAAAAATGTTTTCACTCCTTATTTCTGAATTCTTCATTACACTATGTCCCCAACATATGAACATTCATGTTACAAACGTTCGAAGATATGAGCATATGTGCTCGCAGTGTGTGTCCTCTACAAGTGCAACACTACACGCCTAGGACTAAGCAATACCGATGGAGACTAAAGTAAAAAATTGTAAAAAAAAAAAAAAACTCGAATTCAACCATTGGTGCGATCCTAAAGAACGCCGTGCTGCAATATACTGTGTGTAGTTGATTGTGTTTGTGTCCTAGTACCTGGACAATGTTTGTTGGACTTGCGGACAAATTGGACTTACGAACGAGCTCTTGGAAGCGGATGTTGGGGTTTTTGTTCCCAATTTCTTTTTTTGTTTATTTAAATCCTCTTCTTCTTCTTCTTCTTATTCCTCAGGCTCTGTATGAGAACATGATGGTGGAGCTGCCGTTTGCCAGTTTCTTCCTGTCCAAGCTGCTGGGGACGAGCGCCGACGTGGACATCCATCACCTGTCCTCGCTCGACCCCGAGATGTACCGCAACCTCCTGTTCCTCAAGAGCTACGAGGGAGACGTGGAGGACCTGGGCCTGAACTTCACCATCGTCAACAACGACCTGGGAGAGGCTCAGGTCACACACACCACACCAATAACACTCTCTCTCTCTCTCTCTCTCTCTCTCTCTCTCTCTCTCTCTCTAATTCTGTCTGTCTGTCTTTCTTTCTGTTTCTGCTTAACTTTTTCTCACTCTCATTTTTTTCTAACTTTCTGTCTGTTTCTGTTTCTTTCCTTCTGGTTTTATCTTTCTTTGTCTCTCTGACTAGCTGTCTTTCACTGTCCCTCTCTCTCTTTCTCTGTTATTTTGTTTCTCTTCATTTTTCTGTCCATCAGAGTTTCTCAGCCTCTCAGTTTGACTCTCTCTCTCTTTCTCTCATATCTTTCTCTCTATCCATCTCTGACTTTTTTTTGTCTCCTTCTGTTTCTTTCTTTTGTCTATTTTTCTCTCTCATGTTTTGTCTTTCTTTAGCCCCCGTACTCTTTCCTTTTACAGTTCCCCTGTCAGAAGGAAAAGTAATTATAAAACATTAATTCAATTATAAATAACATCGATCTGAATTTATAAACATGTATAAACATTATTAACATATTAGTTATGAAGGAATATCATATTAGGTACAAACAAAACAAAACCACCCTCAAATAAAAAAAATACATAATAATAATAATTAAAAACTATTTTTAACATATCGAACATTCAGTTCAGTTCAATTTTATTTGTATAGCGTTTTAACAATTGACATTGTCGCAAAGCAGCTTTACACAATCAAAAGAATTGTTTAAGTTTGTATGAGATGTGAAATGTGTGTGAATCAAAATAAGACTGGTAAAATGTGTGCTGATAAGATCTCTGTGCTTTTCCAGGTGGTCGAGCTGAAGCCGGGAGGGAAGGACATCCCCGTTACCACGGCGAACCGCATCGCCTACATCCACTTAGTGGCCGATTACCGGCTGAACAAACAGATCCGCGCTCACTGCCTGGCGTTCAGACAGGGCCTCGCCAACGTGCTCAACCTCGAGTGGCTCTGCATGTTTGACCAGCAGGAGCTACAGGTGTGGAGCTCGGCCGAGCGTGAACGCACACACACACACACACACACACACACACACACACACACACAGAAAAACACAAACACACAAAAAAACACACA
>JAQMYG010000001.1:4582029-4592556 GCA_030014215.1 Clariallabes teugelsi | reverse complement strand
ATGTGTGCGTGTGTGTGTGTGTGTGTGTGTGTGTGTGTGTGTGTGTGTGTGTGTGTGTGTGTGTGTGTGTGTGGTGTTTAGCTGTAATGAAGATAAAGAGATAAGAATGCACACCAACTGACTTAAAACTACTAACTGAATAAATATAACTATATTGTAAATTTAATCAGTTTGTTAGTTTGGTTTATTTTGTATGTTTGGTTATTTCTAACAAAACACTTCTATGTTAATGTCCCACCTTATCCCTTTATTCCTAAAACCTTATATGTTTCTGTTCCGTTTTAGTGCTGATTTCACTTCTACCACTGCTCAATGCTCGAGGTAATTATGCAGTTTTATTTTGAATGTATTTATTCATTTAAGCATGCATGTTAAAAGAAGTTAAGGCATTAATGTATACAGTTTGTCCATTTGTTTAATCATAGCTTTTCAGTGTAAAGAACTGAAGTAGAAGTGAAAAGAAGTAATTTTACCTTAGTTATTTTCATACACTGTGTGGCTGTATTTTTATATTTATATAACAGTTATTTTCATTCTTCTCTCTTTTGCTTTATCTCATGACTATTTTAAAACCTTGGTAAATTTCCACACATTGTGTGGCTGTTACTTTTCTATGTTCTCTTGTCAAATCAATGAGATTGTAAAATGACCAAGAAGCTAAACTTCAGTTTTCTGGCAGTTATGCTTGAAATAAGTATTTTAAATGTATATACTGTATACAGTACATCTAATTATATATATATATATATATATATATAATTAGATGTACTGTATACAGAACATCTATATGTATATGCAAAATATATACATATATATATTAGTAACATTTCAAATTATTTTGATTCCTTATTTTACTTCTATTAATTTAATTCTATTTAACAATTTTATCCTTAGACATTATCATAAAGCATCTTTGCAGAAATGTAGATATAAAACTTTTAAATAACAACCCAAACTATTCAGGATGAAACTGAATTATGCAATTATTAATCAGTACTATTCTATAACTGCATACTAAATAGCGGTAAGTGTGTTACCAGAAACTCAAGGGAGTTCAGCCAGACTAGTTATTACAGCATGACTAAAAAAGAAAGCCAAAAGGTAACACAGACATAAGGTTGGCATAAGTTAAGTTAAGGGATAAGATTATTTTATTTCTCACATGTATCTTACAGCACAGTGAAATGATTTTTTTTTTGCATATCTCATAAAGAAAGTTGGCTTCAGAGCACTGGGTCAGTCTGCATACAGCACCCATGGGTCAGATAGCGTTAAATGCTCAAGGACTGAACAGTGGCAGCTTAGCTGTGCTAGGGCTTGAATCAATGACCTTCTGATCAATAACCCAGAGCCTTAACCATTTGTGCCACCACCATCCCACGAGACATAAAACAGCCACCACTTAATCAGTGAACACATGAGAGTGGGGGAGGAACAGCATCTAAACATCACAAAATAATAATGTTCAAATCTATGCGTTAAAAAAAGAAAAATAATATGTTTGACTGATATTTGCATAATAGTCTAGACTTTTACACATTGTGTTGATGTCTGAGGTTTAAACATTAAGTAAAAAACAGTGAGGCACAAAACTCAGACCTCTGTCATAGTTTTTATTGTTTGAGGTAACAACGAACTTCTTTATGTGTAGCTTATTAACAATAGACTGCAAAACAATAGATTTCAAAAACCATGTTGTTTATTAAATCTAATAAACACATGTACTACAGTGGACAAAATGTCACTTTCAGATGTGACATACAGGGAGGGGGAGACAATAAGTGGACCTAAAGCTGGTATAATCTCTACACAGATGGAGAATGCAGAGTTAATAAAAACAGCACAATGCAGGAGATCCGTATCAGGTCTGATAGAGACGCTGACAGTGGTGTGTACGCCTGCAGAGAACAGAGATGTGACTCTAAGAGCTCAGAGATCAGTGATACTATTGCACTGACTGAGTCTCTAGAGTCAACATTTGGATGTGACAGCATTTGAATTGTATGTTTATACTTTAATTGTGATGAGGCAGTGTAATTAATAATACACCGCAAATAAAAAGTCTAGTAAACTCCATGTTGTCAGGTCTTTCTCATCACGTACTTCCACAGAAGATGAAAGTTTTATTTTGGAAATTTAGTAGGTTAGTTTTGACCTGAACATTATAGTGTATAACAATAGGGGGATAAAGATCACTACACATCTCTCAGTTATTTAGTCAGAAATACAGTGAGGTGTACATGTCTACATGTTGTTCACCACAACTTAGGAGGAATGTTAATAAATATTTCTTAACTATTAACTTTTTCTAGTGTTATCTTAGAATGAATCTTAACATAACAAATTCATTTAAAGTATTTATATCTGAAGATGGTGAGATGTCAGTATAAAAACAGCTGAGTTTTTTTTTCAGACTTATTATTATTATTATTATTATTATTATTTCTTAATCCTTCGGTAATCTTCTAAACACTTTTTTATATAAAAGGTGCAAATTTAGGTGTAATTTTGTATTTCCTGTGTAACAGGGAGACCACAGGCAGTACTGAGTGTATCTCCACAGAGCTGGGTGACTGAAGGAGACTCAGTGACTCTAACCTGTGAGGTTACAGACTCCTCTACAGGCTGGACATTCAGCTGGTACAGAGAGTTTATCTCAGGAGACAATGAAGGCCATAGCAAGTATAAAATAGAGCTCCTCTCAGACAGCAGCAGAGGATCTGGAGGTTCTTACACTCTCAGTGCTGCTACTTTTAAACACACAGGAGTTTATATTTGCAGTTCAGAGAGAGAAGAACAACTCTTTTACACATTCTTTTACAGTATTCCACAGGCACTATGGATCACTGGTGAGGGAAAAAAATAACAACATTTTTGTGTTTTAGTGTTCGATATGAATAAATAAAGACATTTTTTGTTGAACATTTGTTGATTATGAAGAATTATTGACAATATCTTAATGTTTGGTCTAAAAATATTCATATTTACCCCCCTAAATGAGGAATGTTTAAGAAATTTGAATAGTCCTAAGCAATTAAATTGGGTCAAATCATGTCAAATTTAAATTAAATGCCTTTTCATTTTCATTAAACCCTAAACAACTGGTACAAAACTGGTGTGAAACCGCATTCCCCTAGGACTATGGTGCTACATGAAGCAAGAAAAACTACATGATATTTCACATAACGGCATCGGAATACAATGGGTTGATGGGTGCATGGGTGTATTTGTGGGTTGGCTTCAGTCCAGATAATGAAGGGAATGAAATTATGATTATTATTATTACAAAATCTATTAATAGATTTGATTCTGTTAATAGATTTTGTAGAAAGGAGACATGCTGCCGGACTTTCTCTGCTATGTAACAAGTGGTCAAGGATAATACTGTATAAGATTCTTTGCCAGCTGAACAACAAGGAGTTTGTAAATGTTTACAGGAGAGTGGTAATTCTGTGTTCTTCTGAAGTAAAGAGTTATCTCTTTTGTTAGTTCACATTTAAAGACTTAGGTTATTGGCTCTATACCGGATTGTTAGCTGTTGCACATACTTTCTCTATGCTGACATTTTCCATGGTCGTATCATCCACAACATTTTGATGCAATGACTAATGAATTTTTAGAGACAGTCATGTCATCATTGTACATGCTGACATTGCAAGAGAATGATGCCTTTGATGTCACCAAAGGTTGTAAACCTCCTGGAACAGACCTGTCAGTCAGAGTGTGCCAGCAAGTCCTAAAGTGCAAAGATGGATCCTGCCATTCTGCTTCCTAACCAGTTTGGACCATCTGTTGAGCAGTGTGTATGCTGGAATTTGCATAACAGTAATGTTGTCTAAGAAGCCTTATCACACTTCAGGCTCTTCCTGGGATCAAGCATTTTCCATATGTTAAGAGGACTTAGAAAGATTTGATATTCGCATAATTTGTGCCAAAAAATAAATAAAAATAAAATAAATCGATGGGCATTCTGCTGTTTTGCCAATACAATTCAGGTGAACAGAGGTGTAAATGTGTGTTCAGTGTTATAATTCAAATGTTGTGTGTTTAAGGTGAATCTCCTCCAGTCTCTCTGATCATGAATCCCAACAGAACTCAACACTTTACTGGTGACTCTCTCTCACTAAGTTGTGAGGACCAGAATAACTCTACTGGATGGACAGTCAGACGATACACTCACAACAATAGAGTGTCAAATTGTTCAAGAGGGGAATCAGTTACAAGATATACATGTCACATCAGCTTCCTCTCCTCATTCTATGATGGAGTTTACTGGTGTGAGTCTGAATCTGGAGAAAACAGTAATCCTGTCAACATCACAGTGCATGGTGAGTCTTCATGCAGTGTGTTCACTGGAAATCGGAATGGAAAATGATTTATTACATAATATTCAAAGCTGAATATTCTAACCCTCCTTATCTAAAGTGTTTTCTATCCCATTCAACACCACATAATGCAAAAAGACTGAAGAGTTCCACAGTTGAATCAAATTTTGTGTTCAATTAAATGCAACCTTCAGCTAATATTGCATTTGCTTAGTTTTAGTTTATTTATTTATTTGTTTGTTGATTGTTTGTTTTTGCTTGTTCTAGATGGTGATGTGATCCTGGAGAGTCCTATTGATCCTGTGACTGAGGGACATCCTCTGACTCTACGCTGTTTATATCGCAAAACACATTCCCCAAACCTCCGAGCTGATTTCTATAAAGATGGATCAGTTTTAAAGAAACAGACTACAGGAGAGATGACCATTCATAATGTCTCAAAGTCTGATGAAGGTTTCTACCACTGTATATACCCTGAGAGAGGAGAGTCACTGGAAAGCTGGGTCTCAATCAGAGGTGAGAAATCTATCTCTTCTGATTTAATTTTGCCTTAATGAAACAATTTGGATATACAGTGTTTAAAATCTTAAATTCTGCTCCCTTTATTTCCCCAGTCTCAGGTTCTAGATCTAGTGGTGGAACAGTAGGAATGGCTGTGGGACTGGGTGTGGCCTTTCTGTTAATTGCTTTAATACTCTTAATGATCCTGCTGTGGCACTGCAAAATACGGAAAGGTCTGATAACTTTTATTTAAGATCAATTATATGTTACATTAATTTGTATTGAATCATGGAAAAAGGGGATTGTTTAGAATATTTGACATTTAAAATAATATCGTCAGAGTACTGATCATTGCAGAGTATCAAACAATGTAATTAAAATGTATACTGCATAATGAATAAAAATGTAAGTGCCTGTAATCTACCTCTAATCACACAGTGCATAGTATTCTATCCATATTTAGTAATTGTAACTATTCCTCACTCTTTTTATTATTACTTGTGTTTTTATCTGTGCTAATATTTATGGAACAGGTATCTGTCCTGTGCATCAGGCAGATATACGTGGAACAGGTACAGTACCCCTTTCTGATTTTATTTTTCATATTTGTCACACTTAAATGATTGACATCATCAAAAAAGTTTCTCACTCAAAGATAATCGAGAAAATACAAAATGCAGTCTTTAAATAATGATTTAATTTATTAAGAAAAAAATCATAAATAAACTGTGATTTTTGGTAAGCTACATTAAATTTCACTTGCCACACGTAGGTCTGATTACTACCAGACCTGTTGAATCAAGAAATCACTTGAACATGTGAACATTGAACACAATAGAACATGTCTGACAATGTAAAGCATGCTAAAATTATTCTCAAAAAGCATAATGATCTAAAGTAATTCAGAAAAATAATGTTTTGACCTCAAGCTCAAGCAGACTTTAGCTCAAGATAAGTAATAAAAATAAAGTTTTGGAGAGGCCTACTCAAAGGTCAGACTTAAATCTGATTGAGATGGTGTGGCATGACCTTAAATAGGTTACATCATTGAATGTCTCCAAATTAAAACAATTGTGTAAAGAAGAATGATGTAAAAGACTCATTGCCAGTTATTGCAAGAGCTTAATTACAGTTGTTGCCACCAAGAGCTTTTTTACATAGGGCCAGGTAGGTTTGGACAGCTTTTTTGCCTTAACTATTTTTTATTTACTTGGGTTATGTTTGTTCAATAATAACATTTGTTGTTTAATGATCTAAATCATTTAAGTGTGACAAAAAAAAACAGTAAGGGACTAATACTTTTTCATGGCACAGTAGCTTTATTTCATAGTGATTAACAAACTATGCTGTTTTTAGGTGAAGCTGCATCTGAGAGCAATGACGCCATTTATGAGCAGATCATAATGAAAAAGAAGTAAAAGGAAAATGGTAGAGTATTTTAATCAGACTATATGTCTTGTACTGTCCTATTTTCAGTTATCTATGACATTGACAGTCACTGAGCTGAAAAGATGCCACATCCTGGATGATATACGAATTACTCTTACTACAGACACAAAAATGGAGACTTCACCAGGACCGTTTTATAAGCGATGATGTAATAACTTATGCATTATAAGGCTGGCCATCAGTATGAGATTTTTATTCTCTCTTTCTGCAGATGTTGATGATAAACCCTGTGGTGATGATGTGACATATCTACAGGCAAAAATAAGACAAAAGCTACAACAAACATGTTATAATTTGGTTGCATGAATTAAATTTTTATTTTAATATATTTGTTTAATTGTGTAATGGTGTAACAGTAAAAGAATCAAATACACCAATGCCGTAATGAACAGAACATTTTTGGCCTGGATTTTGTCCAAGACTGGGCTTTTGTAATCTGTTGCAAGGCTAGCAGGCTATTGTAATTAACCAGCTGCAAAGTCAGAGCTTTCAATTAACTCCATTGTTATTCTGTCTAATCTAGTTTTCTAGTAAATCACATATTGAATATAAAGTCACTTATGATATTTAAAGCTCATAATTCAGTTCAATTATACTAAATCTCATTGCTTATATCATACTGTAGCTTACAATTCTAAAAGCATAGGTACTGTATATATCTTGTTGTACTGCAATAATATTTTAATTCAAAAAGGACCATGTTTAATGACTGGTATTTTTCAAGTTTGTAAGATCATGTTGTATAGCACACGTTGCAATGAAAAAAAAAGTTTCACATTTTAAGGTAAATTGCTTTTCAAACATACTTGCATTTATAAATTTGTTTGCATCTATTTTTATTTTTGTTATGTTTTTTTTGTAATTTTACTTCCTTTTCTTCTTCAATACTTGTACTTATTTTTAGACAATTCTTTAATAAAAATAATTAATTAGTCACTTATTTCACACTGTCACTTATGTGAACAACTCTATTAATAAAAATACTTTTACAAACACAATTCTCAGCAGGTTCAGATTATCTACAAGTAACTATCATTTCAGGTAATTAATTTATTACTATATAAACTGTTAAACCCACACAGAGACTCATATAAACCATAATAACAGAGTAAACAGATGAAACAAAACAGAAAGGAAAAGATAGAAGACAAGACACAAAGAAATCACAGGTTAAATGATGTTTTATTAATTTATTTACTTTTCAACATAAAACCAAAAACATCATACCTGTTTTTTCAGTGTCTGTTTCCAAAGTAATAATAATAAAAAAAAAAATTAAAAGTGTTAATTGCTTGTTAATTGATTGTGAGACAATTATTGTTAATTGATTGTGAGAGCACTCACATTTTTTTTTTTAGGACAAAAGGTGAGGTTTTTTCCCCATTTTTGCTGGATAATGGGAGATTCCTACAATATGGGCAATTGTGACTTTTTGCCACAGCAAAAAACTGTGAATGAAACCCAAGCACCTAAAAAAAAACCACAAAGCTGGGGAAGAACATGAAAACTCCACCTGGACAGACCATAGGAGGAGAATTTACAATCCTGAAGGTGTGAGGCAACAGTGCAAACAGCTAAGAGACAATTCCACCACATAAAGTAATTAATTCATCCATCCACTATACCACTTTATCCTGTATACAGAGTCGCATGGTGCCTGGAGGGTAGACTTATGGCACAAGGTGGGGTACACCCTGGACAGGGTTCTAATCTATTGCAGGAAACACCCACACGCACGAACTCACACACACACAAACACACAGTACGGACAATTTAGACATGACGATTACCCTAATCTGAAAATCTTTGGACTGTAGGAGAATACAGTAGTACCCAGAGAAAACACAACAAGCACAGGAAGAACATGCAAATTCCATGCACACAGACCCTGGAGGTGGAAGGCTACTGTGCTAACCACGAAGCTACTGTGAAACCCAATATACAGTAGTAGTGCTGCAAAATTCAATATCAATGGCTACCAGTTTAACAATCCAGATTAAAAAAATAAAATAAAATCAATATTTAGTCATAATGCATTTTTAATTATTTGTTTTAACTATTTCAATCTTTATATTCTATGGATAAGTAATAACCAGTAGTTAGTGCTGTAATGCTGATAGTAATAAGATTTTATACAAACAAAAATAATAATAATAACCTTTTTTTTCAATTAAAGCTATTGTAGCCCTTCTATTTTATTATATATAAATATAAAGTAACAAAAGCAAATGTAAATGTATTAAAACATTTTTAAAAATTTTTTATTATCATTGCTGTAATTGGAGAAAGAATGTCACTATCTAAGTTCTAAGTTCTATTTGCAAACCACCAGTCAGTGTTTGTAATGTAGACCTAGATCCAATCTATACTAACTAACTAACTAACTTCTTTGTGACTAAGATTAGGGTGGCTATACTTTATTTGTTTGTTTGTTTGTTTATTTTTTTTATTAATTTATTTAATTTATTCATTCATTTATGTTAATACTTAGATTGATTTATTTTGTTACAGGCATTACCAAAGCAAGTTGCTAATTTCCTAAAAGTTGAAGATGCCAGGTGACAATCATGGCAGCTAAGCTGAACTAGAGGCTTTACAGTGTGAGTCTTTAACCAGCTTTAAAATATAAAACAAAGAAAGAGAAGCTGTCAGGTCTTTGTCTGTGAACACAGCAACTGTAAAGAATGTAAAACATGCCTGTGCTACTATACATCAGTACAGAGTGTACAATGTCTTTTTCCACATGCAGTGAAACACAGTCTGAATGTGCTCAATACCCACTGTCTAATATCCAAGGTAATGGTTTGAGTCCAAAAAGTAAAATAAATATATAAATATATAAATAAAATTGTAACTATAAATAAAAAAGTAACTTTGCTGATCAAAAAAGGATCCATATTTGTTATGAGAAGGGTTTAGTTTGTTATGTACATACTCTCAGTAACAATAATAGTTTAACAGATAAAAGTACGAATAGAGCCATATGAAAGAATATTGTTTAAATTATGTAATGAGTGTAAAGGAAGTCATGGTTTTTACTAACTGTATTGATTTTATCTGCTGTGGTGAGCTTCTGGTTGTGTTTCCTGTTTCAAAGAGAAACCATGTTAGCACTACAATGCCTAATGACATAGATAATGGCATTTATGTGTGTATGTACTGTATGTACAGCATGCATGCATGTATGCATGTAATGCATTTATTTGTTTGTTTATTTATTTATTGTCTTGTGAGTTTTGAAGAAGGGATTAGAAAAGTAACATATGAGAGTGATAACTGACACATATACAGTAAATATTGCACATGAATATGGACAGTTATTTATCAACTAATAATATTTGTGCTAATAGTTAGTCAAATTAATGTGAATAGGTCTCCTGCATGTGTGCTTGTTTGTTGACATATCTTAGAAACAAAGATCTCATACACATGAAATAAGTAATAAAGAGAGAAAACAAATGTATACTTACATGGGAAAAATAAGGAAAATAGAAAGGAAAATAAAGCACTCATACATATTAACCATGAGTCTTAATGCAAAACACCTGAACTTCCTAAAACATGAAGCATGCTCTCTCCTAAAATAAAGTGCCTATCTAAATAGTGGTAAATAAACCTTAACAGAGGTTAGTATTTTAATTTACTGTCTGTAGTTGTCCAATATTGAGCAGCAAAGAGGGAAATGTATACTTGCAAAATCGAAATCTAAAAAAAGTTATTTGCTTGTGTGCTGAGTTTTGTAACTTGGAGAGCATGGACGGACTGAATCCTGGTTCACACCTTCACTCCTAGGACTGGCTACTTTTACCATGACTGCCATGTTGTCAAGTTTAAAACACACGCTTTAAATATTTTAATGATTAGAAAGGAAGTCGTGCTTGTAATTGTAATGCAACTGTAATATTACTGTAATGATTTTATCTGGTATGGTGAACCTCTGATGATGTTTCCTGTACATGAAGAAGTTTCACCAAAACCTTGTTAAAGTGAACGATGGTAACCGGAGACAGAGAGGCAGTTATGCCCAAGGAATTAGATTACTGCTTTGATACTTAAGGTCACAATTTCAACACGTATTTTCATTTTCAACATTCTTTTGTGTAGGTAGAACATTTTGTAATGCTCAGGTTTTATATTTAAGCTAATTACACTATTACGGGGTCTAGAATCTAAATACGGGCTAATATTACTCACTTCCGGTGTTGCGCAATCTTCGCGGAGCAAGGAAAGACACGTAACAACAACAACTTCC
>JAQMYG010000001.1:4547166-4557442 GCA_030014215.1 Clariallabes teugelsi | reverse complement strand
ACTTCGTGTCGTGTTTGGAGAATCTGAAACGAAGCTACGCGTCAGGACTAATGGAATAACGCTACCGCATCCACAGATAGTATGCACGATCCCTTGCGCCATCTGCTGAGAGAAATGAGAATCGCAGGTTGGAAAAGGCAGGAAACGTCATGCCGCCGAGCAGCTGTCAGCGATTTCACGTAAATAAGAGCAAAATAGCTTTATACTGGCTTTTACTGGTGCGATATTGAAAATTTAAGCATGCAGGGTGATTAAGCTCACAGATCTAGGAAAAGTCATGAAAGGAGGGTCCTGAAATTTTATTAATTTTTTTTCCCCCAATTGCGGTCAAATGACCGGTGCTCAGCGCTTCTAGTGTTAAATTGACGTTATAATAAACACTCAGGTTTTGTAGCATAAAATGTAACATTGAACAAGTTAAACACTTAATTGCAAGCAGCCATCAATAGGTTTCCATGTTGAATCCTACAGCAGGACCCCGAAGATTACTTGCACAAAGTTAGCCAAAAACTCTTAAACGTAAATTTAGTACTAAAATCATAATAAATAAATAAATAAATAAATAAATAAATAAATACATAAATAAAAAACTTATTACTTGGTATTTTGGAAATAACTATTATTAACATGTTAACAGACTTACAGCAGTTTGTGGTACATAATTTCCTTAAATAGAGAGAAAGAGTGACAAGAGTCGGATGGTAAAAGCAGCACAAACACTAAAACTGAGCTGTGTTTCATTCCGAAGTGTACTTCACAGGGTGCTTTCTACTCCCTGCTCCGGTTGCAAGAAATGTCTGAGAAAGGACTTCCCTGAACAAAACTCCACCATTCGGAAGACCCTGCACCATCACCAGTGCAGACATCACTTTATCTGTGCATTACTGTGGCAACATAGGCACCTTCGGCTACTGAGAAAATTTCACACTACGGACATTAAATATAAAGTATTTAATGAAACAAACTGTTAATGTGTAAAATACTCAAACATGTACAATTAAAATGTTTACAAGATGTACATTTTACAGATTACTAATATTACTAATACTAATACTTATATAATACTAAGGACTTTTAGATTTTTGTTTTTGATTATTGTGTTCTATTAATATGATGTTTTCCTCAATAATAATGATAATAAATATGTAAATCTTTTTTTTTTTACGATCCAGCAAGAAGAACTGACTTCAAAAATCTCTGACCGCACACCGTTGCAGCTATACTAGTAAATCAATGCATATATGTACAAAAAAGATAATCTGAATCAAATGTTTGCATTAATCTTTCTGTTTTAATCTGATTGAGTCATAATATACTGCATGTGCTCCATACAGACTACAGACTACATTTTTTAATTTCAGTTTGAAAACAGATAATAGCTGTTAATGAATACAATAAAATACATATTCAAAGGTTCACATTAACAGATTTTGAACATTTAAAAAAAAATGTGTGAATTAGATGACACAAAAAGAACTGCATCATTTTCCACTACTTTTAAATCATCTTTATATGACAAATGCCTCATGATAGTTTAGATATATATATATACATTCTTGTTATTAATTTTCATCCAAGAATTCTGATAATCAGGTGTTCAGTGGAGATGCCGTCACTCTGAGATGTAAATTTACAGGATGAAAGTGCGTGTAGCTGGCAGTACATCTGGTATAAAGATGCTGCACACAGTCCTGTCAGTAGTGAACAGCGGTACAGAATCAGTGGTGTTGAAGTGACACACACAGGTAACTACGACTGTAGAGGAGGAGCTGAGTGATTCTGTTGCATTGTAATTTGTGAGTGTGTGAGTTTACTTTGTTGGCACTAAACAATTATTCTTAACTTCTAATTTTTTATTAAATGAATCTACAAATTAAATTTGTTAAGTTTGTTAAGCAGTACTGCTGATCATAAACACACAGCAGTTTATGTGTGCAGAGGAGAGAGAGGATAACCAGCCTTTCACATACAATACAGCAATCTACAGTCACTACGGATCACTGATGAGGTAAATAAAACCAACAGTAATTTTCTATAGAATGTGAATGATTGTGGCACATTAATTTATCAATATTTATAAGGTAATAAAATTACCTAAATGGTGATTTTCCCATTTAAGACACTGATGATTAAACCAATGCACTCTCTTCAGATGACTGTTTCACTTTCTGTTTTGTCATTTGTTTATTTTATTTATGTATTTTCTAAATATGACTGGGAAGATTATCATGGCTTGAGGATCTATGGGCAGCAGGAGTTATTATACATGTCAAAAAGAAAACAGGACAGCTCAACAGATGAAACTGAAATTGAAGACATAATTCATGATGAACAGATAGAAAGTCAATGTTTGATAGTGTGTTTGTTTTCAGAAAGAAAATACCTACATCAAATAAATGCAAACATGGCTAATAGTAGTAACACACCGATTTATTTATTTATATAAAATCTTAAATTTTTTAATTCTGTTTGTACCGGTAAAACCCTACCTTGAGTTAAAAGGGTAATTTATTTAGCAAAAATGGGGAAGGAAAGGGTTAAAGGAGGGAGGATGGAAAGAAAGGGAAGGAAAGAATGTGCACGTGCTGGTCCAGGGGCAGTGCCTTGCTGTGGGCACACAGCTGGCGATAGGTGGCGGTGGGCGGAGTGGCAGTACGAAGCAGCGGCGGTAGCGCTCCTGCACGCTCCCATGACGGCGCTTCTCCCCCTGTCTATGGCCGGCCTGGCCGCTCCAAGCTCTCTGTGGGCACGGCCTCAGGCAGGAGTCCTTGCTGACGGCTTTCCCGGCTGGGATCGACGGCCTTAACGCAGTCCTCCTCACGACATTTTCCGCTTCGGTGGTGGGGACATAAAGGTGGGTTTGGTGCGAGAGTGAAGATGCTGTGGGAGCTCGCGCAGTTTTTTTCCAGTGTTCTTTTTTAAAGTCCCTGGGGCGTGTCATATTGCCCCACTCGCATACCACTCTCCTATGCTCCACTGCATCACATACTTCTCGAACCCCAGACTAAACTCCGCGCCTTGCTTTTATAATGTGGAGCAAGCCCCGTTCCTTTGCATACCTGCAGAAGGGAGTGCCGCCTATCTAGGGAGCCTACGGAGTGAGCGAGGAGCGATAATAGCAGCACCCTTACCTCCCTTCCACCTCTCCTCTCTCTGATCTCAATCACTGCAGCAAGGATTCTTTTTGTAGTAAAAAAGGGTTTATTGTTTATTGTCACCTATCCACTAGATGGTAAGGATTTTCATGTTCAAAAACAGCGAAGAACAAGTAGCTGAATGCAGTAAGCAGAGAACACATGTTTCATTAGTTTTTGTTATAACTATTTCATGCCTTTCTGTTGTTGTCCATAAAGGCATATGTTATAGAACTGTTGGCTCTGCGTTACTACACTTTTTCAAAGGTAAAGTGTAGGTTAATTTGTGTTATTTTTGGTTTAAATTTTGTATTAATTATTTTTATATTAATATTTTTGGGTTGTCGGATGAATCGTCTGAGTTTTTATTATTTCGTATGAGGGGAATTTGCTTTGACATGCAAGTGTTTTGATGTACAAGTATGCTTCCGGAACGAATTATGCTCGCAATCCAAGGTTCCACTGTATACTGCACCCAAAGCTGTGGAATTATATTTGAGGAGGTTTTAGAGACGGAAGTGTCAAAGATTGAGGATGACACAGAGTATAACCCAGAGGAGGTAGACTCTGACATTGTTAAAAACTCAACTGAAGTTGTGGTCTCCTTTCATGCAAAAGAATTTTATTTTTCCTGAATGTCACCGCCCTCTTATGAGAAGATGTGAAAATGTCATTAGGATGACCCCAAGGACCAACATGACATGCCATATCCCGAGTGAGCAAATACTAGTTTAAAACATGTAAAGTTTACAAGAGCCCAAGATAATAAACAGATCTAATACAACATTAGATGATAATATTGTGGATTTATGATGGAATAAAAATGAACATTATGAGTATGAGCCCAAAACAGTTTAAGTAAGACTAACTGAGTCAGACACCTGTAGGATAATTGAGACATCTGTAAGTTTACATTAAAATTAATACTAAGTTTACATTAAAATAAATATTTCAATGTTGTTATTATTTTTACCATAAAACTGTTACTTACTGTCTTATACAGTGGTAATGCAGGAAAATCATGAAATACAGACAAAAAGAAGTTCACGTCATCTGTCATTAGCCTAGTTTTGCTACTTTTGTATGTGAATGAGTCAAAAAGCAAGTTTACCAGAAAGGGGAAGGTACAGGTACAAGAAAGACTGCATTAACAAAAGAAGAAGTTTAATATATATGTATATAGTGACAGTATGGAGCTTAGTCAACTCGCTGTGATTCTCTGTAAGTAAATGTTCTCTTTGTGTTCATTAGATTTTGTGTAAAAAGTGTATAAAGTTGTTCATCTGCAGTCTGAATGTCCTGAGTGATGAGCTTATTGTGTGATTAGGACATTGTGTGTACTTCAGCATGACTGCTCAGGTGGATCAGTGGATCCATATCTGTTATGAGAAGGGTTTAGTTTGATGTGTAACTACGCTCAGTAACTATGATAGTTTAACAGGTAAGAGTACAAGTAGAGCAAGTTTAAAATACAGGTTTAAATAATCTAATGAGTGTAAATGAGTCTATATTGTTGGAATCTGTACCTGATCTTATGTGTCCTGCTGTCATCTGCTGCTCAGTGAACTCTCATCATTTGATCTGCTAAAAGAAAATTATTGCATGGTGTTTGTATTTTCACCAATGGAATTCATGGTTGTGATTAACTAAAATGACTTTAGCTGCTACTACTGTAACTACTAATGTTTTTTTTTTTTTTTATGCACAAAGGCTTTAACAGAACTGTGTTAGGAAATAAGGATGTGTAAATGTGTCATAACCGTCATGAAACTATTCTAGATTAAAAAAATAAATAAATAAAAGTTCAGGAAGCTTATGGGTCTTTTCATGATGTACTTGATGAATTTGTCCTGATATTTTTTTTTGCATATTTGTCACACTTAAATTATTAAAATAATAAAATAGTAATTTTATTTCTTAAGAGAAAAAGTGTCCCAACCTGTCTGGTCATATGTTCATATATTTATCTACCTAATAAACCTTGGTAGCAACAAATCAAGTGATTGCAATAACTGGCAATGAGTCTTTCACATCACTGTGGAGGACTTTTCACCCACTCTTCTTAGCAGAATAATTTTAATTCAGCCACATTGGAGGTTTTCCGAGCATGAATGGCATCAGATTTAAGTCCATACCTTAAATAGACCACTCCAAAACCTTAATTTTGTATTTTTGACCCATTCAGAGGTGAACTTGTATTTTATATAACTGTCCTGCCGCATAACCCAAGGGTGCTTGAGCTTGAGATGATGAGCTGATGGTCGGACGTTCTCCTTCAGGATTTTCTTGTAGAACACAGAATTTATAGTTCAATCAATTAAGTCATTCAGACTCTGAAGCTGCAAAGCTGACCCAGACCATCACACTACCACCATCACCATGTTTGACTGTTGAGATGTTTTTTTGTTTTGTTTTTATGAAATGCTGTTAGTTTTACACCAGTCGTACAATTGTAAAGGGATGCACACCTTCCAAAAAGTTCAGATTTTGTCACATCATTTCACATAATATTTGCCCTAAAGTCTCATGGATAATTAATATTTTCTGATATTGATTGATATATTTTTGGCTAATGTAAGAGGAGTTTTGTGTCTTTTTTTGCAAGCAGTGGCTTTCGCCTTGGAACACATGAATCATGAGCACTGACCTTATCTGAGGGAAGTGAGACCTGCAGTTCTTTCTATGTTGTTCTTTTATGAGCTTGTGTATGAGTTGTCATTGTGCTCGTCGAGTAATTTTGGTAGGCTGGCCACTCTTCTCCAAGGTTCTCACTTTGTGGATAATGGCTGTCACTGTGGTACACCGGAGAGGAAGCCTTAGAAATGACTTTGTAACTTTTCCCAGTCTGATACATGACAATTACTTTCTTTATCATCTGTTTTTAAAATTCTTTAGATTGTTGAATAATGAGATATATGTTAGCATATTCACTTTGTCAGCCAGGTTCTATTTAAGTGATTTCTTGATGTAACAGGTCTGGCAGTTATCAGGCCTGAGTGTGTCAAATGAAATTTAACCAAAATTCAACCGATTTAGCAAAGGTGGAGGGTTACTTTTTCATATAGGCCCAGGTATGTTTGGACAGTGGTTTACCTGTTTGATGATCCTAATCATTTAAATGTAACAAATATGCAAAATCATAACAATTCAGGAAAGGGCAAATACTTTTTCATGCCACTGTACAGTTGGCCATTATTTGTCACATTTAAACATTACCTGAAAATGAAACCCACAAAACAAATAACTATCTGTGATGGATGTGGTAGGGTTTAGATCAGTGCTCTGTTGTGGTCAATTCATGTGTGAAAATTATTCTTTAAAAATCCTTATGCTCCTATAAACATTCTTAATTGTTGCCCTGTAATATGCTTGTGCCACAAGGAAAGTGAATGCCATTGATGTGATTTGTCATTATTCGGTTCGTAAGCTGATATATTTCTTGCTGCATAATATTGCTGAGGATAGACTGACCAAGTGAAGTAACTCCAGATCATAACACTGCATCCAGAGGCTTGTACAAGGGCCACTATGCATGATGGGTGTATCGCTTCCTATGTTTCCTTTCTTAGCCTGAATCACCCATCAGTCTGGAATAGTGACAGTATAGACCTATCAGCTCACATGACGTTTTTTATTACTCCAAAAGTGCATTTTCTAAGCACACTAGTGAACTGAAGACTTTTGTCTTATAGCCGCACAGCTGAGTTATTGTCACTACTGTAAGTGTGTGCAAATGCAGCTATGATTTCTACTGGCATTTTTACCATTAAACCTAAACTCCCCTTGCAGGTTTTATTCATGTGTTGGGCAGTTTCCAGCCAATTTCTAGTCATTTCAGCTATTTGTTTATACTTGAAGGATGCCATTAATTTGATTATTTTTTTGTTCTGTGATGATTGCTTAAAATATGAGAAGTTACTGAGAAGTCACTGCTTTACTTAGGGTTAAATGTTGCCAGTTAAATATGCTATTAAAAACTTTTCACAGACATATAATTATACAGCTCCAACTGAGCAATCCGATTGGATGTGAGGCATTCTACATATAGAGTATAACAGCACTGGGCCATTTAACCATATTTATTACTCCAAGTCGCATGTGTTTTAACAATTGTTGATTGCACTCTTTTGGTCACCAGCATGGGTGAAGGTAAGTCAGAACTGCGCACAGTACTAGAAAGGGGAAATCAGCTGCCTGCCAAAACCCACACTCAAAACCAATCACAGAAGCACTTTCAGCAAGATTTATTTATTTATTTATTTATTTATTTTAATTATGTTATATATGTAATTTCAGGACTGTCCACCACCTACAAAATTTATTCTCCTCACCTTTTGGCGACACAGTACCATTAAAAATTTAAAACAACATTCACCCCTGTTATGTACACTAACTGTTGTCAATAAGTATCAGTCTGTCTGTCTTTATCTTTCTTTCCATTTTTCTTTCTCTCTCTCTCTCTCTCTCTCTCTCTCTCTGCACCTGCGCTGGGTGTGAGGAGAGCATGTGGAAGGCTGTTTGCCGTTCTACTAAGTTTAAAAAAAAAAACATTTCTTTCCACCACTTTATTTGCTTATTTTTATTATTAGCTAATATTAAAACTTTATAGTGAGATAGAGTGAGTGGGGCACCATAGCCTCAGAGGCTGGTGGGGAAACTCTGTCTCTCCAGCATAGCATTAGGTGTGTGCTGGAGGATGGTGTACAGGTGGGGGAGGTGCTGCTAGAGGTGGGAGAGCAGGTTGGTGTGAGAACATCTATTTAGCCTCCCGGATGAACAAATCTATGGTGGTGTTTCTAACCAAGGTTAACCTTGTGAGTACACTGACAAAGAGTGGAATGAATTTGAGAGGATCTGCTGTTAAAGGTACTGTTACCCCGCTGTCTGCCCCTGCGTGAGTGGTGATTTCAAACATGCCTCCATTTATAAAATATGAGGCAATAATAAAGGAGTTGGCCCACTTTGGGATGTTTGTCTGCCCCATGAGAACTATCCCACTCAGGTGAAAAATCTCCAACATGACACACACCTGTCTTTCCATCTGCAAATTTGAATGGCTTTAAATAACCAAGACATTGAACCAACAGACATGTCAAATTTAAATATAAAAAGGGGAACAGCAGTTATACGGTTTTTGCGACCACGGAGCGGTTGAGGTACTTTGAGTGTGGGGAAGAGGGACTCATAAGGCTGAGCTGTCCGCGCAGACCTGTGCAGCTGGGGAGCTCAGGGGGCTACTTGCCCGGGAAACAGCAGCAGCAGCAGCAGCACGGTGACAGCCAGCCCGTGAACACAGGGGAGGCCAAGCCTACAGCGAGCAACAGCAACATATCGTAGCCACCTGGCACTGACACCAACACTGACATTACTGCAAACAGTGCGTGTACAGTGTCCACCACTAACAGTGAGCCTGTCTCTAACGCTGACTACACCACGAATGCTGTCTGCAATGGAGAGGTACAGGAGCAAAAGTCCACAGACACCAAAAGACAACACACACACACACACACACACACACACACACACACACACACACACACACACACAGACACCTCTATAGACATTGAGGAACAAACAAGCTGCTTTTCAGATCATCTAAATAATTTACTGTACAGATGCCAAACGTAAAAAAATACATGTTAAAAATGATACTACAAAGGGCCAAAATGGCGAGGAAAAAATAAAGTCCCCAAAAGTCCACTGTCACTCAGGAGAAAGTGATCAAAGACAGTAGCTGAACAAACTATAATCAGGACAGTAAACAAATGGACCAAATACTGTGAAACCTCGGATTGTGAGTAACACGGTTTGCGAGCAATGATTTTTAATAAATTTTGACTTGGAAAATAAACAAGTCTTGGTTTACGAGTATCGAGTATCATGTATCATGCATGCGCTTCTTGTTTTGACGCTGAGCGTCGCGTGATCACGCCTGACCCAACGGTCTCCCCTGCTGGCTCTTAGTGCGCGTCTCTCACTGGTATAATCAACAACCGTGCAGGTGTGTACTGTTTACTATAACACTGTGACCATGTGTGTGCACGTAAAACATATTTTATTTTGTGTCTGTATGCGTGTGTGTACAGCACGCGTGTAAATAAAAAGCAAGTCTCATTAGAGACGTTAAAAATCCATTTTCTATCTCTGCTCAAGGCTTAGGCAGCTCTTTGCCTGCTGTGTGTGTGTGTGTCGGTGTGTGTGCGCGTCATTGGAGACCGT
This sequence comes from Clariallabes teugelsi, assembly GCA_030014215.1. NCBI lineage: Eukaryota > Metazoa > Chordata > Actinopteri > Siluriformes > Clariidae > Clariallabes > Clariallabes teugelsi. The sequence continues at coordinate 4,548,089 of JAQMYG010000001.1, read as the reverse complement.
GCCACACACACACACACACAGACCCCTCCTACTTTCGCCTTCACAGACACATACACACACATACACACACTCTTTCTCTCTGCTCTACACAGAAACACTGCTCGGTCACCATTCTTTTCAAAGGTAAAGTGCAGGTTAATTTGTTTTATTTTTACTTTATAGCAGTAATTCCGTGAGTGTGTCGCTCAATTGAGTGTCATTAGAGAGATTTCTTGTTCATTTTTCAGATAAATCAGCATTTTCGTTGTGTGCGCGCGCGTGTATGTGAAAAGAGTGGAGGAAGGGTAATTGCATAAGATTAGAAGGGGGAGAGGGGGAGGGGCTCTTTAGATTCTCATACACACATTTACACAGCGCCTGCGCGAACAAACAAAAACACTTATCTGTCAGGATTTATTTTTTATTTATTTATAGGTAAAGTGCAGGTTAATTTGTTTTATTTTAACTTAATATATTGTGTTAATTATTATATGTATTTTTTGGGGGGGGGGGCTGTGGAAAGAATAATTGGAGCTTCCATTATTTCTTATGGGAAAATTACATTTGGGTTACGAGTGTTTTTGAATACGAGCCCGCTTCCGGAACGAATTATGCTCGTAATGCAAGGTTCCCCTATAACTAAAAACTGAAAAAAGAGTTGTTAATTTTATTAATGGTGGGATAGGAGGGTGGGAAGCCTAGCGGGAGGAAAAAAAAAAACTTTGTACATATGTAGTGTGTAAGAGCCATATTGCATCAGTTATGAATTTGTTGTTGTGTTTATTTGTTTTATTTAAATTTATTCTATCTTATTCTATTCGTCAGTTAGCACTAAGCATTTATTCATCATTTTAGCATTTACTGTTATTGTAAGAGCCATATCACATTTGTTATGTAAGATGGATCTGTAGAATTTGTTGTTGTGTTTATTTGTTTGTTTTAGT
>JAQMYG010000001.1:4480805-4491455 GCA_030014215.1 Clariallabes teugelsi | reverse complement strand
GTGATCATTCGTGCAAATGCGATTAGCTATAAGAATAAAAATAAAATACGTAAATACAATAAAATTGACAAAATAAGTCAAATAATTAAAATAATGTGTAGAAGATGTTTATCCATGGCCTGTCTCTTGAGAACTGTAGAGTAAACCGGAAGCACCGAGAATTTATAGCAGGCGTAAGCGCCACCCCATATTTTTTAAGTTGAAAAAAAAAGTGAAAAGATAATGGAAATTAATTTGTGAGGAAAATAAGCTATACTGGAAGATAATATTGATAAGAGGTGGAGTCAGATGACGAGGTATATGACGTAGAAAAATTATATAACGCAAAATTTAATTGTAATTGGTTGAAAAATTTGATAAGGAACCAATCAAAAATTGTGCAAAGGAGGGGGCCAGATGAGCGTCCCGCCCCTTGAGAACTGTATAAAAGAAGGCACCTATGTCACAGTAGGTCAGTCTGTTCTTGGCAATGCTTGGGTTTATATCTTAGGCAGTTTCAATGCTGGCTCATTTTGTTTTATTGCAATAAAACTTTATCCTTACTTCATCTAGATCTGCACGGAGTCCGGAGTCTTTCTTTGATTTCTTTTATTGAAAGTTACAGTATTTGGTTAATGTTTTAAATTAGGGCAACTTCGCTGTTGGGAGAATAAAAAAATCCACCACAGGATATACTACTGAAGCCGAAAATGTGTTATTTCTCTTAGGCGCGTATTGACAACAAGCAACAGAGCTCATGAACGTGTCGAGCTCAAACTGTAAATGCTGATATGTATTTATACTTGATTTTCTTCACTCCTTCAATGGTGATACTTCTTTGACTGCGCTTTCTCCATTCAGTATTATTATTAGTAGTATTCGTAATAGTAGTAGTGCTCCAAATGTATTATTATTGTTATTATTATTATTATTGTAATACAAACAAATATACAGTAACTGCTGTGACACTTATCCTGCTGGAAGATAGGTAAACAGAAAATTTTACATTGTATCACAAAAACAAAAAAATTTACAGCCGAAGTGTGTGCAGTACAATTGGAGAAGTGTATCTTTCTGACGTGCACCTATGTAAATATTTATGGCTTTGCCTATTTTTTTAATAACCCTTGATTGATTCATTCATTCATTCATTCATTCATTCATTCAACTATTCACTTACCTAGTTATTTTAATGCACTACTTTTGGCCTTACTGAGGAATCAGTAATACTTCATTTGAGAACACATCAGTGCATCAATGTGTCTCTTATGTGCAGTGTTTAATCATGCACTAAATCATTTATATGTTTAACCCTTGTGTTCTGTTTTTGTTCTCATTCAGTGCTTATTTCACTTAAACCAGTGACATATGCTCAAGGTGAGTGTTTGTTTGTTTGTTTGTTTGTATTTATTTATTCATTCATTCATTCATTTCATCTATTTTTGTGCATGTTTATTTTGAATTGAAGCAGAGAAAAGTAGGTTTTGTGCATTACCCTACAGAGTTTGTCAGTTTGTTTCATTAATATTATATCATATCTGTAAAGAGAATAAGCTACTTTAACTTAGTTATGTCAAAGAAAAGTAAACAGAATCTGTGCCCAGATGTGATTTTATTCATTATATTAGTGAACAGCAAAGACACAACACCACTCAGTGAAAGGACCTCTTAATGCTTCAGCATACCAAGACATTTTGGACAGTTTCATGCTCTCAACTTTGTGGGAAAAATTTAGGGACAGCCCTTTCCTGTTCCAAAATGACTGTGCAATACTGCACAAAGAATGGTCCATAAAGACATGGATAAGCAAGTTTGGTGTGGAAGAACATGATTGGCCTGACTTCACCCAGATAGAACATCTTTGGGATGAATTAGAGTGGAGACTGTGAGCCAGGCCTTCTCGTTCAACATCAGTGTCTGACCTCACAAATGTGCTGTTTGAAGAATGAGCAAAAATTCCCATAAACACACTCCTAAACCTTGTGGCCTTTTCAGAAGGGTGTAAGCTGTTATAGCTGAAAAGAGCGGGCCAATATCATACTAAACCCAATGGATTAAGAATTGGGATGTTACCCAAATTCATATGAAGGTGAAATCAGGCAAGCAAATACTTTTGGCAATATAGTGTATCACTATAAGTCAAGAGACAAACAGACACTGGTGGCATCAGTCAAATCATAAATAAAGAAAAGCATGACTATGACAACTGTAAACTTAATCCTGCAATGCCTACTGGATGCTGTATGATCCAGTATGAAACTATACTAGAGAATAATTATGAGTCTCATTGAGATTCTTTAGTTTGCATCATTCCAGTATTTAAAATTGTATATTTACTTCTAATGATATACTTCATAGTGTTACTTTTCACATCTTTACTTCTCTCATTTACACCACTACTTTATTTACTAACCTCAGATTGTTTTATAGGGAGTAATAAAGCTGTGCTGACTATACAACCTGACCCACATCTGTACAGCGGAGAGACAGTTACTTTCAGATGCGACATAAAGGGAAAAGGAGACACTAATTGGACATACAGGTTTTATAAGTATAATAACAGTTTTTACACAGGGCAAAAAGTGTACAGTTTAATTTCTGCTAGAAAATCCTTCTGTGGTAACTACACCTGCAGAGGACAGAAAAATGACTCTCAGAGCTCAGAGATCAGTGATCCTGTTACACTGACTGTGTCAGGTGAGTCTGTTACAACAAGATAATAATTTTATAGCTTTACACAAGTTCATATTCAGTATTTAATTATAATTACAGCCAAACTATAGTACTGTAGACATGTTTAGAATTGTTTATATGGCCAACATTGAACTGTTTTCATAAGTCCTACTGTTAAAGTTTGGATACTTCTGTATACTGAAAGATATATAATAAATAAATAATATAGTAATAATTAGTATTATTATTACATTTTCTATACCCTGATTGCAACATGGCAATGTGTTACTAACACACCTCAATTACCTTCATATTTATAGCTAAATAAAACATTTAAGCGAATGTTCTAATAAGGATAATGTGAACTTAAACACACTATCACTTTAATATACTGTATACACACTCTACACAACTGGCTGCAAGAAGTACATTTAATTATAATTAGCAATTTCAGTTTTTTTTTTTTTTTTATTAAATTTTTTATTTTGCAGGGTCCTAAACCTTTTGCCTTCAACCTTATTGTGTCTGTGATGTCTGTTAAGTCATACTAAAACCATTTAAATAAAGAAGAAGTTGTTGAAGTTAAAACTTTTATAAGAATAAAAACAAGCAAACGAATGAACACTGGAGGCTAAAACTAGATTAAGTCCAAAATAAAATACAATAAACTGTGGTCACCAAAACCGAAAGAAGAACTCAGAGTACATTTCAGTTCTTAGTTCAGATATGAGTTCAGTTTAGATCTAGAATTCAGTTTCCTGTCAGATGTGTGACAAGAAACTAGGCTATACACAGAGCTTAAATAAAAAATATATTTATATATTTTTCTTTGGCTGTAATCATGTTGTGCATCTCAGGTGTGTAGTTACACTTACCTATTGTAACATCAAAGTGTAATTAATTTTATATTTATATTTCATGTGTTTTTTTTAATCGTTTGTAATTATTCCACACTTCTGTTCCATTATGAATCCCGCTCCTTGCTTTCCATCGCCTCATTCTCCGCGCTCTGCACACCTGTGCTCAATCACTAATCACCTTTCCCGCCTACCTAACATATGATCAGACAACACCCTGTATCCAGATTATTGTGTGCTTATCATGGCCAGTATTCCAGCACTCTTTCTCTGCTTGCCTTCTTAACCTCGCCTTGTTTTACAGACATTGCTTTCTCCTCATGTCTTGGATCTCTTGCCATCTTGGATTTCTTTGGTATTGACTTTTGAAGCTGTTTATTGATCACGAGTCTGGATCACTGACCTTCCATCTACTCTCCAGCTCCGACTCCTGCCTGTTTCATAGCCACAATTCAAATTACACACGCCGGCTCTCATCGCAGAGCTCATTCACCTTGCACCGGCCTCCCACTTCAGCATTCTCATCACAGAGCTCAAGCCCTGCTATGATCAGACACTTCAACCAAGCTTCTGAACTACTGTAACTGTCACGTCTGCCTCGCGCACTGATTTAAATGTGCTTCCTCATAATACATTTCTTCTTGCTCCTCACCTGCCCTTGGATCTACCACCACAGCTACAACCCATGACAGATATATGAAAAAATTATGTATAAAATAAATGTACAGATTTAAGTATATTTTTGCATTTTCCGTTTAACAGAGAGAACCCAGGCAGTACTGAGTGTATCTCCACAGAGCTGGCTGACTGAAGGAGACTCAGTGACTCTAAGCTGTGAGGTTACAGACTCGTCTACAAACTGGACATTCAGCTGGTACAGACAGGTTCCCGGGAGGAATTTTGTTTACTATTTAAGGAAGCTCTCAGACAGCAGCAGAGGTTCTGGAGGCTCCTACACTCTCAGTCCTGCTGCTAATAATCACACAGGAGTCTACGTATGCAGAGGAGAGAGAGAAGAACGACCCTTTTACACAAAGTACAGCAATCTACAGCCACTTTGGATCATTGGTGAGGAAAATGTCAACACTAATGTCTTGAAATACCAGTTATGTTTTCAAATTGACACCACAAGGTTTTAAAATATGATAAATACAGCTGTGTATAAATTTGTTTTACAAAATGAAAAATGCTGTCACAAATGCTATATAATCACTGCTTCTCTTTTGAGTCAACTGGAATCTTTTTCTTTTTTGTGTGATTTTAACAAGGAACCTCTCTAATGTCACTTTCTTTTGCCTCCTTTTGAGGATTTTGCGGAAATGTGACATTGCATTTTCATTTAACAGATTCATCTCGCACACTGTTCCAATCTGTTTAACATTTTTCTTTATGGGACCGTTGTTGTAGTAATGTAACTAAAGAGCAGTCACTACACTTGGACATGAAAAAATACAGTACATGCACACAAGTGGTCACAATGTTATCGTTAACAGTATGCTCGCATATTGGTGTTAACTATACAAGTGAGGCATGCGCACTGAGTCCGAGACAATTAACCACAATCCCACAGTGCGAGAGAGTATAACCATTGACTCAGTCATATGTACTCCTTGTATTCCAAGACCTCGCTTGTTTATTAAGTTTGCAAAATGCTTACAGACCAAGTTAGACCAAGGAACGAGGTGAATCCAGGTGCAGATGAATAACAGCAATGTTAAACGGAAACGTGGTTAGAGGGCAGACGTGCGGGTCAAATGCAGAAGGATTAATCAGCGGAGCGTCTAAGCAAAAAGCTCAAACCAGGAGGCGTAGTCAAACTAGGAAGTATTAGGTCGGTGAATTCAAGCAGCTAGATGACAATCCAAAAAACGTTAATCAAAGCCTTAGTCAAAATGAGGGAGCATAAGATCAAAACCGGGAAATCAAATAACGAAGCAGCAATCCAAAATGAGAGACAAGAGGACGAGAAAACGAAATGAACTTGGCAACGGGAAGACGAGAAAACAAAACGCGAGAGAATCAAAGCGAACTACACTCAATAATCCAGCGATTTAAGCATTGCGTAGCACATGCTTAAATTCTGGAGTAATCAGTGGCGGATTCGACACAGACAGGCTAGGGAAAACATTAGCACGTGGAGAGAGAGTGACAGTGTGGGAAAACAGGACAGACAAGGCATAAATCATTACAGTTTTACTGTAGCACTGTTTAACTAAATGAGGTGTAACTGTGTTCAGTATATATTATTCCATAAATAAACAGTTATAGCGCGTGAATTATGTAATGGTTTGTGTTTAAGGTGAATCTCCTGCAGACTCTCTGATCATCAATCCCAACAGAACTAAACACTTTACTGGTGACTCTCTCTCACTGAGTTGTGAGGACCAGAGAGACTCTACTGGATGGACAGTGATACGATACACAGACAAAAAGGGTGTGTCCGATTGTTCACGGCTGGGATCGGCTACAGGATCTACATGTAATATCAGCTCCCTTTCCACATCCCACACTGGAGTTTACTGGTGTGAGTCTGAATCTGGAGAAAACAGTAATCCTGTCAACATCACAGTGCACGGTGAGTCTTCTCTTTTTTTAAGTGCAGAATATCCAGAACTGTGTTTTCAAATGGGAGAACTGTTAAACAAGATACACTTAATTGGCTTAACTCAGAAATATTCATAACATTATTAAAAGTTCTGAATGTTCGGTAATTGTAATATTAACTGAAGAGAGGAAAAGAACATCAAAGTTGATGGATTACTCCTCCAGAAATAGACTACAGGAGAGATTATCATCCATAATGTCTCAACATCAGATGAACGTTTCTACCATTGTAAACACTGAGAGAGAGAGGAGAGTAACAGAAAAGCTGTCTTAGTCTATAACATAACCTGCTGAATTCTGTATTTCCACTTATAACATGGTGCTTAATTTAGTGAAAATCTGTCTACAATATGTAGTGTGTTCATATGCTGTGGAGTGTAAATGTTTGCGTTCTTTTGCATTTGTTTATTCTGCTGTTTGGGTTAAAATATCCATACAGTTTAACAAGAAGAGTTGTATAATAATTATTCTTTTACTCTGTGTCAATTTCATCACATGTAGAAACTCCATTCTCAATCCTTATGCTAATCATTAGTGTAGTGACGGCCTCTCCGTATGTCCTGGTGACCATCATTCTGCTGATCAAATGTTACAGAGCTCGAGGTGAGAACTCTTTCTCTGTACACATAATGACTGACATAAAGAATGTCACTAACTACAGTATATAATATATGACTACTGCAATAATTTATGTCTATTTATTACTATCATCCTTGTTATTTTGCTTCCTTATCAAAACATGAGCCAGTGAAATCACAATTTTAAATTAAAATTTTATTTGTCACATACAGCCATATACAGTATGACATGAAGTGAAATGCTTATACAACTGCTGATAAATTTAAAAAAAAATAAGAAAAGTATTTTTAGAAGTATTTTCAATAAGAATATGAAGTATGAAATACGATTTTTTGCAAATTAAAAAGATAGAAAATTATAGATGTAAAAAAGAATTTTCAATTTACATTATGTACAAATAATAAAATAAGAATGTAAAAATATAATAAAATAAAAAGAATTGAAGTGGAATGTAAAAACTATGTCCAGTCATGAGCAAGACAATGTGCAGAATGTGCAGAATAACGTGAATAAGTCACAGTTGAAAGTTCACAGTTCGGTGGAGTGCAAAATATGCAAATGTGCCATGTGTGATGAACATTGTGGTGGGTAGCGAGATTGTTTGTGAGAAAGCAGATAAACGTATTAAGTCAAATGTGGTGTGATTGAGTGTTCGTATAGCCTTCTCAGTCTCTCTGTGTTGGCTTTCAGGGAGCGGAAGTGCTTTTCTGACTGTAATAGGGAGAAAAGTTCATTGTTGGTGTTACTGAGGTCATTCCTGATCTTACTGGCCTTATTCAAGCACTGCTTATGTGCAGGTCAGGGAGCTTGGTGTGCAGGATCACACCACCCTCTGTAGAGCTCACCTGCCCTGCATGGTGCTGATTCGAACCAGGTTACAATGTTTCCCATTAAGGATGCTCTCTATGGTACAAAGGTTTCTAAGCAACTTAAAGGGCAGTCTAAAATCTCTCAAGTGTGTGAGATGGTAGAGATGCTGCCGGGCCTTTTCACATTAAAATTAAGTTTCTTATCCACAGCGACTTACCAAAAGTGCTTTAAAGTTTCATCACTGGATAGATACTTACACTGGGTTACTAGGTTACTAACCAAGTGCCATCAGTCAAACACAATTAGGAAGAAGTTTTTATTTATTTATTTATTTTTTTGGTGAGGCTAGGTGGGTGGGACAGAGTGATTAGTCCAAGTATTGAAGAAAAAGATGCATCTTGAGTCATCGTTTAAAGATTGTCAAAGACTCAGCTGTATGGACATCTAGAGAAAGTACGTTCCACCACCTACTGTAGGTGCCAGAACAGAAAATAGTCTGGATGAATGTCTTCCTCGATTCCTGAGAGATAGTGGGATGAGTGCTGGAGGATCGGAGGGAACGTGGTGCAGTAAGTGGTGTTATTAGAGCAGAGAAGTAAGTGGGTGCTGGGCCATTTTTAGCTTTTTAGGCAAGCAGGAGGAGGTTGTTTCTCTGGCATCATTCTCCAGATTTCTAATCTCCTCCTGGTAGACATTCTCACTGTTGTCAGAAATCAGGCCCACCACGCCTTTGTTATCAGCAAACTTGATGCTGGTGGAGTTGGTGGTAGCTATGCGATCATATGTGTACAATGAGTACAGCAGGACCCTCAGACCACAATCCTGGGGAGCTCCCGTGCTGAAGGTAAGGGAGGCTGAGACATGTCTGCCCATCCTTACTGCCTGTGGTCTGCCAGTTAGGAAATTGGTGATCTAATGTCACAGAGAAATCCCAGGCGATCCAGCTTCGTGGTGAATGTGGAGGGGATTAGAGTGTTAAATGCTAAACTGTAGATGACAAAATGCATTTTAGCATAATTTCCCCTCCTAGTGTCCAGGTGAGTGAGTGATTTATGAAGGAGGTGAGAGATGGCATCGTCTGTAGAGCGGTTTGGGCGGTATGCAAACTGCAGTGGACCCAGTGTGTCAGATAGTGAAGAAATGATAAAGTCTGTGACCAGCCGCTCAAAACACTTCATCACTACTGAGGTCAGGGCTGCAGGGCTATAGTCATTGAGGGATGCAGGATGGGGTTTTCACTACATGATGAGTGCAATATGTCGTGTGTAACAGGTCCGACCCTACTGTATGTGCATGGGCAGCACCATGAAGCACCAAGCGAGGTCTTACTGGAAAAGGGGCAATTTATTTAGGGAAAATGGGGTGGGGGAAAAGGCTTAAAGGAGGGAGGCAGCGCTCCTGCACTCTCCCTTGTGCCGGCATTTCTCCCGCTGTCGATGGCCGGGCCTGTCCCCTCCCAGCTCTCCGTGGGTGTGGCCTCAAGCAGGAGTCCTCGCTGACGTCCGTTGGCTGGACAGCTTTCCCGGCTGGGATCAGGGGCCTTAACGCCGTCCTCCTCACTGCCTTTTCCTGTTTGGTGGTGGCAACGCGAAGGCGTGCTTGGCGCGGGAGTGAAGATGCCGCAGGAGTTCGCGCAGTTCTTCTTCGCGCTGTCCTCAGAGGAGGATCAAAGGGCAGAATTCCAGTGTCCTTGTTAAAGTCCCTGGGTCGCGTCACATTGCCGCACTTGCATGCCACTCTCTCTTGCTCCACCGCATTACGTTCTTCCCGGACACCGTCTCGCTTTTATAATGTGGAGCAAGCCCGAGATCCGATTAACATTATTTATCGCCAGCTGGCCCGAAGTGAGCTTCGGAGTGAGAGAGGAGCGATATTGATTTGGGTACACGCCCATCACAGCCATGTGACACATGGCTGGTGAAATAATATGTCTCTGCAGCCACTTCTTACTTATCTACCTCTACATACCTCAAATAAACTACACATTTAACAGTTTGGCTTGTGCAATAATGTTTGTCTCTCTAATGATCATTTAATTATTGCACACATGTCTAATGTATCTACAGTAGTTCTTCTAATTGCACAATTTTAGAAGTTGCAATTCTAATTCCATTGTATATTATATACTGAGAATAAAATGTTTATATGCAGGAAAAGTATTTTGCACTTACAAGTTTTTATTTTAATGAAGCACCTACTCAAACTATTGAAATTGAAAATGACTGAATGAATGACTTTTATTTTCCAGTTTAATCAGTTCTTTTTCTGAAAAATTGTCACTTTTCACTTCACCCTTTAAACTGTTTAGTATGAGTACAAATGCAGTTTAACTAGCTTTATGGAATAAGCATCTTTTATGCACTTGCAACAAAAATGACCCTGTTATTTTTTTCAACAGCTCAAATCGATGTAGAGAGAATCGAGATTGCAGTCATAGAGGAGTAAGCAGAGTTGCCGTATAAAAAGAGGATGCAATGATGTGTTTTTTTAGGATTATTATTATTGGAGGGATTGTATGATTATGTTCCTATTTTGGCTTTAATGTTACGCTTTGGACTCTGTCTTTGTTTCTCATTTTCCATTGTTTCTTACAATCACATGGCCTTCATTGTAGTCACCTGCACCTTGTCTTTCCTAATTAGCCAGTCTATTTATAGCCTGTGTTTGAGTTCTGTCTCTGGCCTGCAGCTATTGTCTGTTGTTAACTTCTTTGGTTCATTGATAAAGTATAATTACTGTTATCTTCTCTGCCTAGGCTAATGCCTACAAGTGTTGCTAATGCAAAGTGCTGAGTGGAAAAATGTCTTAATAATAAATAGAAAGAAAAAAATGCTAAAATCTTAAAGTGTGATGGTTGAGCTGTGCAGTAGATAAAACATTTTATCCAGTATGTCTGAAATGCAAATGCTATTGTAAAGTATATGTGACAAATAAAAGCCTTTTCTCATTATTGATATTTTGGCTCTTCATGCTTTAGAGGAGGGACACAAGTGAAAGTGTAAAGAATGTTGATTACAAATCTGTTGAATCCCCAGTCAACCATCTGTAACGAATGCGTGCTGAGGAGAAGCAGACACAGATGCAGGCGAGCTCAGGGAATAACAGAGTTTTTATTTCAAACCAACAGAAACAAACAAAAGAGGTCACC
>JAQMYG010000001.1:4257128-4269251 GCA_030014215.1 Clariallabes teugelsi | reverse complement strand
TGAAACCTTGGATTGCGAGTAACACGGTTTGCGAGTGTTCCGCAAGACGAGCAAAGATTTTTAATAAATTTTGACTTTGTCTTGGTTCACGGATACCGAGTATCATGTATCACGCATGCACATCTTGTTTTGACGCCGAGCGTCACGTGATCACAACTGAGCCAACGGTGTTTCTCTCTCTTGCACTGCGAAATTGTGGGTAATCGTCCCCCCCCCCGCTGGGTCTTGATGCGCATCTCTCACTGGTATAATCAACATCTGTGCACGCGTGTACTGCTTACTATAACACTGTGACCACGTGTGTGCGTGGAAAGTATATTTTATTTTGTGTCTGTATTCATGTGTACAGCGTGCGTGATGAATAAAACAAAAGCAAGTCTCATTAGAGAGGTTAAAAATCCATTTTCTCTCTCTGCTCAAGGCTGCTCTTTGTGTCTGTGTCGCTCAGTCGAGTGTCATTAGGGAGAATTTTTGTTTCCGTTGTGTGCGCGCGTGTGTGAAAAGAGTGGAGGAAGGTTGTGTAAAAAGGAGAGGGGGAGGCGCTCCTTACTTTAGCTTCACACATACACAGCACCTGCGCACACAAACGGAAACACTTATCTGTAGAATTTTTTTTTTTTTTAAGGTAAGGTGCAGGTTCATTTGTTTTATTTTTACTTTATATTTTCTGTTAATTATTTTTATGTATTTAATTTTTGGGCTGTGGAACGAATAATTTGAGTTTACATTATTTCTTATGGGAAAATTGATTTGATCTACGAGTGTTTTGAAAAATGAATTATGCTCGTAATCCAAGGTTCCACTGTATTACTACAGGAAATGGTGGCATGGTGACTTAGTGGTTAGCACTGTCACCTTTGCACCTTCAGGGTCCGGATTCGATTCCCACCTCGGGGTCTGTGTGCATGGAGTTTGCATGTTCTCCCTGTGCTTGGTGGGTTTCCTCCATGTACTCCGGTTTCCTCTCACAGTCCAAAGACATGCAGATTAGACTAATTGCTGTTCCCAAATACAATATTCATCACGTGCCTCCACAGTCACTAGGTGGATACACAGGTTCCTAGATGGATGGCTGGATGGATGGACTACAAGGTATAAATTTAAACATGACTATGCTGAAGCATCTTTGCATTATCTTCTTTTTCTGTTGTCCATCTTAAAAGTTAAGGGAGTGATATGAATGCTTTTATGCTTTTTCCTTATATTCCGATTACACAATTACTAGATTCTAGCTGGTAGATATGTTATCAGTTAAAAGGAAAATCATGTCAATATGCAACTCAAATCATTACCCGATCAGTTTCATATGGAAATGTTTATTGTTTTCTTCAGGTCAGTGGTAGCTTGAAATCTATAATAAATTATATAAAGGTCATACAAGAAGGTTTTCATTCTAGACAAAAACTGCAACATAAGGCACTAAAGAGTAACTGTAACTCTCTCTGTAACTGTGGTCATTTTGACAAACTAATGTCTACATTTAAAACTAGACTTTGGTGTTTTATCTCAATATTATATTACATTCTAAGGCATTTCTATTTAATTAAGAAAAACAGTTAAACACACAGGGGTTAACCTGGATCTATAAAAATATATGTGAAAATGTAGCACCCTGAAAAAACAGCTAGGTTTATAACAGAACTGTTAAAATAAGGCACATGTGTATGTTAATATTTCACCTTTGTAATGTTTCTGCTGGGAGTAAGACATAAAAGTGCATATTGTCCAGTATTATTAACTTGATCTTAATCAAGATTCTGTTAAGTTAGAATAAAATGCTTTGGTTTTACTTTCAGTCATTCATCTCTCTCTCTCTCTCTCTCCTTCTCTCAGTGGCAGTTCTGACATTTTGGGTGGCATCTCTGTTTATTCACATTACAGCGGCAGCCTCCACTCGTGTCTCCAGGACCCTGTGGAAAAAGACACACAATTCACACCCAAGATCACATGATTGTCACATGAAGCCTTTGGCAAATTATCCTTTGGCTTGTCTTTCCTAAATTTATATATTTCTATACTGTAAAGGCATTTATCCAAAATACACAATCTAATTTGAACAGTTGATATTGAGATGGACACATGAATAAGTATTCTTGCAGTTTCTAAGCAGGTGAGTGAGTGGTTTTGTACCGCAGGACCCCAGCGTGGCCCTCTGGTGACCCAGCAGATCTCTGTGTGGCACACGGTGCAGCGCAGCCAATCGCAGCCTTCCTTCTTCTGCACTATTATTCCACACTGTGGACAGTGCATCGCCTCGCCGGACTTCACCAGAGTCTGTTGCATGCAAAGACAAGTACAACAAAAACAAAGATAATTAGCGCTGAAACAATAAATTAGCTGGGAATGATTTGTTCTTAAAAACAAAGGCAATGATGATTGATTTGTCCTTTTTAGAAAGCATTAGCAAATTTATTCATAGGTGCAAATGAGGTAAAATAACCACAAAATTGTATCATGAAAAATGACAGCATTGTGTCTACAGGTGATGAGGGTAAAATTAAAAGTGATTTTTTTTTATATAAACAGCTGAATCCTTATATATGTCTCTATTTTACACATTAAACCAAATCCACATACACATGTTCTGCATTTGGTACCTTGTGTCAGGAATGTCTTCTGAGGGGTGACATTTCTGGCAATTTAGGATGCAGAACTAATTGACAATTAAAGAAGACTTAAAGCGCAGTAAATCTGTTACTGTGATCTGGAAGTTATTGCCCTGTACAATCCTGACCTCACTCCAAGTCATTCCCACATGTTTGGCTATTATAGGAGTTCCTGGGAGGCCAGCATTTCAGACATGCGGCAGGCAGTCCGTTCATGGCTCTGGTGTATTGAGAGTGTTTTTTAACTTGATGGTATGTATCCAAGCACTAGTAAGACGCTGGGACAAGTGTATTAGGGGGTGTAGAACTTAGTGTAGTAGGGGATTATATGAAATGAAAGGGGGTTCTGTTATTCTGCGCAATTAAAAGTCTGGGTTTGACTTGAACGTCCCTCGAATTTAACAATAAGTAGACTTATTTATTGTGTTATTAAATGGCCGTGCTACATCTAAATAGTTGATTTAATTATGACCTTACAAAAGTTAACTGCATGACATGCTAATTATCTGCTTTTATGTCAAAAAAGCTTGTTTGTAAAGCAAAAATGACTGGTCAAACACAATGATGGAATGAATTCCTGTGCAAATCTAATTTTCGATAAATAAAAAAAACCTGCTTTATATTTTATCATCTGTTAAAGAAATTGTGTGTGACCTTCAGGAGGTCCCTCGTTCTCCGGGCTGCGATGTCATTAATGGCACGAGCAGCGAGATCGTCCTGGTACTGCTTACAATTCATCCCTTCATGAATTGCCTGAGACAGACAGAGAGAGAGAGAGAGAGAGAGAGATTCATGTTTAACCAAAGTACAATTCGTGCATTTGGTTTCTTCTATTATTTCATATAAGTTGATGAACAAAGATATTCAAGTGAACAAAGAACTTCTCGCTCTATTCTAACATTTGCACCCCTTCTCTAATCGTGATCAAAATATTCTGCAATACCTCTATTTCTATTATATTTTACGTAGATAAACTGTAAAATAGAAGTTGTGAAGCTAAAATAAGTGGAATGGCGGAGCTGAAGTCATTCGCAGAGGGTCATCACAGTATGCATCACCTCACATTCACTACCCCCTAGGTAATTATGAGGTACTTCATGAAGTAACAGTGCAGGTTAAGTGTATAAAATACTGCATGTAAAAGAGTCAAGAGACTGCCGTCAGTAACACGTGCGACGGGGAAGGGCATCGGCTGCCGGTCATCTCAGGGACACTGATGTGATGTCACCGCTCTATAATTATACGAAGGGCTGATTATCATTTGGATCTGTGTTATTTAATTACTATAGTGCACAATATAAGAGAGAAACATTAAGATGTGTTATGCTATGACTGGCTTAAACAGGCTTAAACAGTTCCTGAAATCGTATGCGTTAAGCTAATTTGTACTGTATTTTGTTGTTGTATTGGTTTTGTGGTTGTAATGTCATCATTTGTTTGCATTTTAATAGAAGTAGTGATGTATTCCTTTATTTGTGGTTTTTCATTTAAGGTTATCGACCACTCTAGTTGCCCTGCGATGGATTGGCACCCTGTCCAGGGTATATCCCACCTCGTGCCCTAAGTCTCCTGGGATAGGCTCCAGGCCCCCTGCTCCCCTGAATACAGGATTAAGCGGTATAGAAGATGAGTGAGTGAGACCACTCTAGTTATATTCACTTTGAATGATTGTTGTGTAACCTGCCAAGCTGCCAAATACAAGAATTAAATAGTGATTCCGGAGTTGTCCCCTGTGTCCCTTGTAGTTGGCCAATGGCTTTTTTTGAGTTAGAAGCAGAAGTGATGTGCAAATTCCCAGATAACTCGACAGCATATATTTTTTTGTTTTGTGTATGTTACCTTGCAGAGCAGACAGTTGTGCTTTTTGCAGACAGGGCAGTGGAACGTGTTGACGGTGTCTTCATACACACACCAGCCTGGACAGTCGGTCGTGGCACAGTGATAACTGCCTTCACATCTTGACTCAGCCACTGAGAGCCCCCGCTGCAGCCAGCGCTCATACTCCTCACCTGAAAGCAGCTGACACACACACATATAAGAGAGAGAGAGAGAGAGAGAGAGAGAGAGAAATAACACATTATTTATTCATATAGTCAGTTTAACCCAAACAATAATGTGTCTGAATTAAACTCTGCTCTGTGCTAAATGAAGCTTCCTATCATAATAAAACTAGACCATACGTAGATTAACAGAAAGTAAAAGAGTGCTACGTGAAAGTAAAAAGATTTGTAGAATGTGTAGAACTGAATGAAAGAGTTCTCACAGCTCGGATCTCTCTCTCCTGCAGTGTGCAGTCACATGCGTACGCCTCGTCTCTGTAGGGACACGCCACCTGAGGATCCTCTGAAAGCAGGATTACGGAACGCAGACATTCTCTACACACACATACACACACACACACAAACAAACATTTTGACATGGTCATGTCTGTTCAGAAAATATATTACTGCTCCAATTAAATTAAATACAATATTATACAAGCATTTTAGATTTTTAGATTTATATTAGCTTTTATCCATGACCATCCATTGGTCATCTACCACTCACTGACCATCCTCCAGTCATCCACCAATTACCCACTGTACTACATCAGTTATCCACCACTCACTGATCAACCAGCAGTCATTTAACAATTACTTACTGATAACCCTCCTGACCATCCTCTAGTCACCACAAATTACCCACTGTCCATCTAGCTGTTATCCACCACATGCTGACAATCCAACAGCCATTCATCAACACTCAACTGACTATCCAACAATCACAGACCACTCAACAACCTTCTACCAGTAATACAACCATTCACTGACTATCCACCAATCACTTGCTGACTCTCCTCCAGTCATCCACTGATCACCTACGGACTATCCACCAGTCATCCATCAATCACCCACTGACAATCCAACAGCTATGCACCACTCAATGATCATCCACCAGTCATCCAATAACCCACTGATCATCCTCTAGTCATCCAACAATCACTCGGTAACCATCTAACAGCTATCCACCAGTCAGCAATCCTCCAGTCAATCCTCGACTTCCTCTCTACAACTCATTCACCAATCCTCCACTTACCATCCACCACTCATCCAACAATCCTCCACTTACCATCCATAACTCATCCATCAATCCTCCACTTACCATCCACCATTCATCCTTTAATCCTCCACTTACCATCCACCACAAATCCACCAATCCTCTACCTACCATCCACCACTCAGCCACCAATCCTCCATTGACCATCCAACACTCATCCACCAATCCTCTATTGATGGGGGATTCACCAAAATCCACCAATCCTCCACTTACAATCAAACAGTCACCCACCAATCCTTCAGTGACCATCCATTAGTCACCCACAACTCACTGTCCACCCCTCAATCATCCACCAGTAACTCAAGAACTATCCACCAATCACCCACTTACTATCCAGTGACCAACATTCACCAACTTTCCCTCAGTTATCCACCATCCACAAATTACAGACTGGACATCCAGTCGCCCAATCGTGAACAGTTCTTACAAATCTTCCAATAACTGTCTACTATTCTTGCACCAATTAATCACCAATCACCTTTCAACCACTTGTCATCAACCATTTATCATCCATTCACCAACTGTCCTCCAACCACCTAGCTCTCAACCAGACATCCAATTCTGCACTAGTCCCCACTGTGTTCTTACCTGCAAAAGCAGTGAAGACACTCGCGCAGCAGGACTCCCTCTCCTGACTGAAGCTGTAAGTAACAAATCTTGCATTCGATGCTCTCTGCATTCGGAACCAGTTCCTTGCAGTCCACCTCCACCAGCCGAGCATAGTTCTCCCTGCGCTCTGCCTCCTGTGCCTACACATATTTTTTTTATTAAACAATAACACATTATAATATTAGTGTACAGCTGTATTCAGGTTATGCATGAGTAAACAATATATTGCTGTACCTACAGTACACTTTATATGTGACAATCTCCGTAATGATACAAGAATAGTTAATGATCTTGAATGAACTGTCTACTGCAGCATCCAATATTTTGTGGCTAACACCCCCCAAGGAGCATGACAATTTTTGATTCCAGACCTATAATTGTATAAATTAGGACATATTCATTAAACTTTGTGCCAAATTCTATGTTCAATTACTTGTCTCCTGCTGTTCCACAGTATCACTCATTGTTGTTGAGGAACTAATGGAGGAAGACTTGCAAAGAAATTTGTTAATTTTTATTGTTGAACTCATAATCTAGTGTTGCATGTGCAGTTTGCATAAAATATTAAAACAGAGCACAGAGCCTACATTTAGCAAGTGGAACGCCTGAGCCTTAAAACTCAATGTATAACTTGTCACCAATCTGCAGAAGAGACACATCTGTCTGTGGTAACTGTACACACAATCATTCACCAACACCACTTGCACATTACAGTACTCTGCTGGGAGCTATTGCCACATCCAACGTACAGTCCTGACCTCGCTCCAAGCCATTCCAACATGTTTGGGCCATTAAAGGAGTTCCCGGGAGGCCAGCGTTTCAGACATGAACCAGGAAAAACTTTATACCTTGATGGCATTCAAGCATTAGTGAAACACTGGGATAAGTGCATTAGTGTAACGTGATTATATATAGAAATAAAGAAATAAAGTTTTTAGTCTCATAACTGTGTTCTGTTATCAAAAGTCCCAGTTTGATTTGAGGGTTTGGAAGGATAAAGTGCAGTATACAGCCATGGCTAAAAGCTTTGAGAATGACACAAATATAAAAAAAATTTATAAAATTGTGTTTTCGGGTCTTTTTGTGAGATGTTACTATACAAAATTGTAATTACAAGCATACAAGTGTCAAAGGCTATTATTGAGCATTACATTGAGAATTAATTGTATGAAAAGAGTCAATATATTGCATTGTTGATGCATCTTTTTCAATAACTCTGCAATTGACCCTGGCATGTTGTCAATCAACTTCTGCGCCACATCCTGACAGATAGAAGCCCCTTTTTGCATAATCAATGCTTGAAGTTCATCAGATTTTGTCGGTTTTCGTTTATCTATCTCTGACCCGCCTCTTGAGGATTGACCACAAGTTCTTAATGGGATTAAGGTCTGGGGAGTTTCCTGGAGTTTTCAGACTCAAGATTTCAACGATTTGTTCCCCGAGAAACTTAGTTATCACTTGCCTTACGGCGAGGTGCTCCATCATGCTGGAAGAGGCACTGTTCGTCCCCAAACTCTTTTTGGGTGGTTGGGTGGTGTTGCTCTCAGACGATATTTTTGTACCAGGGGTGTGTTATTAGGCAAAATTGTGAGTGAGCCTCCCTTAGTTGAAAAGAAATCCCATACATGAATGGTCTCAGGATGCTGCACTGTTGGCATGACACAGGACTAATGGTAGTAACATCTGACCTGACAAAAAGATCTAAAAACTGAAGCAGCAGCCTTTGTGAATATTTGTGTCATTCTCAAACCTTTTGGCCACAAGTGTATTTTTTAATCTTTGTCCCTATCCTGTTTTAGATTTGAGGTTATATTTGAAAAAACAAATGCCATTTGTCAAAAAAGTACTGTAAACTGACTTTACTAGCCAGTCGCAATATAGTCTTTGTTCCAGTTTCTTTGATTTAATCTACATCATTTAATTGAATATTAAGGAAACGAGGGGTGGCTCAAGACTTTTTCCATGGTACTGTATGACGCAAATAAGTAATCAAGATACAAAAAAATCCTTTCCTGTTTATTTATTTGTTATAGATACAAGACGTTTCATTTCTGGACCACCAGTAGAACCAACACTGTTCAACGAGACAGTACACTGAATGAAAACAGACAAGTCTAGTTTAATCCATATAGCACATATTTAATATATCAAATAAAATTTTATTAACTTTCTTAGCATCTTTATTCATCATGGTAAGATATTATCCAGATAATAAATAACAGTGCACAGCAAGGCTCTTTACTTCCAGGCCTTGCTATACTGCATAGGTTCATGACTGTGTAGTTGTCAGTTACAACTCTACCCTTCCTGAGCTCGAGTGAGTTTAATCACAGTAGGTATATTGCACAGGACTGAGAGAGAACTAATCCATTTTATATCTTTGTACCTCACTGTATTACCCTGGGTCATGTTTACACCAAGAATCAGTGTACATTCTTCATGGGGTGGAAAGTCAGTTTCATAAACGTATGCATCCCTGATTATTGGTTATTATAACCATATTATTTAGAATAATGAATTACATTGTGCCCAAGAAACTACTGTGTGAGCCTTGCACCATTGACAGCCAGAGTGGCTTTATAAGTACCATCAGAAAGATCTCCTTATGCTAGTATAATAGAGCAGAGTGTAAGAATGCTATAGAGCCAAAAGGTTTGTACAGCAAAAATATATCCATGAGATTTTTCTTTTTCCAGAACATGTTATTAATATCCATCTTGAATGATACAATGAAAGACTGAAAGTTGACAAAGACAGATATTTATGCTGAGTATTTCCTGGTGCTATGATGTATTTATTATTGTTAATACTGTGACTGAACGCCAAATTGTTTTTATTGTTATTGTTGTTGGTCTTTCAGCTGCTCCCGGCAAGGGGTCGCCAGAGCGGAATATCCAGTCCGCACTACAACTTGGCACAGGTTTTTACGCCGGATGCCCTTCCTGACGCAACCCTCCCATTTTATCCGGGCTTGGGACCGGCACTGCATCCAGTGGCTGGGGGGTTGGGGCACTGGCTGGGAATCGCATGGCAGGCGAAACACCTACCACTGTGCCACCAGTGCCCCGCCAAATTGTTTAAAGTGTGCTAAAGAAAAGTGTGTTATTCTCATCTACTTGCACAAGAGCTTGTATGACGAACTCTCCATCTATAGTACTGAACGGATTAAAAGCGTGAGGTCATTTAACGAAGTAAAACTTTGATACAATTACGGAAAAAGTCTTCAGCGTCAGCACTTTGTAACATGAGACTTGAGAAAAAGTCTTCAGGAGGAGTGTGTGCTCACACCAGTGCTTAACACCATCCTGAAGTGGAGGGGTCAAGAGTACCAGAATATACAAATATTTTGTAAATACCCCCAAAATAGCTAATGATGTTCATAATTGAACATTTAATATATTCTCAAGGGTTAGGGTTAGCCTAACCCTAACCCTTAACCCCTATACAGTATATGGACCCATTATGTCCATAGATACCAAATGAAGTACAATTCAGTTCAGAAATTGTTCTCCAACTTAGTTCATCATCATACTAACAGTGCAGAAATCTGCTGTATTACTCCTTATTAGTTCTGCTAGTGGTTCAATACTAAGTGCAAATAATACAGGGGACATTGCGTCTCCCTGACGAGTTCCCCTACCTAGATTAAAAAATTCTGAACAATGACCATTAACTCGAACTCTTGATTTAGGATTCTTATAAAAAATCATTACCCATTTAACAAAAGTGTCATGAAATCCCATGTAGTTTAAAGTCTGTTTCAGAAACACCCAGTCTACTCCATCAAATGCCTTTTCAGCATCTACTGTAAGCTGAGAAGCATTGAAGGTGTTTTGCTATCTTTTCCAATCTGCTGTTTTTCTTTTATTATTTATTGCATACCTTTCATTAATAAATCCAGTCTGATCTGGTTTGATCAACTTTTTAATATGTTTTTGAATTCTAATTGCTAATATTGAAGTTAAAATTTTCATATCTTGACATAATAAGCTTATTGGTCTGTAAGCCATACATTGTGTAGGATCCTTTCCACTTTTATGAATTACAGTAATGATTGCATCAGACCAAGAATGTGGTGAATCTTCATTCTGTAATACATAATTATATACCTTGCATAAATTTGGAACCAATTCATTTACAAATGCCTTATAAAATTCCCCGGGTGATCCATCTACCCCTGGTGACTTATTATTTTTTAATTTTACAATATTTTCTCTTATTTATTCTTCTGTAATAGGGGATATAATTTCCTTCGCCTCTTCTTCTGTTAATTTATTGAAATCAATTGTGGCAAAAAATGTTTTACTTTTTCTTCCTTATTTGCAAGGTTCTGACCCTCATATAGTTTTTTGTAATAATCTTCAAATGCATTCACTATGTCCTTTGGTTGAGTAGACATTAGTAATGTATCAGGGTGTTTGGTTTTTGGAACAACTCTGCTCGCTTGAGCCTTAGCTAATCTAATTTTTTTTATTCCTAGATGTTATTTCTATTATTATACCTCTTATTACTGCCTTGGCCCCCTCCCACAAGATACACACACCATTATCATTAATATCAAAATACTCAATTAGTTGTTCTCTTATTTCTTCTTTGGCCTTACAATCATTTGACATATTTAATCTCAAGTATTTAAACTGTTTACCTTGTCCTAAATTAAGTTTTAACCTAATTGGAGCATGATCAGATATAGTTATAGAATCTATTTGGCATTCCTTGACATTATGTAGATCTGTTCTAGAAATACATAAAAGGTCTATTCTGGAGTAACTGCCATGCACATGTGACATAAAAGTAAAATCCTTCTCTTTAGGGTGCAAGTGTCTCCAAACATCCTCTAAACCTAGTTCTCTAATTATTCCTAAAATTTTACTTTTTTTGCCTGTGGTCCCTTTTCCGCTGCTAACCTATCTACATTATTATACTAGGGTTAGGGTTAGGGTTAGGGTTAACCCTAACCCTAACCTAACCCTATTATACTATTATATGCGCTTGTATCCAATATATTCCAGTAATACGAAAAAAAAGAAAAAGAAACCTTTGGTTGTCAAAGGGCGGTAGTTAACTTGAAATGAAAACAGAAACTATGTACTTGAACAAGGCTTCCACACATCCATTCAGCCCGGTTTCTCTCCCATATCCCGGGGGCAGAGAGTTGTGGCGTTGACACGGCTGCCTCCATACTGTAAGTGATTTCCACTCCGCAGTGTGTCAGAAAAACATCCATCTATTTTAAATAAAGTCAGTTATTATTCCGACGATAATGGTAGAAAAACCTATGAACATATGTAGATATGTTTGATTTGTAGAGACACACACACACAAGAAAAAAAATTCTTCTACATTTTAAGCAGAGTTTACTCACATTCTGAAGCTGAAATTTCCTTTTAATACTGCACATACATGTACTGTCTACATGTTTTGAACAGTTCAGTCCTTCTGCAGAAAATCTTTGAGATCCTCATCCGTCAGTGATGCCGTGTCCAGTCTGCATTCACCTTTCCCTTGCACTGACCATGGCTGCGTTTCCCAAAAGCATCGTAAGCCTAAGTAGCACTTGAAAATCTTCGTACTGTAGATCTACGAGTGCTCTGGAATAATCATAAAGCCTTACAGTAAGTGCATCTTAAGTAGACAGAATTATGAGGGCGCCTGCTGGACGACCGGCAAATTGCACCTAAAATTTACTTCTCTTCAAAGTCATTTTTCATTTTATTTGTTCATATATATTTTATATTTCTATTTTCTACTCATTACACAATTCAATATAGAAATAAAAATGAATAAAGAAATAAAATAAAAATGACATAAT
>JAQMYG010000001.1:4228865-4240378 GCA_030014215.1 Clariallabes teugelsi | reverse complement strand
GAGCCTGGCCGGGGAATCGAACCCAGACCCTGGAGGTGCAAGGCGACAGTGCTAACCACTACACCACCGTGCCGCCTCTCTGTAGTTTTTATCTATTTAAAACACTAAAGCCTTTAATACAAATCAGGGAAACATTGGCACAAACAGGTCCTGCTGGGAAATTAGAATTCCGTATCCAGATGGAAACAAGCTGCACTTTATTTCTGTTACTAGGGCTGGATACAGGCTTTAATCCAGAGTGCTCTCGGTCACATGAGTCCCATAAACCATGGTGACTTTTGCCCTTCACCTATAAATATGATCTGGGTTGTGTGTCTGGACCTGGCGCAACCTCTCCTCTTGCATAACCCTTAAGGACACACACAGGCGCACACACACACGCACACACACACGCACACACACACACAAAAAGCACGGCCTTCGTCTGCCTATGTGACATTTTAGCCGAGCCTCAAATAGACCTCCAGATAAACAGTGTGCGCCTCCTGTAACAACATCCAGCCCGTGTTCTCCACTGCAGTGTGCTGTGCTGTTTAAAGGACCTCATTAGAATTGCAGCTGTTTTTTTTTTCTGTTTTTTTTCCCCCTTTTAATTTTTTACAACAAACTTTGTGGTTTCCTAGGCTGTAGCAAGTCCTCAATTACCTCTGATCTTACAAAGTGATGCGAAACTAGACGTCCAAAGTCGAAAACAAGATGCAGGTCGTCATGCTGGCAAGAAACAACAAAGTGTAAACTCTCATGTCCTGCATCTGAAAACATCACGTTTTAGCATCGCCTTATAAAGATATTGTACAGGCAATGATAACATATTAATGTATACACATCTTGTTTTTTTTTCCCCCTCTGCGTTTATTATTAGCTGTAGATTATGCAGAGCATCCGCTATACGAGTTCCTGTAAATAATGTGTTGCTATGGAAACAATAACGTATAAACATAAACAGCCCGATTTGCAGCTGAACTGTCGGAGCTGATGAGACGGAACGTGTTTTCTACCAATCAGAATTACGTTGTATCAAACTAATACCAAGAACTGTAATGTTAAAATGGTATTCTTTTTTTTGTTCTAGGATCGAGAGCTACTCGTGCAAGATGGCTGGTGACGACAAGCACATGTTTAAGCAGTTTTGCCAGGAGGGGGAGCCACATGTTCTGGAGGCTCTTTCACCTCCGCAGACCAGCAGTGCTCCGAGTCCTAACCTGTAAGGAGCCTACAATCTCTCTCACATAAACATACACTATATGGACAAAGGTATTTGACCAAACCTGCAATGACATTGTATCCAGATACGTAGACTTCAAAATGGTCCCCCGTTTGCAGCTATAACGGTTCAAATATCCTTGGAAGGCTGCGCATAGAATGTTGGAGTGTTTCTGTGGCCCGTTTATTCTGTAGAGCATTAATGAGGTCAGACATCGATGTTGGACGAGAAGGCCTGGCTTGCAATCTCCATTCCAGTTCATCCCAATGGTGCTCGATGGGGATGAGGTCAGGGCTCTGTGTTCGGTCCAGTCAAGTTCTTCCACACCGAACTTGTCAAACTGTGTCTTTACACTCCTTGCTTTGTACTGAAACACAGTAATGTTGGAATAGAAAAGGGCCTTCGCCAAACTGTTGCCACAAAGTTGGAAGCATAGCATTGTCCAAGATGTCTTGATCTTGGTATGCTGAAGTACTAAGATTGCCCTTCACTCGGGATAAGGTGTCTGAGTTTTACCAACAATTAACAGGTTTGGCTGAATATGTCTTTTCATGAAGCGTTTCCTACAATTACATCATGTATATATCATTCTATAGTCATAGCGCGTTCACATGGACTTGTACGGCAAATGTGCCATGTTGTCTAAGAATAATGACACAAGATTTTACCCTTTTGTGGTTTCTTCCAAATATTACATTTTTGTCTTTTGTACAGAAGGATTAAACCATTTTTTAACATGACAGAATAGGAAAAATTATCTACCTGCAGTAGTAACTCTGCTTCCTCACACCACATTGCCACCGAGCGTATTACTGCTGTAGTAGATGTTTATCAGCCCAAAACTGAAGGTTTTATGGTTTACTGCCATAACCAACAAACTGAGGGGGGGGAATATGGCAGAGAACTAGGTCTTCTAATCCGGGCCGAGTGTGAGAAACACTATCCCACATGTCAGTGATGTGTGTTATGCACATAATCAAATGGCCACACGGCTCAGGCCGGGGCTTTCCGATCTTTGCTTGAAATCTCTACCAGACAGAACTATGAGGTCATCGGAATCGAGGTCATGTTTCATGTTCGGTTAGTGAGAATTTTTCACACAGAATGAACAGGTGATGTGTAGAGGTTTTTTTTTTTTTTCCCAACTGAAACCTGCAACAAAGGCCATCATCAAAAAAAAAAAAACAATCAGATCACAAGGCTTAACCACACTCATGTACATCATGTTTTTTTTTTTTTTCAAATGTCCATCCTGACCATGTCTCTTAATACACTGCATGTTCCATCTGATGACTCACTTCTTTGTACCAAGGACATGCATGTTTTATCCAGTTTCTGATAATCTGACGGTCTCTCTTTCTCTCCGTCTCCCTTTTTTCAGGTTGGGAAAGAGTGGTGATGAAGCTGAGAACCCTCTGAGCGATAAGTGCTGCAGGAAGACTCTGTTCTACCTCATCACCACGCTGAACGAATCGTTCCGTCCCGATTACGATTTCAGCGCTGCCCGAGCGCACGAGTTCAGCCGTGAGCCGAGCTTCAACTGGGTGAGTCGCGTCAAGTAGTTTTTCTTCATCATCATCATCTCTGGGCCAAATTGCCAGTCTTATAAGTCATAAAGTAACCTCATAGGCAGTGTTGCCAGGTTGTACAGTTTTCCACCATAACTGGTACTATGGGTTGGTAATGTACTTAAATTAGAAATATAATACGCAATTTTGTCAGCATGTGCATTTTTACAGAACATACATACTTTTATAAATTCCACCACATTAAAAGTAATTCCACACCTTTTTTAAAGTTTAAAAGCTTAGGTGTAGGCACTTATGTAAACTACAACACATTGTCTGTATTGTAACATGGTTTCTGCTACAGTGTTTACTTGTTGCTTGGTCTGAGCCACTAAAATGCTTTATTGGATCTGAATCTGGACCATGATTTACCCGTTAATGATTCATAAAAGCGATTGTTCTACTATGGAAACGTGGCCTCATTTAGGGAAAGTCTAACATTACACTCCTGAAATACATAATTGTGTAACACCTCAAGGAAGTGAAAATACAGTAGATTGTATTCGATGGTAATAAGGTGTGTAATGCAACACTGCTGTTGAATTGTGGTTTACGATGAGTCAGAAGAAGAGCATTATTTTTTTTATAAGAGAACCTCTGACTGTAGTGCATCTGTAAATTACAGGTTCATATAAATGCGCTCGCACTAATGGTTTTTTTTATTGTTGCTATTTAATTATTTTGATGACGTGGTTCAGAGGTTGCTTCTGTGAGAATGCGGTTGGTCCTGCTTTAGGGTTTTAGTTTGACTGTAAGATGAAGCCTGACTGTCTTTCTGCCTCTCTACTACTCATCAGGTGACCAATGCTGTGAACAGCAGCCTGTACTCCTCTGTAGGGGAGGAGTTTAACTCCCTCGGGCCGGAGCTGTGGAACGCCATCGACCAAGAGATCAATCTGCAGAGTTGTGACATTTACAGGTGTGTGTTCGTGTGTTGATACATCGAATTCAAAGATGTAACCAAAACTCCTGAAGTGTGGATGTTATCATGAGCTATATAGTGTGCTTATATCCCCAAAACTAAAAATATTATTATCATTATTATTATTATTCACATATATGTATGCAAACCACATAGGATGTGATGTAAAAGTGTTGTAGACCGCTCATAGTGCACTTTATTACCAGCTGAACATGATCAAAGATTCAACCATGACAAAGACATGGCTTGATGAATGACTCTTAGAAATTACTAGGACGATACGATGGAATCATGATACCTAAGTGTCGATTCGATTGTAGTGCGATTTTATCCCGATTCGAGATATATATTTATATATTTATTTTCAGATTCCATAATAATTCTAAACAAACTCTGAAAATAAATCCAGTGCTTGCCGATGTGTGACAGTTTGGAAGAGCACCACCTGTAGGATTATAGAGGAACTGCAACATATTTCTGGCTCAAATGCAAACATGTATTTAAACAAAAAAACCTAGTTATATATAATTCCTGTTTAGTTTTACATTTTAAAATGTTTTCAAAAAAGCTATCTACACATTTTATTACATTTTATTAGTACCCTTTTTCTTCATCAAGCCACATTTTAAATCATGTTTTATGCTATTTACAATTCAAAGGAGGTTAAAGTAGAGAAGGAGATCTTGAAGATTAAAGGGAAAGTTTTTGTTTTCATTTTCACTTATTTTCTGTCTGCAACTTAGAAAGTGTTGCTCTATAACTGTGTACGTGTGTGTGTTTTAGCTATAACCCAGATCTAGATTCAGACCCTTTTGGTGAGGAGGGCAACCTCTGGTCCTTCAACTACTTCTTCTACAACAAGAAACTCAAACGCATCGTTTTCTTCACTTGTCGCTCCGTCAGGTCAGGATGAAGCACCTACACACACACAACAGCAAATACACACTAGTCAATAACGAACATTGTCTGATCTCAATTTGTTCTTTTCTTCAGCGTCCTCAGTAGCTACGGTCGTGGTTGCCTTGACAATGAGCTGGATATGGAGCTGGAAGACGATGAGGAGGAAATGGATGGCTTCAGTGAGGACAGGTGAGGTCGCTTGATTTCCTCTGCACACAGGAAGTACAAAAATGCCCGTCCGCGCAATACGTTTGAAAGGTCAGAGCTTGTGACATTTGTGGTTTGATCTTTGGAAAGATGACATTTCTCTCTCTCTCTCTGTCTGTGTCGCTCTCAGGTTCCCCCGAGCCCTGTGTGTGTAACTCCAGCCAGATCATCAGCTAACAAGATGTCACTTTTTCTCTTCTCATTTCTGGAATGTTTCCTGGGTCTTGACAAAGTGATGGATTTGATTTATCGGGGCTACATTGGCATCATTGATCAGCTATTATGAAATAGAGTAATCATAGTCAGATTTTTTTTTCCCTGTCTTTGTGGCGAAGGCTCTTTGGACAATGAGGACCCCTTGTGGACGTTCTGGTTTAATACAGGGTGGCTAAAACCCCTCATGAGCCTGAACTCTACATGCTTCACATAATTTTCACATAATTATTTTGATTTTTGATTTTTTTCCCAGAAAATGATGTCAGTACATCAACATATCCTACATGCACCAGCAGATAACATGCGGAGGGACTGATCATATATTCATAATAAGGCGTGATTTGTCTTTTCTGTTCAACATTTCAACTGGTTTTTTTTTTTTCTTTATATTTTTGTGTTCATGTTGTGTTTTTATATTTTAAACCTTTTTTTTTTTTTTTTTTTTTTAATTCAAATATTTTAACAGAATGTGTTTTATTACACTCGAGGAATTTGTGCCTGGTTTGTGAATGTTTCTTAAGGAAGCTTTCATGCGTGACAGATGGTGAGATGTGAAACGTAGGTCTGCAGGAGTCTGGACTGTCTTTCAGAAATCAAGGGCATCCTTTATAATACTTTTATACATGATTAGATTTGATTTATGGTTTGATTTTGCATTAAAGGTGATGTATCCGTTACTTATGATATCTGAAACCGATGTGAAACTGATTTATGGAATGTGATACTTATAAACCTGCTTCTTTTATGTACACCACCTGAAATAAACCTAGTGTGTATATCAGGACTTAACAGTTGAATGATTTCAATGTACAAACATGAAATTCAGACCTTCAACATTGGAGGTATGAGGTAACAATGTATTTTAATATGATGTGTTTTATCTTTCCATACCATATTTTCTCCCTAAAATAGTTATCCAAATCCAATTCCCACCCGTCTTGTTACCCACCCATCAAGCTACCAACCTGGATGTAGGCCATCATCTGCTTCCTTTGATGCACATGAAGCCAAAAGCTTCATCTTTCCAAAGTTCTCTCACCCATCATTAGGTATGCAACATAACATATTTTCCCTCTTCTGCTTACATGAGGTCACAGATGCCCATGATTGGCTAGTGATGCTATGATTGATATGGTAGTTTGAGTATCATAGCCAGGCTGCTCTTGAGGCTCCCAGCAGTGGTGAATGTCATTTAGCTTCCTAACTACCTAATCATTCGTTGTGCCATTCTGAGGAAGTTAACTCCTGCAAGTGAATATTGTACGAAATATATTTTGGTATAAGTTTCGGTAGAAAAAACTAATTATATACAAGTAAATGTTAATTCAGCCAACTTGGCAGCAAAACAAAGAAAATCCTACATTAACATCTTGGGAACTTGGTCTCTTAAGAGTTCAGCATGGGTGCCAAGTCAACATGGCCGCTAACACCATCAGCAGTGTACAAATTAGCAGACCTTATGTTAAATATGTTATACTGGATATACATGTATTCATCTTAGAACAATCAACAATTCATTTTTCCAAGTTAGCCTGTCTACCAGGTATCACTGTTTTAAGAAGGGAAATGTACATCACTCATCACAGTTACTTGGCTAGTTTGTTGCTAACAAAAGATGAACATACATCATTACAGTGCATTTAACAGACATTGTTGTTACGCATGTTTAAAATAATCCAGATATTGTTTTAAATCTCTAATGAGCAATCCAGATGTGAAAATATATTCCTGAGACCTTGGATTTTGGTATTCGAAAAACAGCTCACTGCTTCACCCCTGTGCTTGATCGTAGACACTGCTACAGTTATCACTGCATGACAGTTTATACATTTGCAAACAATTTTGCTATCGGGTGATTAGTTTAATAATTAAAAGTAAAATACATTGCTAGTAAGTACAGACATTTTAATTATCATTTTGATTTGATTTTACCAATTGCAACAGAATAATTCAATTTGGGAAATTCATTTCATTTAAATATAGGTATTAATTAAATATGCTTATGAAGCATCCAAATTGCCAGTATAAATAAAATCTCTATAGTAGTACCACAAACTACAAATGTAAATGGAATTGTTGAATTTTGAGCACAAAGGTGCATATACAAGTTGGAAATATAAATTTAAATTCATCATTACATTGCCATTTTTCATATTACATTTTAATTTGAGTTTTGACACAGAAATACTTCCATACATATAGGGTGGAATACACATACACATACTACATAGGAAACACTGTTCCAGTGAATGGGACTGATGAAAGAAATTATTTTATAACACTCATAAACAGTACATGTCTCAGGAAAGGCTATTATTTTGGCACATGCAAGTTCAGTCAGTGGATGATGTGGACACATTCTTTATCATTTCCTATTTTTTAAGGAATTAGAAAAAAGTAATCAAACAGCTTTTATTTTGGGAAGAAAAGGAGAAACTGACATTTTCTAGCTGATAACCTTGTCTTCATCAGCATTCATTGTTCACTGCAGACAGAAACACAGAGAACATTTACATACGTTATATTTTTATACACCTTCCCATTGATATACCTTTCATTACATCATTCTACAATATAGTATTTAAATCAGTGACCACAACAAAACAAAAATAAATTAATTAAATAATTATAAGAATTATTATTATTTGGTGTGTTAGTATATTTCATAGTCATAGTTACTTATTCCATAATAACATCAAGTAGAATGAGATGATTCTTTGAGGTTGGGTTTTGTGTACATGGATACTAAATGTCCTAAATGCCAAATTCTACCCAAAATACCTTTAAACATATTTCGTACTTCATGTTTTTGGTTTGTCTCTTAAAATTGATACTGTAAATGTCATGAGTCTTACCTACTGTACATGTTGTGCTTCATCTCTGAATAAACAATATCGTCACCCGCACTGGCCTTTCCTAGTGGGAAACAGGAAATCCTGACTTAAGTGTCGACAGAATTACAACCATTTTAATTTGTAAAGTCGGAATTAGAATATTTTATACCACATTAGTAATTAATTCTATGACTGGACAAAATGTCTGTATTAATGCAATTGCTGTAATATGTTTCTATAGTAACTGCTCGTTCACATGGACATAATATAATACGGATACTATAAATAAACAGAAAACAATATTGTTTTTCCAAAAACAATAATTAAATGATTATTTATTATTGTTTTAAATAATAATTAGAGATGTTTTAATTATTAGTTAAATTATTTTCTGTAAGAACTTCAAAAGGACAGAGAAACTTATGAGGAACTTGTGTTCCTGATATAGTTCCCATATCACAAGTGAGAACATGGTACAAAATGTGTAGCTGTTGGCAAATACAAGACTGCAGTACAGTACAGTATACTGTATGCTAGTATGAAAACTAATCAACCTCAAGATGGTAACAGGAACTCCACTACATCATACCACCATGACGTTGATTATTTTCTTACTAAATTAATACACATTTTATTTATTGCATAAAACAAGATATGATGATGAACAATATAGAAATTAAGTTTCTTTATTTTCCTTCTACCTCGTATACTCCTTCCTTTTTTCAGCGGTTTTAGACCAAGGTCAGCGTAAGTCACAGAACTAGCAATGGATTTAACATCAGCCCCTGTAGTAGCAGAAAACAAAACTAATGATCTTACTTATTAATGATCTTTTGCCATGTAAATCCTTCTTATACAACATTAAATGTAGCTATAAATGAATAAAAGTACTGTATAATGTACTTCTTTAATGAATTAAAAATTATTAATGATATATTAGGTGGCAGGCACGGAAGTGCAAGGTGTTGCCTTGCTCCTCCAGGTTCCGGGTTCAATTCCCAGCCAGGCTCGATTCCTGCCTCTGTGTGCATGGAATTTGCATGTTCTCCCCGTGCTTGGTGGGTTTCCTCCCACAGTCCAAAGACATGCAGATTAGGCTAATTGCCGTTCCCAAATTGACCAAAGTGTATGTGTCATTGTATAAAGTAAATAAAACACTTGTTTATTTTATAATTAATCAAATGCATTGAACCTATTTGTTTGCTTAAATATATATATATATATTAATTACCTTACAATAAAAAAAAAAGGTATTTTATTATAAAATCTAGAAATAAACAGTGATTGAGGCAGGGTCTGACCAGCCTGAAGTGGTGTGTGTCCTGACTGAGAGTCTTCAATTTCTGACCGACCCTGATTCTGCTCTGAGGTCTGATTGCCTTTATGCTGCTTTTCTATACAGAGAGAAAGATTCTAGGTTTAGGGTTATTTACACAATCTGAACAGAGTGTACATAGGGCAGTGGCTCATTTTGTTCTTAGTTACTGATTGGAAGGTCAGTGGTTCGAGCCCCAGCTCTGCCAGATTGCCGCTTGAGCAAGGCCTTTAATCCTGTCTGCTTCATGGGCATCATATAATGGTTGACCCTGTGCTCAGCCTAATAACAAGAAGCTAGGATATGTGAAGAATGAAGAATTTCACAGTGCAGTAATGTATAAATAAAGGCTGAACTGAAATTAGTGAATGAATTCTCATTACAGTGCAACAAACAGGGTAACTACAAACAATAGCAATACATAAACATAAGTGTATTGTAAAAAAAAAAAAAAAAAAGTTGACATATATTGTATAGCAACTATTAATAAGCCCTAACTTCATAGTTATGAAGCCATTGAGCAAAATGACCCATGCACTTAGACCCAATTGCATTTTAATGCTGGTAATGCAATCAATTTTGCATTGGAAATGGCACAATGACCTACATTGTGCATGCTCAGAATGGTACCCATAAATGGGAAGAAAAAAAAACCATCGATGTTCAACAGGGCTGTTTAGGAGGCCAAGATTGTAATAATAAAGCTAATAAATGAGCTTGCCCTAAAAGTGTTGCAAATAATTGTATTAAATTCATGTTGTAATATTGTAATATTTACCATGTATTAAATGTGGAATTTTTTTCATTATTACTTTTTTAAATACATTCACACACTAGGTACTCTGTAATGTAAGTTTTATTTATGCTTGATGATTTCTATATCAGATAAAATATATAATCTGTGATTTGACAAAGTCTAAAGTCTATACTTTAGAAATCATGAATATTCTGTCAAAAGCAGCTTTCAAACCTTTCCTTTCTTTTCTGCACCCCAGGAAGATATATAAGATCAGCAATGTGTTAAACCAAACAGCAAAACTCACTCCCAGAGCCACTCTTGCTGTTCTACCACTTGTAGTAGAAGCTATGAGAAAGGAAGATACTATAATTTGCATTTAAAAATTGCAACAAAAAAAATGTAAAAAGAAAATGAAATTAAAATAAATAATGTCTGACCTCTGACTGAGATCCAGCTTTTCGGTGACTCTCCTCTCTCTGGGTGTTTACAGTGGTAGAAACCTTCATCTGACTTTGAGACCTTATAGATGATCATCTCTCCTGTAGTCTGGTTCTGGAGAACTGATCCATCTTTATAGAAATCAGCTCGAAGGTTTGAGGAATTTGTTTGCCGATATAAACAGTGTAGAGTCAGAGGATGTCCCTCAGTCACAGGATGGACAGGACTCTCCAGGATCACATCACCATCTAGAACATGGGAAATCAGATTAACAA
Organism: Clariallabes teugelsi; assembly: GCA_030014215.1. Taxonomy (NCBI): domain Eukaryota; kingdom Metazoa; phylum Chordata; class Actinopteri; order Siluriformes; family Clariidae; genus Clariallabes; species Clariallabes teugelsi. Next base: position 4,229,760 of record JAQMYG010000001.1, on the reverse strand, counting down.
TTTAATTTGATCCCAATAAGGAAATCTATACTTGAGAGGTTTAGATAATGTTAATAGAATATCACAAATTCATCGGTGTGTAGATTATATACCCGTGGAATCTGCAGAACCAGATCTGTTGGACTAACCAGTTAGAAAACATTCAACTGTGCAGTAATTGATATCTGCATTAATACAAATAATGGTATGTGGTATTTGGTACATGTTTGGTCCCAATTTAATGGATAAGAGGAGTTATAGAATTAAAGGAATTAAGAATAGTTTAAGATAAACAGGTTTTGTGGTATATGAATGGATATCCCAGTGAGATTGTCAGAGACTCACCATGCACTGTAATGTTGACAGGATTGCTAGAACCTCCAGATTCAGAGTGACACCAGTAACATCCATTATGAACTCTACTGATAGAATAGATTTTGCATGTAGATCCTGTGACTGATCCCTGTGAGCAATTCAAAACCCTCCGATTCTGTATGTATCGTCTCACTGTCCATCCAGTAGAGTTACTCTGGTCCTCACAGCTCAGTGAGAGAGAGTCAGTAGTAAAGTGTTGAGTTCTTCTGGGATTGACGATCAGAGAGACTGGAGGAGATTCACCTTAAACATAGAAAATTGTTTTAATTTCTTTAATTAATTAATTAATGATTATTCAGTTGTTGGTACAATGAGAAAAAACATCTACCAGTGCTTAGGGCTGTTCAACTGCCCTATAAGTTTCTTAATCCATTATGATTCTCCATGACCCAATATCCCAAACGTTTCACTGTTCCATCATACAAAAAATGAAAGAGTATGGCACAAATGCAAACCTACTAAGACATGGTCATCCACCTAAACTGAAAGGCCAGACAAGGAAAGCATTAATCAGTCAGAGAAGCAGCACTGTGTGTGTATA
>JAQMYG010000001.1:4185283-4196766 GCA_030014215.1 Clariallabes teugelsi | reverse complement strand
TTCATTTTTGTGAAGCTGCTTTGAAACAATGACCATTGTTAAAAGCGCTATATAAATAAAATTGAATTGAATTGAATAAAATTTGCGGTGGAAATTTTCGCCTTAAGAACTAAAATTTTGCAACAAATTTGTCTCGGCATGTGATGCATTTTCGGCATACAAGCAATAGAGGTGGTCGCACCTACTTTCAGTTGTGTGTACATTCGGTTAAGTGTAGTTCCAGTAGTTGATCAAAACTTGTTTGGAAAGCCAATCGAAGCAAGAGTTGAAGACACATCTCCATGGGTCCCAAGAATGTTATCAAGGATGGTAGCAAGAATAAAACAAAGCCACTTACAGTTTGTTTTTTAAAGCAGTTGGTGCCAAGAAGAATCATAAATTAAGGTTAAGTGAGGTTAAATGTCTATTTGTTTCATATTTTACTTCATTTACATGTCTATATATTTTTTTGTTATTATTTGCAAAAATATAATTACATGCATTTTAAATTAAGAAATTTTGCCGTAAAACTCGCCTCTGAAATGGACTCATGGTGAGTGATGAAGTAACACTGTATGCTAAATCTTCATGTACAGTGAAACCTCGGCTTGCGAGTAACGTGGTTTGCGAGTGTTCCGCAAGACGAGCAAAGATTTGTAATAAATTTTGACTTAATAAAACGAACAAGTCTAGGTTTATGAGTACCGAGTATCATTTATTACGCATGCGCTTCTTGTTTTGACGCCGAGCGTCACGTGATCACAACTGAGCCAATGGTTTTTCTCTCTCCTGCACTGCGGAATTGTGGGTAATCTTTTTCCCTGCTCGGTCTTGCGTGTCTCTCACTGGTATAATCAACATCTGTGCACGCGCGTCCTGTTTACTATAACACTGTGACCACGTGTGTGTGTAAAACATTTTATTTTGTGTTTGTAAGCGTGTGTGTGTACAGCACGCGTGTACTGTTTATTATAACACATGTGGTGGGTGTGTGTGAAGCCAAAGAAAGTCACATTAGAGGTTAAAGATCAATTTTTTCCTCTCCCTCTCTGTATCGGCCTGTCGTTAGTCGTTATGTGTGTGCGTGCGCATAATTTGACACCGTGCTCCTTCACACACACACACACACACACACACACACACACACACACACACATGCTCTCTCGCCTTTACAGCCCCCCTCCCACACCGTTAATTTGTATGTGTGCACGCACATTACACACATACACATGCACACACAGCGCCTGCGCGCATAAACAAAAAAAAACTTATCTGTCGGGATTTATTTTAACTTTTTTTTTTAAAGGTAAAGTGCAAGTTAATTTGTTTTATTTTTAATTTATATTTTGTATTAATTATTTTTATGTATTATTTTTATTTTTTGGAGCTGTAGAAAGAATAATGTGTGTTTTCATAATTTTTTTAATGGGAAAATTAAATTTGTTTTACGAGTGTTTTGGAATACGAGACCACTTCCGGAACGAATTATGCTCGTAATCCAAGGTTCCACTGTATTACTATTTTGCTTCTAGTCTATTCCTGCCCTGTTTTGAGACTCTCTGTCTCACAGCTAGAATAAATGCACCAGGGCCATATTACTAACCATCTTAAAGTAGAAAAATTGATCCAAAGTGACCAAAAATTCTCAGTGATGCAACTTTTGATAGTAAGAGTAAGAGCAATTAATCAATATTCTTAAAGTAAAAAAATCACCTCTACCTTCACCAAAACTTAGGAGAGCACCAGAGATGTCCTAACTGGTGAGGAATAATGAGGAAATTGTGGTCAGACAGAGACGTGTGTAGAGGAGAAAAAATTTTTTGACCTTGAGTGACACTGAGCTCATAAACAATCCCATTGGACAAAAAAAAATACTTTATTGAGTAACAGATCACAAGCATTATGCAATTGGTCCATTCACAAACATTTTGGGGGCAACACACAAAATGTTTGTGAATGGACCAATTGCATAAGGCTTGTGATCTGTTACTCAATAATTAGTAACAGATCACAAGCACCTCATAATTAGAGGTGACTGCTACTTTAATGCACTTTTAGCACAACAGATCATGTGCAGATTCATAAATACCCTGACCACACTGCATGAAATCAACAAAAAACAAGCTGCATTTAAATAATAATAATAAATGTCTCGAGAAATGATGAGGCTTATGTGAACCAAAAAATTATCACAGCACTCTACAATCAACACTCAAGTGGTTATGCATGCAACATGATTATCACTTGAATATAAACATAAACTATGTAAAAAAAAAAAAAAAAAAAAAAAAAAACGTTTATATATTATTTTAATATATTTGTAATAAATTAATTGCGTCGATGCAACTGTTTTGAGGTTCTCTGTTATGAGTATTGCTGGTTTATTGCATAATAAAGGATAACTGTCTCATCTTCTCTTCAGTTTAGCTGCTTTTTAAAAAAAATAATTCTGTTCAGATTATGACAGTACTACACAGCTCTATTACAGAGTCTGCGATTGGAACAAACTGCTTAGTCTAACTTCTGCAGAAGGACCAATCTCATACAGCAAACAGTTGGTGATTTCTTTCTCATAACTGCTTCACACAAACTTCTCTTGTAACATTCTACACTCTGTATGTGATGTTCCTACATTCAAGGAGCTGATTTTCTTTATCTGACACAGACCAGATGTCTTCACCTTATCATTCAGTAGCAACTATAATCAGTTTCTGTCTATTCTAACCTCTGTCTTTCTACAATCCAACAGGTAAGTTATAAAGCCTCTAAAGTCTACGTGGCAAAATTAATACATAGATCAGAATTAATACATAATTAAAATTATATATTTTTTCATTACAGCAAACAGTGAGGTAACAGGCCTTCAGTCCAACTCCTTGCAAAGTAAGAGTAGGAAGCTTCCTAAAGAAAGTTTATGTCATACTCTGAGCTAGGAATATTTTCAGTCCCTAATGTACATTGAGCGTAATTCCTAGGAGTGATTCCTAGGGTCTGCTTTGAAATGTGTGTGTGGAGGATCCTGTTCCTCACATTTTTGTGACTTAAATTTTTGTGACTTAAAACAGTTTTGTTTATTTGTGCAAAAACCCTAACACATTCATTTATACTCCATCCATTTTTTTATTATTATTTCACTTGCCTTTACCAGAGTGCCACCCTAGGCAGATGCCTAGTTCACTTATCACAAGACAATGTTGACAAGACAATGTTAAAAACAAGACAATGTTAGATGAAGGGAGGGCATTTGACATTATTAGTAAGGCAGCGTATTGTGACATGTGACTCGTTAGTGTGTGTGGTGTGTGTGAGACTGAGATGCGAGTCTGTGGGTGTTAGAATTTGTGATGTGTGATATATGAATGTGTTTGTGTGAGAGTGTTAACATATGCAATGTGTGTGTGTGATATAAGTGTGTTTGTGCGTCGTGAGAGAGATATGTGTATGAATGTGTGTGTGTGTGTGTGTGTGTGTGAGAGAGAGTTGATTTGTGATGTGTATGTGTGTACAATAGGCCACAGATGCTGGAAAAAAAGCATCTGCATGTTACTCAAATGTGACATCACTGAATGTGATGTCACTGAACGTGTCACTGAATATATTGTCAATCAATATAATGCCAAAGTTAAAGTTATTAATCATTTTTCAGCATAAGATTAAGACATTATCATGGCTGACCCGTTTCAGATATCAAAAATATCACCCTCTGCGATTTTGCCTCCTCAATGTCTTTAGATCACATCGGCCCGGTTTGGTGACGGTCATATAAATTTCCTAGGAGGCTTATAACAAAATCCATCTGGTGTATTTTTGCGAACGACCCGAAATACCTGGCCTCCTGTTGAGTTGAGCCCAGGACATGCAGGAGCTCTAAATGTGTACCAAGTTTTGTGTGCCTACGTGAAAGTGTGTATGAGCGATCCAGCAAAATCTCATGTGGGGGCCCCTGAGGGCCCCGGGCCACATGACTCTCAGGCATCCTAATGGCAGCAGATTCCAACCTGCCTGCCAGTGATCATGTGTTTTTGAGCATGTTAAGACACCCAAAAACACTAAAGGTTGGAAAAAAAATAATCCTCAGGAAAACAAGAGGGTCCTGCGCACCCTGTAGTGCTTGGGCCCCCAATTAAGTGCATAGAAATCACAGAGAAAAAAGGTAAATAATACATAAAAGAGACAATACATTACATTTTGAACAAACTGTTGATGCATAAACCAAAGATTTTCTTCTTTTCTAGGTATCGAAATTTGACTTTTATAGCCATCTTTCTGTGGATGTTTTGCCTATAATTTGAGTTTTTAATTTATATAAGCTTAATTAAAATAAGACATTGGAGGTTAAAACTGGTAATTGCTGATATTTCCTGTTTATGTATTCATTAAAACGACTAGGCACATAAATAATAATAAAAGAAAGAAAGAAAAAAACCTTAATAATTACACAGTAACTGCACAGGGAATGTGATGGTACCTAAATCCATTTGATACAAAATCATTTAAAATAAATATTTAAATACAGGCTTTTATATTTATACTTTGAAAAACTTGGATATTGGTGATATTAATTGATACTTTATATGACTCTACTCACCATGAGATAACTATTTCCCACATTCATTCTATTGATGTTCCACATACAACAATGTTATTCTAATACATTTCTGAAAAAAATAAAAGTGACCTTGCCACCTAAAAAAAATATAGTTGTGAAAAAGCTGTAATTATTTAATTATAGACATATGCTGCTGCTACATATGAAGGGTATTTAAAAATACAAATATGGACAATAAATAGCCCCCCAAAAGTATTTTTTTAATGTTTTATTCTCTAAAACACTATTTTGTAATTTGGGATAAAATGCAACACAAACATCTCTGAACACAGCTGAAGCTTTCTTAAAGAGCCAACATCACAGCGTGTTCTTAACTTATTGACTAGAGTGTTCATACAACTAGGTGGAACTAGTAATCCAAGATAAAGTTCTGCTCATCCAAGATTGTATGTTTTTAATTGCAAAACCGTGAAATTGAATCAATCAAACCATTCTGTTTTAGTTCCAACACTGATCATGATCACTGACCAATAACATGATCCATGGCTGTAGGCTGAACAGGACATCCAGATGCAGTTCACACACCCACAGGATAAGATCTAAAATGAAAGATGGGTAACAAATTGTCCTAGGAATATCTGGTAAATCTCCATCTTTTCGTTGCTTCATGTTGGGCCTCAAAAAATAAGGAGCATATGAGTGAAGAACTGTCATCAGTAAAGCCTATTATGCGAGTCACACTCCTGGGGTATCCTCCGGATAATGGCAAGAAAACTGATTGGTGGTGGGGGTGAATGTTTAAGGTAAGAAAAACCTCAGATCCCTCAGTTTCCAGATCTCACATCATCAGAACTTTTTGTAAGGTTTCACAGCTGGCAGTTTCAGGAAAATAAACAACAAATCCAATTCCTAGTTCTTTAGTTATCTGGTTGATAACTGTAGATTCATCAGTGCACAGACAAATGGGTCACTGGAGAGAGAGAGAGGGAGAGAGAGAGAGAGAAAGAGAGCTTACATAAACGCAAGTAGGATTGTGTGTGTGTGTGTGTGTGTGTGTGTGTGTGTGTGTGTGTGTGTGTGTGTGTTTAGGAATGACAATAGGGACTTTGAATGTTAGGGCTATGACAGGAAAGGCAAAAGAGTTGGTTGACATGATACAGAGAAGGAATGTGGATAAGAGCAGAGACAGAAGCACTCTATCTAGGAGGCAGTGGACTGTATCTTGGTGGTAAGTAGGTGCTTCCAGTTGACTGGACAACTACAGCTATAGGTAGGAGGGTACTTGGTGTATCATCACTAGAGGGAAAAGTGGACAAGGAGACTTGGTGGTGGAACGAGGAAGTCCAGAAGTGTATACAGCGAAAGAGGTTAGCTAAGAAGAGTTGGGACACTGAGGAGGCCTGGAGAGAGTAGACAATATTGCAGTTAGATGCAGCATAAGGTAAAGGTTGAGGTGGGAAAGGCCAAACAAAGAGCATATGAGGACTTGTAAGCTAGGTTACACAGTAAGGAGGGAGAGGTGGATCTGTACAGGTTGGCAAAGCAGAGATAAAGATGGGAAGGATGCGTAGCAGGTTAGAGTGATTTACGATAGGGATGGAAATGTATTGTCAAGTGCCAGGAGGGTGATGGGGAAAATGGAAGGAGTACTTTTTGATGAAGTGTTGATGAATAAGGAAAAAGAAAGAAAACAAAGCGTATATGAGGTGGCTGAGCCGGACATAACAAATATTAGAAGAGTGAGGTAAGGAGGCCATTGAAGAAGATGCAGAGTGGAAAGGCAGTTGGTCCTGATGACATACCTGTGGAGGTATGGAGATACTAAGCAGAGGTGGCAGTACAGTTTATGACTAGTCTATTTAACAAGATCTTGGAGAGTGAGAGGATCCCTGAAGAATGGAGGAGAAGTGTATTTTTAAGAACAAGGGTGATGTGCAGAGCTGTGGCAATTACAGAGGCATAAAGCTGATGGAGAAGTACAGAGAAGGTAATAGGGAGTTGCATTGAGTCTTTTTAGATTGAGATGAAGCATATTACAGGATGCTAAGAGAGGAACTGTGGTATTTTATGAGGAAGTCTGGAGTGGCAAAGAAGTATGTTAGAATGGTGCAGGATGTATGCATGTATGAAAGCTCTAAAACAGTGAAGGTGGGTCTGCATCAAGGATTGGCTCTGAAGCTCTTCTTGATTGCTCTGGTGATGGACAGGAAGGGACCAGAGATGAAGATGTTTAGGTTCTCTTTGGGAGTGACAAGGATGGACAGCATTAAGAATAAATCCATCAGATTGTAGTCTTAAATTTGATAAACAGATTAATTCCGTTGTTAGGTTTCAGTACTAATGGGTAGTCGTAACTTTGATCATATTTCTCAGATTCTAAAGAATCTACACTTGCTTCCAGTCAAACTGAAATTTTTTTCAAAATTTTACCCTTTGTCTTTAAAACATTACATGGCCAAGGTCCATCTTATTTATCTGACCTCCTCACTATCATAATCCAATCAGGTCACTCAGGTCTGCCAATCTTGGGTTATTGTTTTTTCAAAGATCATGGCTAAAACATCGTGGAGATCGTGCTTTTGGTATTGCTGGCCCCAAACTCTGGAATAGTTTGCTGGTTTCAATTCGAATGGTGTCATCTCTTTCCATTTTTAAAACAAAACTCAAAACACTTTTTCTAAAAATGGGTTTTTAAGATATATTAATTTTATGAATTGCATTTCATTTTTGCTTATTTTATATGATATTTATTTTTATTTCCGATGTGTAAAGCACTTCAGTCAACCTTGAGTTGTTTTAAAACGTGCTTTATAAATACAAGAAGTCAAGTGAAGTGAAGTAGGACAACCCATGTTAGATGTTTTGGAGATGAAGTCACAGAGGCCAGATTAAGGTGGTTTGAACGTGTTCAGAGGAGAGATTGTGAATATATCGGTAAAAGGTCTCTGAGGTTGGAACTGCCAGGCAAGAGGTCTATAAGAAGACCAAAGAGGAGATTTATGGATGTAGTGATAGAGGACATGAAGTTAGATAAAAGGATGCAAAGGATAGGGTTAGATAGAGGCAGATGATTTGCTGTGGCGACCCCTGAAAGGGAACAGCTGAAAGAGGAAGGATTGTGCGTGTGTGTGGGGGGGTGGGGTATGAGGGTCAAGCAGAAAAATGTATTTTTTTATGTTGTGTGTGACCACATTTTAACATTTACAAATTTAAAAATACATCTTGATTCATGGTGTTTGCACTTTCTTCCTAAATGTAGTGAGTTTTACCTTCTGCTGCAGCTCTGAGTAGACAGTCTCATCACCCACACTGACAATCTCTAGTTTTGAGCAAGAAATAGATCCTTGGTTAATTTTCTGAAAAAAACTACAGTTCATGTAAATTACAAAATAACACAATATACCAGAGCAGAAGGTTTGTTCAGAAAGTCTTTTAAGACTAATAATAAAAAAAATGATAATAAATTATTATTCATGCAAAAATGAATACTTATTTTCTATTAAGTGATGGTAATTTTATATTGATGGAGGATATTCCACCTTTTCTGTTTCTTTGTACTATTTGTCTGCCTTATACTTTAAAAAGTTAGGGGGAAAAAACTAGTAATGGACTAACTGTTTATAGCTGATATAATGTAATAGAGATGATGAACTGTGTTTCTTCTGTGGATATTTACAAAATGGATTATGAATAAAAATTATGAAATGAAAATGTTATTATTTAATTAATTAAACATACAGTTTCTAAAAACTGCAGTGATACAAAGATAATAAAACACTAGTGGATATGGTATTATAGGAAAACTAAAAACTGAGGGTGGTAACTCCACTACTTTACGAAACACTGTTGTTGATGTTTACCCTTTACCAACACAACATGGTGCTTTACATGAAATATGAGTAGGGTGACAGAGTTCTATAATAGAAAATGTTTAAAGAAGTTTCTACATTTTGCTCTACCTTTTACACTCTTTGCCTTTTTCATTGGTTTTAGTTCAAGCTCAGCATATATCACATCAGAAATGTTGTCAGCATCAGCACCTGCAGCAGCAGAGACACAACCATCCCAGTGATGTTTAGATTTGTAACATCACTAATAACTCACAAGTGTATCTCACACATTATCCACACTGACACCTAATTGTTTTTAGAGTAGATCTTCAAAATTTAGGGTTTACTTGCTTTAGTATTTTATCATTCAGCATGTGGAATTTTCTCAATGTCTGGCATTTTATAATTGGTCCTTTACAGATCACATCAGTGAACTTTTAATGGGAAAGGTGATGAAACTGTTTGAAAGTGCTGAAGACTTCCGGTGAAATGTGATTTATTTTTTTATTTTTTATTTTTTTTAATAAACAAACTAAATGTTACAGCATTAAAAAAAGTTACCCTACCGTTGTTCTTGTTTGTCTTCTGTTTCTTTGTGACCAGTGCGTAAATGGCTTCACTGCTTTCAGCTGCAGCTTCACCTGAACACAGTGCAGTGTGTTAATCACTACAAGACACTTCTGTACTTTACTGTATAGAGTTTATCTATAGTTATTAATTCCTAATACAAGAGGAAATGTCTAAAATGAAATAAAGCTACCTGTTCCACTCATATCCGCCTGATCCACAGAGGCATACATTTTACCAGTTCCTACAGAAATTAATATAAAGAATAACTGTATTTTCTACTTTAGATTACAAAGCAATTTATTTTTCAATTATATAAAAAAATACTAAAATGTAATTTTTATGGAGATAATTTAATAATGAATTGATTGGTAATATGTGAGTTTCTATTATTAAATCTATTAAAAAAACTGATTGACACAGGGTCTGACCAGCCTGAAGTGGTGTGTGTCCTGACTGAGAGTCTTCAGCTCCTGACCGGTTCTGATTCTGCTCTGGTGTTTGATTGAGTTTCTGCTGCTTTTCTATAGAGTAAAACAGATTCTACTGTACACCTGAACAGGGTGCAGAATAAACAGGAGCAGAAACACGTTTTACACAACCCTGATTACAGTCTAATAAACAGACTGACTCCAAAAGATTAACTGTACAGTTAGAATAGAAACCAAATAAAACTTTTTTTATTTACACTGTATCATGTGTACAGTGTCACAAGGGCCTCCTAGGAAACTTAATGTATGAGGCGGGGTACACCCTGGACATAGCGCCAATCCATCGCAAGACAGACAGACAGACAGACAGACAGACAGACCGACGGCAATTTGGGAGCACCCGTAGACCTAATCTGCATGTCTTTGGACTGTGAAATCATGTGCAAGTTCTTGATATTTATTTCATAATCTACTTTCTATTCAAACAGTTTTATTATTCATTATTATTGTAATTATTTAAGTGCATAATAACATGTAATTCTATTTATTTATTTTTATCTACACTTTTAGTTATGCATTCATCAAACAGCCTTTTTATCATATACACATACATAAATAACAAAGAGAGAATTATGGTAATGAGGGACACTTAATCTCAAACCTGTGTATCTTAACCTGTATATTCAATGATTTCTTATTCATTTATTTAATTAGTTATTTTTGCATTTGATTGTTGTAAATACGATTTGAAGCTATTTATAACTGTGTCATGTGAAGTGAAAGAAAAACCATTTGAGAAAAATGTGTCCCACATTACTATTGTTCATCCGACTTTAAACAATCATCATACCTTTCTTTATTTTGTGGTACCAGAGGAGGATCATTAAGATCAGAAAAACAATGAAGATAAAGAACAAACTCAGTCCCACAGACAATCCTACTGACCCATCCTTAGCTCTTTCCCAACCTAATTGGAAAGAGAGACAGCAGATTTTAGGATTTTAATAATTTTGCATCCGATGTGCTTCTTTAAAAGAAAAGATTGTGTAAAAAAAAATAATAATAAGTGAATTGCTAATGTGTGACTATATGCTGTATATAAATACAGTGCTGGTCACTATTATTGCCAACCCTGGTTAAAATGTGTTCTTAAGCTTCTAATAAATTAATTTTATATTAAAACAATAGAACCAAAAGGCAAAAAGAGAAAAAAATAAAAGATTTAATTAAAGATTAAAATTATAAAAAGAAAAAAAAAAGAAAAAAAAAGAAATCACACATTAAGATTTCTGTCTTGTTTTTTGTTTTTTTAAATCTCCTCCTATAACATTTTACGATATTGGATAATACAGATGAGACTGAAGACTATAGAACCAGACATTTTGGTTCATTATCCTGCTGAAAGAAGCAATGACCACACATCTTCAACTTTCTGACAGAGGCAATCAGGTTTAGATTTAAAATGTCCTTGTATTTCAGAGAGTTAATGCCATGCACCCTGATTGTAGGTGTGAAAAAGCTTGAGAGGGAAAATTCCTGAAGAAATTTTAAGTGTGTCTATGCGCGTGCCGGGTCGGTGGTAATGAGTGCAGCTATTGTTCAGAGCCTGTATTCATGTAACATTTCCCGAAGAAAATGTGAGTAGTGTTTGCCGTGGCAAAACTCGGGCCCCAGTATCTTACAGCCATGCTAGCAACATGCTAATCACACTAGCAGCTTGTTGGCATGTAAATAACGTCTGATAGTTGTTATGGAGACTTTGTGACTCTAAGATGCCACTCTTTGATTCAGTGAGGTTTGGAGATTTTTTTTTTTGTGTCACAGGTTATATTATTAAAAACAAGCAAAACAACAACAAAAAAAAATAGTCCAGGAACACACCTTAACCAGGGGTGCCAACAATAATGAACTATATACAGTATATTCACAGTGTGTGTGTGTGTGTGTGTGTGTGTGTGTGTGTGTATATATGTATACACACAGTGGTGTTCAAAATAATAGCAGTGTGTTGAAAAAAGTGAGTGAAGCTCCATATCGATATAATAACTTTAAATCACATTTAATTTAAATCACATAAATCACAACATGAATCACAACATGAAGAAATGTACTCACTTTTTTCAACAC
>JAQMYG010000001.1:3995120-4006349 GCA_030014215.1 Clariallabes teugelsi | reverse complement strand
GTTACATCAGACTTTTGATGATTTAGCAAAATGTAATAACACCATCTCCCACAGAGTTAGTCCTATAAATAAGACCGCATGCAATTGTGTTTTTAGTAACAAAACGGTCCATTTAGATTAAATATATACATTATCTTGAAATCAATAAAAAAAAGTCAACAAACAAAATCAGCAACAAATAAATAAACATTGAACTTTGTGTATACTGTATTGTGGAAAAGTCGTGGGTACTCTACTTTTTTTTTTTTTTTACTTTTTTATTACAAATTTGATCTTAATAGTTTATTCATGATTTCTTCATTATTGATTCAACTCCAGTGTTGAGGGTTTAATTCCCACCTCAGGTCTGTGAGCATGGAGTTTGCATGTTCTCACCGTGCTTGGCATTCCCAAATTGCCTGTAGTGTGTGTGTGTGTGTGTGTGTGTGCGTGTGTTTATGTGAACATGTGTGTGTGGACTGTAAAAAACTCTAACTAGATAAATGTTGAATTAATTAATATTCTGGAATATTAATTCATCCAATTATAATTAATTTTATAATAAATATAATTCATATTATTAATATTGTATTGTTGGCCCAACTTCTTAAAGTGGAATTTGTTGAGACAACAGGTAACATTGTGTTCTTTGCAATTTTGTAGACACAGACTGAATAAACTAAAAAACTCAAGGAGATCCAGTAATTTACCTTCCCCGAGATGCAATCACGTGATTTATAAGACCCCCTTTTGAATATGAAGCAATATGTAGCTTTAACCCATAATAAGAATTCCAGATACAGTGTTTTACACTCTCTGGTGGTTACCTTATTACCTTTTTTAAGTAGATGAAAAGTTGGTTAAGTCAACCCTAGAGAAATATAATTAAATGGGCCCAGAGCCAATACTACTTGAGCTGTCTTAAATATTTGAATTACAAGTTAAGTCAACTAAACAACATTGTAAAATATTTTGCTCAGCCAGCACAATCCTCCTCTTAAAGTTGAGTAAACTTAAAAAGCTGTGCAACGTATTTCTTAATACTTTTTTTTTTTTTACATTGAGGTGGCTTGTTTTTTTTTTTTTACAGTGTGAATGTGCCCTGCTATGAATGGACATCCTGGTCCACCTTGTCAAGTCTTGTGGTAGTGACTCCAGGCTTTGTGTGTCCCTTTACAGGATATAGCAGTATATAAGATAAATGAATAAATAAGTGAATGAATGAATGAATGAATGAATGAATGAATGAATCCAAACATTACTTGTCCAACAACAACAAAAAATGTTACCAGAACATGTTAGTATGACTGTAATGGAAGCAACATAATACATCAATAATCAGGGGAAAAAAACAACTAGCCATGAAACAAAGGAGACAAATTTAGAGCAAAATAAACAGAACCAAAGTAAACCTTACAAAAGAGCAACAGATGCAAAACTACGACTAGTCAAAATTAAGAGCTTAAATAATAATATCAAATAAAAAACAGAAGACACACTTGAATTAAAGATCCTAAACAAAGAGACAATGACTACACCAACTGGTCCATAGGTCCAACCACCCTTGGGGGTTATCCCTGACAGAGAGTCAGATTCCCTTGATAAACTTTTGCAGATTTCCAAAATGCCCAGAAAATCATCCCAGATCATTTCCTTACAGGAAACTGTACAAGGTCTTCCTGAGACACCTGATGCATTTTAAAGCAGCAAAAGATTGTTAAACTTTAAACATTATGTGTTTTTGAAGGCATCTTTGCTGTATTGAATTTCTTTGCATATGCCCAAGACTTTTGCACAATTCTGTATAGTAAACTCATTGTACTCATAATATGATCTCCTTGCTTAAATCACTTATGATTTATGAAAATTACTGAAGTACACCATGGCTCCCAAAATGCAGCAAACCTAGTGCTAGTAAAAGTTTGAACCTTCTAAAGGGAGAATATATAGCAATTATAAATAAATTTAAAATATATATATTTTGTTATACAACCATGTCAGTAATAATTTCCCAAAATTAGTTGTTTTTGTAAAATGCGAAAAGTTAATAATCCATACGATATGGTCAAAGAATGAAAATATCTGAGTTTTTGTAACTTTTTGGTTTAGAGTAATAAAAATCATTGTAATACAACACTTAGCTAAAAACAAATAATCTGACTGGAAAAGAGGTGTTCCATGAGTGGTGATAATAGACAGTAACAGCACAGCATGGATGACAGTACATCTGTACGGTCTGCAGTACTGAGGAGAGAGGAACTGCCTGCTAAAACACCACATTTACAACCAGTTACACATGTACATTCAACAACACTTTCTCTCCTTAATAATTAGTTCTAATGTATGCTGAAATGTCTCTGTATTGTTTTATTTACTCCTAAAACAATGTGCAAGGCTAACTAGCTTCCCAACACCAACAAGCCAGAATTACAACCCCCTTTGTAACCCCTAATCAATGGCATTATTTGGTAAAGTATGTGGAACAAGTGATTGTACTCTGTAGTGCACTAGCTGTCCATTTAACATTATTTGGGATTTAACCCAGGAAATTAGACATTAACATAGCTGACATTCTTAAGTGAATATTTTATATTTACTGCCCACCACCTTCATGGTTTATTCCCCTCAGCTTTTGGCTACATAGTGCCTGAAATAATTTAAACTATTTACACCGCTGTTAATAACACTAACTTTTGCTAACTTTCAGTCACCAGTTCGGCCAGTTGTGTTGGTGGAGCTAAATAAGTGGTTAAATAAAAAAAACATAAATTACCTTGAGCATGAGCCACTGCTATAGGTGAAATCAGCACTAAGAAGGAAACAGAAACATACAGTAACATGATGGACAGATGAAACGCTTTAATGCAAAAACAGCACATTGTGGACACACCAAACTCACAAAATTCATTCCTATTCAGGAAAAAAAAAAAAAACCCTATCTAAAATAGAAAAGTCACTATTCTGATAATTAATGTCTTCATCTTGCCTTGTTGCACAAAGTTACCAAGTACGCAACAAATATTCTTAGTAAACTGTGATCATCTCAGTACTTGGACATAAAACCTACAGACTGGAACATTAGACTAAAATAGATTAGCACATGTCCTAGTTAAATAATAAACCCATTATTCAGGACAGTCAGAATGCAGATAAACAAGATTATTCCCCACCACTCACTCTAATGAGGACACAAAGAGACTTTTTACTCACAGAGCGTAACAGAGAGTGGACAGAGCTCCATCCTGTCTCTATTATATTGATCACCAGACAAATCACCAGACAAACTAAATTTAAAAATTGCACATCAAATAAAATTGATGCTGCAGAATTGACAGAGTATGGTGTAAAACTCAACAGTAATATCTGTGCACATGTTTCTGCAGTACCTTACACTCTCTCCATCAAATGCAGGGATGAATCTGTTTTTTTTTTTTTTCCCTACAGTTCTCTCAGTCACTCGCAGGTCAGTCACAAAGTGTCGCTTCTAGACAGAGGCTTCTGTGCAGCAGAAATATGGGATCCGTTCGAATGGTAACAACTGAGCAAAAACAAATGAAATTAAAGTGAATAAATGATATAAAACTTAACAAAAATATCATAAAAATGTACAAATAATAATTACAAATAATAATAAACTTAATTACAGTATACTCTCCACTTCTGTTTCACTGATCTATTATTATCTAGAGGATTCGTGGCTCAAAGGCTGAAGACTCTGGGTTACTGACAGGAAGGGCGGTGGTTCAAACCCTCAAACCCCACCACCCCCGCCACCTCCACTGTTGAGCCCTTGAGCAAGTTCATTAACCCTATGTGCTCCAGGGGGCGCTGTATCCTGGCTCACCCTGCGCTCTTACCCCAGCTTCCTAAAAATAATACTACTAATAATAATTCCATTGTGCTGTGAGGTACATGTGACAAATAATTGAAAACATAATTCTCAGCTTCGTTGCTGAGTTTTTAGTTTCATTTTGGCAAGCTGCTAAAGGCTGGTGTTACATAGATGCGTTCTTATTGGCCATCTGCTTTGAGAAGGCGTTAAATTCATAGACGTCATTCAATACCTAGACACCGCACTGAGCGCTTCTCAATGAACAATGAACAATCAAACACAAGTCAGTGTGTGAGCTGCTCTTATTCTGGATAAAAATCACTATAGCATTTACATTTCTCTACCGAGTTCAATAAGGAGTTTATATTCATTCAAAAGTTTATGGTTTAGGTGTAGTTAACAAAACGGAACAAGAAGAATAAAGTGTCTCTCAACAGTTATTCTATAACTACGTTAGTTGCATAAACAGAATTACTTTGTAGCTTTCAGAACACAGTGCATTCACCCTGTACTGTACTTACTTACTAACTAACTAACTAACTAACTAACTGATGCATCTGTAAGATAAGATGAGATGAGATAATTCTTCTACAAGTACTTAGCGGTGGAACTTAACTATAAAAATAAATAAATAAAATAAGGGTACAATAAAAAATATATAATAATAATAATAATAATAATAATAATAATAATAATAATAATAATAAATTCACTGCATATTATATGTGGTTGTGTATGTGATGAATATCATTATCCTTATTATTATTATTATTATTATTATTATTATTTATAGGTGTAAAAAATGTCAATCAGTGATCAATATGTAGAGATCAAATCACTAATATAAGTTATGAAATAAATACATTGGTTAATAAGAGTTATAAAAAATAGAGTAAATAAAATACATAAATAAAAAAGACACCTAATTTAAATATATGAATCGTGACAGCTGTTTAAACTTAGAAATGTAGTTGCAGAGTCAAATGTCAAGGGGGAGTTCATTCCAGAGCGTTGGTGCCACCCCAGAAAATGCTCTAGCACCCACTGAGTTACTGTAAGGTTAAAGCCTGGTACTGATTCATTTCCCTAATACACAGTACAATTTATGTATGTTTGAGAACAGTTTTATTCAAATAGATATGATGTTGAGCCAGTTGCACAAAATTTACAAATGACTGTTACATGATGATAACATTTATTTACAGACTGACGCATCTATAATTACTAACTGCTCGCCATTCGTGAACATCCCCGCATGTGTGTGTGGATATTTGAGACTTCCTTGACATGATTAGATTCATAAATGCATGTTATTAAAGAACATTTTCTGCTCACTATCAAATGTCTTCTACGGTTCTAGCCAATTAATTAACATAAATTTGGGGTTATGGTTGAAGCGCATTATTCTTTTTGCGCACTGATTAGGCAATATTTAATTAATATGTGTAGTCATGCACATCGGTTATGGGTGTATCAGCTTTCCACTTAACTTCCCTAGCAACCCAAAACCATATTAAAGTTCCAAAATCAGATGTAACATTCAAAAGCAGATGTAACATACAACAGTTCTTCACAAACAGTGCTTTAGCCACAAAGTAATTTCATGTAACATTAAGGTACAAAACAAAACAAAAAAGCAAAAACAAGAAAAAAATGACAGGTAATGAAATTTAAATTATTTAATCTTAAAATTATCATATAGTAACCATTGTCTATGCACATTAAAACACTATATACAGTATAATGATAAAGATGCTGATAAAAATAAAATAAAAACATGAAGCTAAATTTTCAAGCAAAACATGTTTAGAATGTTTAGAACATGTTTAGAACAAAAAAGGAAGAAAATTATCCCAGCAAACATTCAAAATTCATTCTTTTCATTAAAAAAGTCTTTGGCGGTGTCATGGTCATGGTGGTGTCATGATTATCTCTGTGGATGCACAACTCCAGGATTGAAAGTTTTAATCCCGCCTTGGGTCTGTAAGTGTGGAGTTTGCACATTCTCCCCATGCTTATTGTGTTTGGGGACATGCAGATTAGACTAATTGACATTTCCAAATTGTGCATAATATGTAAGTGTATCCTTTGATAGTTTGGCAACCTATCCAGTGAGTAACCCTGCATTGTGCCCAGAGTCCCTGAAATAGACTCCAGGCATCCTGTGACCCTGTACAGAATAAGAGATATAGAGAATAAATGAGAGACTCTACATTCAACCAAAAACCAAAACTTTGTGATGCAAGTATAGATGTAAATGAAAAATGTGTATTTTAATAAAATGTACTAATATTCCACATGTACAGTATATTAAACTAATTGTATTATTTTTTTCCCAACGATAGCAGTATATCAAGCATGTACATTAAAGGACAGTGAGTATATTTTGAAAAAAATAATTTGTATTTGTATGTAGAAATCATTTCTTCTCTCTAAAATGAGTTAATATTTTATATAGTTTTATATATACACACGGTAAGTAAGAAGGAATTACCATGATTCGTACCTTCATGTTCTACTTTAGCATCGAATAGACAGTATCATCACCCAAACTGCCCTTCTCTAGTTGGAATCAAGAGATTCTAAATTAATCTCTTAAAATAAAACTCATCAAAATTAAAATAGAAAAGTAACAAGATTTTTGAATGATACAGAGTTAAAATACAGGAGACCATAGTACTGCTGAATTATGGATTCTGATTGGTCACAATACTGTATGTTGATACATTTTCTATAACAGCAGTTCTGACAGTATCACAAATACTTATAAATGCTGTAATACTTGTTAAAATGTACTAATTTTCCAGACATCTCACAAATATACATGGATGGAGAGAAAAAATGTGATATGCTAAAATAGGAAAATAATCATCATCCAACAAGTATTTTAGGAACTCTGAAATTTCATCACATTACAATGTCAATAATTATTTTTCTACAAATATTTTATTAGTTGTATAAAACCAGAGTGTGTTGGAGGTGATCTATGACAACATAAATTTTCTTCATTTTGCTCTACCTTTTATTCTCTTTGCTTTTTCCATTTGTTTTAGTTCAATCTCAGCATAAGTCACATCCATATCAGCACCTGCAGTAGCAGAGAACAAAACCATCCCAATGATTATTAGCCCTGTGTTATATCACCTATACTGTAAGTCATAACTCATACATGTTAGTCATTATCAGCCTCCTGATAAAACCACAATGAACATAAGTTGCTTTTTTTCATCTGTAAACAATAAAGTATACTTTCTTTACCATTTAGCATGTGGCATCTTTTCAATGTGTTTCATATATTCATGATCAGTACTATGAACACTAATGTTTTTTATTTTTTCTGACTGTGGAGGAAATTGTACCCAACAGCCTCATGTGTGGGTGTTTATAAATGAATATGCTAAATATGGCAAAAGTTATAAGCGTATTTTGAAATGTTTTTAATAAATACATCACGTTTTTAGAATTAAAAATACTCTACTCTTGTTTCTGTTTCTCTTCTTTTTCCTTGTGGCCGGTGCAAAAGCAGCTTCTGCACATTCAAGAGAACACAAAGAAGTGTGTTAATCACAATAAGACACATCTGTACTTCATTGTATAATTGTAAACTGCAATCAAGACTTCTAATGCAAGAAGAAATGAATGAAGTGGAATAAAGCTACCTGCTCCACTTGCCTGATCCACAGTGTTTTTAGTTCCTGCAGAAAACAGAATGAAAATTAATTAGATTATTTAATGCAATTGGAGAAAACTGTAAAAATATATAGGGTTTAAACAAATACAATGAATAAAATTATGTATTGCTGAGCTAATAATTGTAAAAAGAATTCTGGAGTAAGACATAAGTTTCAGTTGATAATTCTAGAAGTAAGCATTGGGACAGTGTCTGACCAGCATGAAGTGGTGTGTGTCCTAATTGAGAGTCTTCATCGCCTGATCGGCTCTGAATCTGCTGTGACGTCTGATTGGGCGTCTGCTGCTTTTCTATAGGGGAAAACAGATTTAACATCTGAACAGGCTGGAAATAGTGAAGAAAACATTTGATTTTATCAATTATTGATTACATTTTAAAAAGAGTGCAAAAGAATAACTTTACAGGATGAATCAAAGCAAACATTAACTATGAATGTGTTTCTTTTTTAATAAATCTGCAAAAATGTCAACAATTCTGTTTTTCTGTCAATATGGGGTGCTGTGTGTCCATTAATGTGGAAAAAAAAATTAACCTAAATAATTTTAGCAAATGGCTGCAATATAACAAAGAGTGACAAATTGAAGGGGGTCTGAATACTTTCCATACCCACTTTAAATACATTAAATGAACAAAATATATGACTTTGACAACACAGTGTAAGTTTATAATAATATTTATAAATAATATGAATATATAATATTTAACATTTTATTGAGTATTTTTGTACTATATTCTGTAACTACTACATAGCATATTTAAAGCAGTTATTGAACCTTTTGTTCTACTGTACGACAACAGGAGGAGCATTATGATCAGTACAATGATGAAGAAAATTCCCACACCCACAGCCACTAGTACTGATCCACCAATGGAGCTAGAACCTGAGACTGAAATAAAAAAAGAGACTACTGTAGATTTTAATCTTTTAAACATTTTAAACATTGTTATTAAAAAGAGAATCAAATACAACAAATTCTCACAAGGTCTATCACGTCTGACTGAGACCCAGCTTTTCAGTGACTCTCCTCTCTCTGTGTATTTACAGTGGTAGAAACCTTCATCTGATTTTGAGACCTTATGGATGATCATCTCTCCTGTAGTCCGTGTCTGGAGAACCAATCCATTTTTATAGTAATCAGCTCGGAGGTTTGATGACTTTGTGTTGCGATATAAACAGCGTAGAGTCAGAGGATGTCCCTCAGTCACAGGATGGACAGGACTCTCCAGGACCACATCACCATCTAGAACGCAGAAAATAACAGACAAGAAAATCTACAGTAATTTGGAATCTAAATACATTATACTTTTAATTTAGCTATATATGAATAACAACATATGGAGTTGCTCCTCGCAGGTTTTTTAAATTTTTTAATTTGTTTGTCATGTGTAATGATGGTCGCAGACATGGCATAAGAGCAGATAATGACTTTAAAATCAATAACAAGCCCATACAAAAACGGATGGAGTATTAAACAAGAATAGATTCACATGAGCAAATTACCAAACAAATAATCCACATAAAAGTAGCATAAACAGCCTGAGAAACAAACAGCTGCAAGCCAAAGACAACTGGATAAACTCTGGGGTTTTAAAAAAAAAAAAAAAAAAACTGGACTGTGTACACTAGTGCACCACTGGGGTAACCCTGACAACATACAGCAAGCCTGTTCAAATATTATGTTCAAACAGAATTTTCTAAATCAGAAAATTTAGAAATTATTAGACAAAAAAGAATTAGACAAAGAATTAGCAAAGGCACATATTGTCTCTTGTTTTTATAGTTATTTCTGTTTATTTATTTTTTTTTACCAAAATATAATAATAATAAGATTTGTTGAGTTTTACATAATTTCCATGTCTTTCCCATATTCTGGAATCAGTAAAATTCAAAATTTTTAAAAGTAATGATAACTAAGACATAAGTAAGATACTTAAATAATAGAAAATATGTATGACTAGTAAACTGCACACAGCAGCAATCAACAGAAAAACAGAGAAAAAAGTTTTATTATGACTAATGAATACACAGTACTTTTACTCATTTTACAAATATCACCAGTATGATAATTTCATCAGTCAGCATGTTTTCAAAGTTCTATATATTCTGTCAGGTAATGTCATGCACATATCTACCATACAGAAACTGTAGGTAATATATGAAGAAGAGAAAACTGTTTCTCCTAGTTGAAAATGAAGAGTTCTGAAAATAAACCATATATATCCCTTCCCGTTATCAATAAACACATGACATGAAGACTCACCATGCACTGTGATGTTGACAGGATTACTGTTTTCTCCAGATTCAGACACACACCAGTAAACTCCAGTGTATGATGTGGAGAGGGAGCTGATTTTACATGTAGATCCTGTAACTGATCCCCACTGTGAACAATTTGATACTGTGTTATTCTGTTTGTAACATCTCACTGTCCATCCAGTAGAGTTAATCTGGTCCTCACAGCTCAGTGAGAGAGAGCCTTTAGTAAAGTGTTGAGTTCTGTCCGGATTGATGAACAGAGAGACTAGAGGAAAGTTACCTTAAGCACACAAAAGAGATAATTATGGTTATTAATTTGGTAATCCAATCCACAGTCAATAGCATGGATCACAAACCAGACAGTTTAAGGAAAGGTAAGCTATAATTATGAACAGGGCAAAAAAGGTCAAGACCAAGAAACTACATAAAAAATCGTACTATGAACTAAAGAAAGTCTTGCAATTGCTTCTAAAAATAAATACACATGATCAAGGCATCACACCAATATCACATGATGACCAGAGGTCACCATCATCTCAGTATTAACCTACCTCTATCACACAACCTCCACAACTTCCTCATTGTAGATTTTAGTCTTTTCTTAACACTGGTTTTAAATAATTAGCTTATTAACAGCTTTTGAATTTAAATGGGTGTGGCATAGCAGGGCAGTAGAATGAGCATGGCATGTGGTCCATTTCTGTGCATAACATTAGAAGAATAAGAAGAATATTCAATTATTTGTCACATGTACTTTTTACAGCACAGCGAAATTTCTTCTTCGCATATCCCAATTAGGAAACTGGGGTCAGAGCGTAGGGTCAGCCAGCTTACAGCGCCCCTGGAGCAGATAGGGTTAAGGGCCTTGCTCAAGGGCTCAACAGTGGTAACTTGGCGATGCTGGGGTTCAAACCCCCGACCTTCCGATCAGTAACCCGGTAACCCACAGCCTTAACCGACTGAGCCATTCATTTACTCTATTGATGAGAATCATCAGGGACCCCAGTACACGATATTATCACAATACCATTAGTTTGCAATTCTTTTAGTATAGCCATTTTATAAATGCCTCAACTTATTAATATTATTATTATTATTATTATTATTATAGACTTTGCTAAAATTCTAAACAAACGTAGCAAATAATTTACTCCTTTCACAAAGAATGATGTGCTTCCTGCCAATGTTTGAAGAGTTTAGAGTGCACCACCTGTAGGATTGCGACCTCAAATGTACATATACACTACAAAGGCTCAAAATAGATAATTGTTGAATGAATTAATATTGTATTGTTGGCCTCAGTTCTTATCAGGTAATATCGTGTTCTTGAAAACTTTGGAGACACAGACTCACTCACTCACTCTCACTCATCTTCTATACCGCTTTATCCAGAGTCACGGGGACCTGGAGCCTATCCCAGGAGGCTTAGGGCACAAGGCAGGGTACACCCTGGACAGGGTGCCAATCCAT
>JAQMYG010000001.1:3708722-3718764 GCA_030014215.1 Clariallabes teugelsi | reverse complement strand
GCGGGGGCGGGCGCAGGCGGACATCACCACAGGTCACTGCAGGAGGAGCAGGGAAAAAATGCAACTTTATACAGCAAATCAGGTAGTAAAATCACTCACTCCTTCAAATTCCACTGAATAAACCACAGATTGTTCATAACACTGTGAATGTTCTGTTTTGTGTGAAATTGTTAAGAATATATATATATATATATATATACTGTATATTTATATATAAATATAAAAGTCCAGTCTAAACACTCCCGAGAGGAACTCTTAATCGGAAGTGTGTAATGTTCTGATGCTTGTCGGACTAAAATAATCTATAAATAAGAAAAGGTCAGAGTCTTTACAGAAAAAGAAGAACGAAATGGAGAAAAGATGAAGTTCTGCCGCTGTTATATCTTTATGAGTATAATATTATCAGTAATGTGCCTTGCTAGTTACATAACCTTGAATATAATTTCATGAAATGTGGTTATTTTTAGTATAAAACTTTAGGTAATCCAAATGAGTAGCAAATTATATTACAATCTTATTTCTAGTAGCACATAAAAGCCTAAAAAGCTCATAAACTGTAAATGTACTATAGAATGAGAAAATAATGAACGTTTCAGCGAGTTGGCAACCCGTACTCTGTCTGGGCTGCCGTCCCTCTTTGTCCCACAGAAAACATTTGTAACGGTAAAATTGTCATTTTGAAATTGTCATTAACATCTAAATGTGCCTCTATGAACATTATAGAATAGGTTTTCACGGGACATTTCCAGGCTCGTCCCAAGGACACTACTGCCATGAGCTAGAGTTATTGTCTGTACCAGCGGCACACAGTATTAATTAAGACACGGTAGCGGACATATTTTCCAGAGTCGCCTCGCTCGAATACCACAGGGGTTACTGTAGCCATCCGCAAAAAAGAGCTGTTGCTATATATACAGTATGATCCTAAGTAAAATGTCTGCGTTGTGTCCTCCAAAGGTCCCTCGGACATCAGGTGAACATCCCCCAATAACGTCCTAGGACATAAACGGGACTCTACAAAATGACTTTTAGAAGACATTTGTAGGAGACCTATTACTTAACTAACTTTGCAAGTCTTTATGCTCATTTTTTACTTAACAAAATTATCTAGTATTAATTAACCATTAAGCTAGGTCTATTAGTTATTTCTAAGTTGTTAGCTAACCTTAGTTAGGAAGATATATTAGCTAGTTATTTTAGTTATTGGCTAGCTGTATTAGTCATTTGTATTGTGCTAGCTGACGGCCTCATCACTACAAAAGCTAATGCTATTTATAAAATGCAGAAAAATAAAACACAACATGTAGCAAAACATTGCTGAAAAATAATAAACATTCTCTGTAAATGAATGCAGAAAATATTATCTCCTGTGTAAAGCTGATTCTGCTCTACTTGTTCTATCCATGTATTTTTATCATAAACAGATGACTTTGTATTAGCATACTAGCATCTAACACATAGGGTTAACAAATTAGGGTACAATAAATTTGAGGAAGAAACTGAATCATTAGCATGCTAACTTTGAGTTATCATAGCTGATTATCTAATTTGTGGTTTGTACAAGAGACTGAGCTTGACTAATTAGCAAACGTAGCTAATATTTTAGCATTTTCTAAACTAAACATTGTAGCTAACAAAGCTATCAAGATTTCCACAACAATTCAGCTTGCTAGCTTGTTGTCCTGACATAACCTCAAGACAGCTAGCTATACATTCATGATTACATTATATCAGCTAACAGGAATAAATAGCTACATAGCGACTAGCCAGGAAAGCTAGCTCTTTTTTTATGTGTTTTTTTTTACCACACTGGATTCACCTCAGGCTTTAACGATCAAGCTGTTAATGAAGCTAAAGCTGTTGAATAAAATGATAAAAATCTGTCAGAGTCAGATTAGCATTACATTAAAGTGTTATCTTTAGAAGCTAATTGCACCCATGACTCAGCATTTAATGAAAGTTCTTACAGATTGAGGCTTTAAACAGCGATTTCTGTTGAATTAGAGCGCCGATTGCTTTTCAGTGACACGTCGCTGTGGTGAATTACTGCCAGCGGAGACGTAATGGAAGCATTTACGAGCAGGCGGCAGGTTCACCAAAGGTGAACAAAGTCAATTTTCTGGGTTTATTGTGTTCTTAAACCAAAGACACGAGTGCAGCTGTGAGCGCCGCGAGAATACTAAAGAGAGAGAAATGACAACGCGTATGAAAGGACAAACCTTTCCCAAACCTGAAGGGAATGAAAAGAATAATGTTCTGGCTGTTGTTATGGAACTCAAGGGGACAGTATCGAACGATATGTCGAACACCTGGGCACAAGCCGCATCTAAGCTCCGCCCACAAACCTGTAGACGCTAACAGAGTATATATGAGAGACACAAAGTATATATAAGCTTAAGTGTTAGCTACACAGAAAATAATAAAAATGAAAACTTTTTAAGAAATTAATATTAAAAAATTATTGTTATGTATTGAGATCAATATTTTTAGTTTCTTATCATTTGTTTAATGTTATGTTTTTATTTGAGGTGGGAAAATTGTTGCAGTTCCACTACAATCCTACAGGTGATTCTAAACTATTCACACATTAGCAGGCAGAACAGTATCCCGTGTGGTAGGAAAGAAGTATAGTATAGTATAGTATAGTATAGTATAGTATAGTATAGTATAGTAAAGTAAAGTATAGTATAGTAAAGTATAGTAAAGTATAGTATAGTATAGTATAGTATAGAAAAGTATAGTATAGAAAAGTATAGTAAAGTATAGTATAGTATAGTAAAGTATAGTATAGTATAGTATAGTAAAGTATAGTATAGTATAGTAAAGTATAGTAAAGTATAGTACAGTATAGTATAGTAAAGTATAGTATAGTAAAGTATAGTATAGTATAGTAAAGTATAGTATAGTATAGTATAGTATAGTAAAGTATAGTATAGTATACCTATACTGTAAGTGTGCTTTAAATTGTAATCAAATAGTCATATTGGGATATTTATAAAATCGTGACACTTACAGAATTGCAATACAAAAGAAATTGATGTATAGGTATCGTGATAATATTGTATCAGCTGGTCCCCAGTGATTCCCATCTCTAGTAAATAGATAAAAAATAACACACCATGCTTATAATTTCTTAACGTTGTGTAACGTCCATGAAACAAACTCACTTCCTGTTCCTGTTTTTTTTTGCAAAATAATGTGATACCAAGAAACCACAAAGTTACAATTTTACCTTTGACTTTAAGCTCTGACACTGGAGACTCCTTCCATAAATGTTCAGTAAACCTGTCCCTGTGAAAGAGGTGTTCCTGTAGAAGCGATTAGAACGAGTGATTCATTTATATTAACAGACCGGCACTATCGCTGACCAATCAGAAGCCAGAATTCAATACTATTATAAAATATGTTTTAATTTACAGATATCAGTGTTAAAATGCTAATATTTTATATGGCACGGCTTATGGAATGTTGTTAAATAAACATATTTAAGTACAATAATATATACATAATATATAATATGTACATGCTATAAATATGTTTTATTATAATTGTAATTATCAAAATGGAATTATTTGATCTAAAAATATTTATTTATTCATTTAATAAATATTTGTGGGAGGAGACACCAGGGTCATTTTATTATGAATAAATGAAGCATTTTAGCAATAATAATAATAATAACGATAATAATAATAGCGTGATCTCTACAGTACTAGCAGATGTCTGAGTGGTACTGTGTTAAGGATTGAGACAGATCTGTTCAAGTGTGTAATTATTGCTACCCCTGTGCTTGGTCAAGCGTGTGAACTACAAGCAGCTGCTGTGTGAGATTCTAAAAGTAATGGCCCCCGGTGGGGACTGTCGAGCGTGGTGTAATGGCAGCGCGGTGTTAACAGATTGATTAATAATTAGACTAATAATTAGACTCACAGCAATTAGCAATTAATCACAGCAATTAGACTCACTCAGAGGAGTGTACGCAGAGCGAAGGGAAGTCACCGACAGTAGAGTGGTGTGATTTTCTCTTACCACCTGAAGAGTTGCACAAGTGTTTACACTTCATTTTTATTCATGAAAGAGCACCAGGTTGTATGTTTTGCCTGTTCATAGTTACAGGGCATGTTGTGGAACATCCATCCAAATTATTTCCTGGGTTTGGATTTGCTCTGCTGTAGGCAAGGCATGTTAACAAAGCCATGAAGATAAATTGGTAGATAGGAATGATTTTAGATTAGATTAGATTAGAATAGATAAGATTAGATATAAGCTTATTCTTGTTGTGCAAAATACATAATACAAAATATATCAAGCCAGTGAAATGCATTTAGCATCTATCCAAACGAATACTTAAAAAATGAAGGCTACATCAGTCAATCTCCTAATAATTCCCATCCATGTCTCTATTATTAGATAATTGGCTCCCATCAAGGTGACAACTACCAAGCTCAGAGGGGGAAGACTATCACATGCCTCCCCCTGGGACACGTGACCGCTTCCTTTCAAACCACTGCTCATGCAACACCGGGGAGCCGTGTAACACACTCTGAGAAAATTGAATCACTATGATTGATGTGAGAGTGCAGGTATTCCACCCCTCCCCCTCTCTGCTCTCTTGGCTCCCAGCTACGGATGGCTATAACATCACTAGGGAATTGAGCTCGCGACCTCCAGATGACAGAGCGAACTCATTTCCCTTGCGCCACTCTGGAGCCATTTTGTGCACCAGTGTTGGCAAGAAAAGCACGCAAACCCAGGGCTGATCTTTTCCTCTTTTACCAAAGACTGTAATAGATTCAGGCAGCAAATCAGTGACAGTCTTGTCAGGTGATTACACACATCATGTATCCATAACAGGTTATGAGGGAATGTATGTAAAGCAAGGACAGATGTGCTTCCTGATTCAACCCCTCCATTTTATCTAGGCTTAGAACCGGCACTGGATCCAGTGACTGTGGTTTGGGTACTGGCTGGGAATCGAACCCGGGGCTTCCGCATGGCAGGCGAAACATCTACCACTGAGCCACAAGTGCCCTATGATCATAATTTGAGTAGACAGGACTAAATACAATGTTCTCCCCATATTTGGTGGGTTTCCTCCGGGTACTCCGGTTTCCTCCCACCGTCCAAAGATATGCAGGTTAGGCTAATTAACGTTCACAAATTGCCTGTAGTGTGTGAATGGGTGTGTGAGTGTGTGTACGTGTGTGTGCCCTGTGATGGATTGGCACCCTGTCCAGGGTGTACCCTGCCTCGTGCACTAAGCCTCCTGGAATAGGCTTCAGGTCCCCGCGACCCTGAATACAGGATGAAGGAGTATAGAAGACAAGTGAGTGAGTGAGGACTAAATACACGTTATATAATCTAATCAAACTACACCATGGATTACATCAAAGGACAACGCAACAGGGTGGCACTGACACCTCCATGGTCGAGGGTTTGATTCCCTGTGTGTGCTCTCCCCATGTTTAGTGGGTTTCTTCTGGGTTGTCTGGTTTCCTCCTACAGTACAAAGTTTGGCAGATTTGGCGAAATGGAACTTTCATATTCTCTGTTGTGTGCTTTTGCACCTTGAGTGGATTGGCACCCCATCCAGGGTGTACTCCATCTCGTGTCCCTACATTATTCAGGCCATTATTCAAATTCTACAATATTCAGAAGTAATGAATGTACAGTAGATGTATCTGTTTATAAGCCTGTAATCCTTTGCCTCACATTATTCTTATTATACTGTAACATCCATAGCGCATAGCACAACACTAATATAGAGTTATATCCCAACCGCTCGATGTTCCGTGTACGACAATAAAATTTTTTAAAGGATTAACACTCTGCTGATGCAACTGTCCACTCTTAATGAACGTAAAATCACTACATGGGCTTTAAGACTTATACATTGCAATGCTCTCAGTGCTGAGAGTGCTGACAGAACATCCACACACACATGGAGATGCAGCTGGGTGAGCCATTGATTGTAATATATCATGGCACCCCATAACGCATGCAGTGTTTAAAAGCTGTACATTCTCTTCTTCAGGCATATTAATATCTCCGTGTCTCGTTTTTATTGTAGGAAAACAGATGATCGTTGTGGTTTTTAATTATCCAGAAGCAAAAATGCTTTGACTGCTTTGCTTGAGTAAAGGTTTCTTAGAAAGTGCAGATGCAGGCTGTTTGGTTTCCCCTGACGGAGATATTTGTAAGTTTGTAAATGAAAGATGTGAATTAAGTAAAGGAGCCACATGAGGGCCAAATGTGTGTCAGTGTTTACTTGTGTGTTGTGAGGTTTGTTCAGGTATCTCTGAAACACGTTAACCATTTTTGCATAAAAAGGAGTAAACCTGTAATTGAATTTGTTGTGATCTGCTGTACAAAACGACTCACTAGTTTAAAGTTGAAATGTGATGATCAGGTGATAAGAACTGACCTCAGATCAGCCGTAAGGGATAATATAGTGATCTGAATCTGTAAACAATTCCCTGACTTCACTAGAACAACTAATAACGAGATTTTAGCCAGCCATAAACAGTGATTTAGCTGTCATTGATGGAGGGATATCAAAAGAGAGGAACAATCTTATGTTGTTTTCTTTGAATATGAATATATTTTTTCCACACACTTGAATAGAATCAATGAAAGTCATTGGATACAACTTGGCTCTTCCTTTATTCACGGGATTGTTAATGTTTAATCATCAATCAACTGATTAGTCTTAAGAATTTACCCTTTAAATAAGAGATAATATTTTAGTTTTGGTTAATACATCACCATAGCTCACATATCTATTAATTTATACACCTTAAGATGGTACGGTTGCAGATCAAAGTTTGAAAGTTGAGAGAGCAGAGTTGCCAGATTGGGGGATTTCCTGGTAACTAGCCTAATTTCTATCACCCTTGTGTACGTTAAAATGTGTCTAGGGCTGGTGATAAATATTATGGTCATTTTAGTGACAGAAGGTGTGTGCATGAATACATTTGTTGCATGACAGTATAACTTCTAGCATTTATATTATTTGAACAGTCCTTATTTTTTATCAGAATGGGTGAGGTTAAAGCACTGCCTATCCATTTTTTGTATAGTAATCTGGCAACCCTGGAGCACAGAGCGAGCAAGAGAGTTTCACTGAGTGATACTTTGTGTCTGTATAAGACGTAAAAGTTTTACTGTTTAAGTCCAATTAAAGTCCAATTAAATGCTATCCAGCAGCAATAAAGTTCGCAGTAAGATAGTAAATTGTGTTGTTAATCCATGTGGTGTTGGTCCGTATGGATCACACTGTAAAATAACTACCCTGTGCAACACTAACAGACATACTGTATAAATGCTTCTGTGAGCAGCGAGAGCAGATCTCTTCTTATAGTCAGGTAAAATACATCCCCTTCTGTCATTGCTCCTTTTTCTGGTTTTAACCAGCTCTGTGGTTGTGGTAAATTATTTTTTTTTTAGATCTGAGAACACTGTGTGGTTTGATTTTTATTTCCGGGCTCTACCATTTCCTGCTCTGCTCTATGAGCCATGTCACATACAAACCATAATGCGTGTGTGAGGAGACAGCACAGCCCACAATACCTCAGTGCTCTACGATTTAAAGATTAACTAGCTTATACAGTATACACCTTTTCAGGGTCTTTTTGTTCTTTAAATGTTTTTCAAGCAGCAGTCAGGAATTCTTTTCGTTCAAAGGGTAGAGTGTGAAAAATTTCGAAAACTTGCTCTTTATTCTTTTCAAGTTACTGAAGGTATGCCTCATGGCTCTACACTAGGGCCAGTTTTGTCTTTTAGTGCTGCTCTCAGAACCTCTTATACCTCTTTTAGTTGGTCAGGGAATAAAGCTTGTAGAAAGGGACTCTTGTACCAAGCAGATAATCTGTTGCATCACTACTTTTTTCACTTTCAAGTATTCCTATAAAGTTTTCTAAATATCGATTAGTTTCCCTCAAATGAGCGGGTGCTAATAAGAGTGCTCTCAGTGACATGCCTGATTAACCATAACATAAAAATTTCGTTGGTTATCTGACTGTTGCGGGGGCGGCCTTGTGGTTAACACTTGGCAAACATTCTTTGTGATATGTAGTTGGCCAGACACTGAACGCTTCTATGTGTGGGCAGGGTTAGCTCAGTGGTTGAGGTGGTAGACTACTGATTGGAAGGTCCTGTATTCAAACCCCAGCACCACCAAGTTAAGCCTTTACTTGTCACAAATTTAGAAAATTTGCAAAATCTGATTCTTACAATCTTACATGAGAGGAAATGGTTGCTGTACAAGGTTCAAGGTTTTTGATTTTGTTTTGTTTTGAGTTACAGATATCTTAAAAACACACAAAACGAAAAAAAGAAGAAAAGGAAACAAAAATGCAGAAAAAGACGAAAAATGTGATTACGATATATATTATCAGTGCTAGTCCATATAGGGCAAGGAGGTGGGGGGTACTTACTTTTGATGTATTTTTGGTGTGTTTTGTTTATTTGTTTCCGTGCTGGCGGCTTGAGTAGTGCACACTCTGCCACCTACAGTATCTAGGGCACTAATCTCAGGGTGTGAAATACAGGCCACATCCCTGATTAGCTCGGTACAGTGACGTAGTCGGAGATCAGGAGCAGCTGGTGTAGAGACGTCACTGAGATCTGAGCGGAGAAGACGAGTGACGGACAGGCCTGAGTGTGAGCTGATGCTTTTAGACAGCTGTGGGGGAAACACACACACACACACGCACCAGCAGCCTGTACAGAAAAATTGTGTGTGTGTGTGTGTGTGTGTATGTGTGTGTGTGTGTGTGTGTGTGTGTGTGTGTGTGTGTGTGAAAAACGTTTGTACTCTAAGATTTATATGAACGTTTACACCTTTTTGTCCTCTCTCTGTCGGCCATAAATTAGGGTTGTGAGACTTTTTCCCGTGGCAGATCTCCATTCCTCCCATTTGAAAATGAGAGAGACAGAGTGAGAGAGATGAGACTCACTCTGCCAAACGTTTTATCACTTATGATGTTGATGTATTGCAGCTGTCAGGCTTTGTGTTTAACATTAACCCTTCAATCAATAAATCATTGCTACTGAAATAATTAAATATTTACACACGTTTCAACTTAATGAGACCCTGACGTCCCCTTCAACCAGACTGTCTGACATCTGATGTCTGTGGTTTTTCTCTGAAGCTCAGATGCTCTTTGAGTTAACAGCTAAAGGAAGCGACCAGTTTAGCATCACGTCAGCTGCACACACATCATCATCATCATCATCATCATGCTAAAAATGGTAGCGATAAACTTGAGTTACATTCAGGGTGAGTTGTTCACACTAACGAGAGAGGAAACGAAAACAGGCCAGATATAGAAATGTGGGAAACAAAGAGGGTCAAAATCAGTCAAATGGCCAGAACGGCCGTCCAGATGAATGGCCATGAGGGTCAAAATCAGGTTAATGACAATATGGAGGCAAAATGAAGTGAGGGCCAGAAGGGTGACAATCAGATGAGCAGCCATAAGGGTCACAACCAGATGAAAGAGCCAGAAGGGTGACAATCAGATAAGTAGCCATAAGAGACAAAATCAGGTGAATGGACAGAAGGGTCAAAAGGGTGCCGATCAGATGAGCAGACATAAAAGTGAAAAATCAGATGAGCAGCTGTAAGGGTCAAAATCAAGTGAATAGCCAAGAGTCACAATTAGGTGAGGGCCATAAAGGGCAAAAATCAGGTATGGGTCATAAGGGTCAACATCAGGTAAGCAGGTCATAAAGGTCATAGTCATATGAGCAGCCGTAAGGATCACAATCCAGTTGAGGGCTGCAAGGGTCAAAATCAGGTGAACAGGGTCATAATTAGGTGAAGGGCTATAAGAGTCACAATCAGGTGAGGGCCATAAAGTTCATAAGGATTATTTTGTCAAAATCAGGTGAGCAGCCATAAGGGTCATCATTAGGTGAGGGCTAGTGATGCGCGGGTCGTCTTTTAACCCGCGGACCCCGCAGGTAACCCGCGGGTCGGGTTGGGGCGGGTAAAGAAATTGTCGCTTTATTTGCGGGGCGGGTTGGGGCGGGTCATTAA
>JAQMYG010000001.1:3649501-3660647 GCA_030014215.1 Clariallabes teugelsi | reverse complement strand
TAGGCGCCTGCCCGGCCCGTGCGGCCGCTATGGGCACGGCAGTTCCTCCCCACCTTTGCGGGTTCGCCTCTCATACCAGGGGGAAAAGCGTAGAGTCTCTTCTGCCGCCCCCCGCCTGGTGCCTCATCACAGGGAGTCGTAGACGGCCAGTCACATCTCGCTCGCTCAGCAGGTCCGAGAACGCTCCCGGCACAAACTGGGCTACAGTAATATATGAGCAGCATTCATGTACAAGAGAGAATACACCACACACACACACACACACCAGCAAGTCTTCCATATCAGCATGTATATGTTGTTTTTTACTCGCCATTGTCCTACAGTATGCTGTGTTGCCGACACGGATCCGTGCCGCTTGGGTTTTAAGGGTGTTAATATCCTCGTTAACAATTTTATTTCCTTGGGGCAATAATAAGAACAAATCTATGTTCAGTATACACCTCTACCAAATGGTTGACATGTTGCTTCGTGGTAAAAAAAACAACAACAATAATTAATATATTTACAAATACAGCACAAATTTAATTTGTTGTCATGGTTTTAAAAAACAAACAGCATCAGAGACGCTTAATGTAATTATCAGGCTGTTCATTTCTCTCTCTCTCTCCCATCTGCTGTGTACAGTAGCACAGTTTGTACAAACTACAGTACGGAGAACCTTCAGTGCAGAAAGTCACTTGCATGTAGTATATTGGTTTCTCCACAATATACTGTACAAGAAATGTGATTGTTATTATTATTATTATTATTATTATTTATTTTTTTTTAAATAAACCTTTGAGTGTGTTTTGGAAACGTGTTTATTCTAAACCTAATTTACGTTCTCCACGTGTTCCACATGTGGGATTCCTCCAGGAACTCAAGTTCAATCCAATATCCTAAAAAACATATCAGCACCTGTCGAGCGAGTGTCCTGCCTGAATTCCCAGTTCACTCCCAGTATTCCCAGTATAGACTAGTGGAATCCCAGTTACACAAGTCTGTGTTGATTTGGCCCCGCCCCCTTGTGTTAACAGTGAAGTAACTATAAATCTTTTTTTTTGGCTAAAAAAATATCTATATAATCCCCTGATACACTAATGCACTTATCCCAGTGTTTCACTAGTGCTTGGACACCATCAAGGTAGAAAGTTCTCCCTCACTACACTGGAGTCATGATCGGACTGCCTGTCTGATTCACGTCTGAAACCCCGGCCTCCCAGGAACTCCTTTAATGACCCAAAACATGAGGAAATGGCTTGGAGCGAGGTCAGGACTGTACAGGGTATGTAGCAGTATAACTCCCAGCCGAGTTCCTATAATTCAATTCAATTTTATTTGTATAGCGCTCTTAGCAATAGTCATTGCCTCAAAGCAGCTTTACACAATCAAAAGAATTATTTAAGTTTGTATGGAATGTGAATGCGTATGAATCAAAATGGTCAGTTTGCGACCATAATGTGCGAGTCGTGTTGGTGAACGAGTGTGTGTTCAGTTCACACACACAGAAGTGTCTTTTTTTTTTCTTTAAAAGTTGGTGAGAGGATATCCATCGATCTTCAGTGATCAGTCGTTCCACTCACTGAATGTTCACGTGAACAACTGCAGTGGGCTCCGAGCCACCTCGACCGGGATCTTCATCTACACTGATGTACAGCCTCCTTTAAAAACGTTTTAATTTAGTGCTTGAAGTGCTTGAAGCTGTAAACATCAAGCACTTTCATTCTCCAGTAATTTCAGCACAAGTCCCGTTAATTAACACTAGAGAGAAAAAATAAACACTAGAAAAATTTGCAACTGGATTAGTTGTATTATCAAAACTCTGATGATAAGATCTTTGCATGCATGTGGATTTATTTTAAAGGTGACCTACTATGCAAAATTCACTTTTAAAATTTTTTTTGATATCTAGATGGGTCTCCAATGTGTCTGTGTGTCTATGTGTGTGTGTGTGTGTGTGCGCAAAGAAAACAAAAAGATACATATTTCCTGCTTGTTTAAACAAGCCGACATGATTTCCCCCTATTGTGACCTCATATAGTCAGGTCAAGTCAAGTAAGCTTTTTATTATCATTTTAACCATGTACACTTCAGTACACAGTACTGATACATACAAACCACATACATTAACAAAGCTAACTAATTAGCCGGCTAGCTGAGACAAAAACAGATTATAACACTATAAATAAACAACATGACGAACAACACAACACAATCCAACACTGCAGTAATGAGGTAATGAGTAGAGGGACAGTAAACATTTATTGTAATTAGCAGTGAAGATATAACAAACAGTCCTTGTGCAAATAACAGGTAACAAATACTTTCCATATAAGGACGACTTCCTCTGTTCCGCTGGAGGGGCGGGACTCAGGACTAACTCATTTGCATAGACACTAAAACAGTGCATTTGAATAAGGAGTGAAACAGAGCGATTGAGGTTTTACAAATGACTCCCTGAGGGATATTTCAGCCGGGACATTAACACACACACACACACACACACAATCTCTAGGGGAATTCTGAGACCTGCGTTAACGTGTTGAAGAACTAGGGTGGAAAAAATTTTTGGACTAAATATGGATTATTGGATTTTTATAAATATATTTTTTCATATATTTATGTTTTTCTTGGATTTTTTTTCTCCAATTTTCTCCCTAATTTAGTCGTATCCAATTCCTCCCCGTCACTAGGGGGCTCCACATTAAGGCCACTACGATCCCTGATTGATAAAACATCTACATTTATATGTAGGCACTAGATAACTAGCCTAGCTTGCTCTGTAGATTAGCTTCATCACTGGAACAACGTCACTGATGGCTGTAGCTCTAGTGATAAGCGCACCGTTTGACTTTGATCTAGAACACACTTTTCGCTAGAACGTAGCTTTATCTGTTTAGCTTAACCATGTTTGTTAGCTTAACCTTGGCGATCTGATTGGTCAGGAATTTACTACCAAAAAACAAAACAAAAAAAACCCCCACTTGATTTCACTCCACACTGATTTATGATGGAAGTATGAGACATGTGAGAAGTGTGTGTGCGTGTGACAAGTGTGTGTGCATGAGTGTGTGTTTGTCCTGCCAACATTAGTGTAGTGTGAAGATGATGCGTAATCCTTCACACACACAACCACACACACACATCCTGTGTTAGAGTGTCTGGACGTCTGACTCATCTTCATATGTGATGACTGGAAAGCGAACCGCTTCACATTAAGATGTTACGTTCAGTAACAGCGCTGGCGAATCCTGGACTCTGATTGGTCGGACAGAAGAGCGTTGATTAATTATTATCCATGGCAGGCACTTTGACAGTGGCGCAGCTAAGTTCCTAAAACGGTTCCTCCATGACTTTTCTGAAATCTCCAACGATTTTTTCCCCAGGACACCCCCCCCCCCCCAGAGGCGTTTATATTGCTAATTGACTCCGGGAGTTATATTTGTATACGGCGAACTCGTCGCAGAGAGCCTTCTTAAATCGATCGGGTTTGAAAGCTCGTCTGTTGCGATGTTCTTGATGAAGCTGGAAACCTTTTATTCCTCCTATGAGTGTGTTCTTACTAATCGGGTGTATTAGGTGGATTATATTACTGTGCACAACAGACAGTGTTATTACGTTTAGCAGGTGATGGAGTCGTATTAACTCCGGCAGAAAGGTGAAACGCGGCAGGTTCCCGCTGGCTCTCTGAGTGTTTCCTCTACACGCGTCATTTGGTTCATTACGAGACCCTCCATGAGCTCGCAGCAGAAACGGTTGGGGAAAATTACAGTCTGTTAGATGAAGTAGTGGAGGGGAAAAGAGGGCACATTTCTGCTCAACTACATCTCCGAACATTGGGCTGAGAAGGACTAAAAAAGAAAAAACAAAATGTGCAGTTATGTATTACGTAATTGACATCTACAGTATGTCAGTGGTCTGAGTGGGAGGGGCTTTCGTTCTCATGTCAGTCACACTGACACTAGCCAATCATCGATCTCTGGGCTTGTGTATGCAGAAGAGGGCCGATAGCACCTTCCACCG
Source organism: Clariallabes teugelsi (assembly GCA_030014215.1). Taxonomy (NCBI): domain Eukaryota; kingdom Metazoa; phylum Chordata; class Actinopteri; order Siluriformes; family Clariidae; genus Clariallabes; species Clariallabes teugelsi. The sequence goes on along the minus strand of JAQMYG010000001.1, from coordinate 3,656,645 downwards.
GACCCTGCACCAAGATTTGTCTTTTAGGTTTAAAAACAGGTAATCGGAAATAAAAAAGTATCATTTTGGATCTCAAGTCAAACTCTCGAAGCCTTAAAATGTCGTCGATTGGGGCAGAACACTGCGACGAAGTCGTGTTCAAGGGCGATCTCCTGGGACGGTCTGTGCTTGGCATGGAGCGAGAGTCGGTTCTGTTCTGTTGGAACGAATGAATTTAATCAGAGAGAGAGAGAGAGAATGCATGGCGACACGCTGCCAGGCCATCTGTACGGTGAGATACCGAGCCCGCACCCACCACCACCACCCCACACTCTCTCTCTCGCTTTCTTTCTCTCCCTTCATGCTTATTCTCCACATTATCCTTTTGTAGCGTTTACCTCAAAGCGAGATGTGTTTAGTTGTCGAGTGGAGCGTGAAAGTGCACCTGGAGAGAGAGAGAGAGCGTGCTAGAAATGAGAGGAGTCTAAAGAGCGTAAAAAGCATGACGACGTCAAACATGACACTCCAGGTTATACTTCACGGGTTTAGAAGTATCTTCATCTGTTCAAGTCATTTCCTTTTTCGGCTATTTTGTTCCTTCTTACTGGCACGAGTAACCCCGCAGGATATGTACAAGCTGATGAATTAATTAAAGGTTGAAGCCGTTTTGTGTTTGTTTGGGTCAACGTGGGAGTCTTTATACAGAAATTCACTCTGAGAAAGAGAGAAAAATTAGGGCAGAAGACGGAAAGAATACTTTTACAATAAGTCGTAAAACCAGGTAGTGCTTCCTAAAGACTAGAAACACCAGAATAAACACTGGCAGCGTTTTTGTCCAAGATGGAGTACTTACTGGTTTTACTGGTGAAAACGAATGAACCTAGACAGGCAAAGCCTTAAGCACTCAGCTACCTTTGGGGCAGTGGTAGCTCAGGGGGGTTAAGGCACCAAGTTACCGATCAGGAAGGTCGGTGGTTCGATCCCCAGCTCCACCAGGTTGCCACTGTTGGGCCCTTGAGCAAGACCCTTAACCCTATCTGCTCCAGGGGGCGCTGTATCATGGCCGACTCTGCAGTCTCACCCCAGTCACGCTGGGATATGTGAAGAAAGAATTTCACTGTGCTGTAATGTACAGTATATGTGACAAATAAAGGCAAAACCTTTCTGACTTTCTACAAGCATTCAATTCCTTGTATGAAGAAGTGATTTGAGTGGCAATGCAACGTGTGAGTGGAGATTCTATAGCACTCTAGTGGACACTCATTTTAATTCCTACCTGCATTTCATTCCCATTTACTCTTTAATGAGCAGAAGTGGAAGTGTCTGACCATTAGGCATTGTTCCAGAAGACTTATGCTTTGTTCAGATGCAATTTTGCGAACCTCAGTCGTTCCTCTTTTAGGGCAGAAGAGGGTTTCTCCTGGCAACCATTCCAGATAAACTATACTTGTTCAGTCTTCTTCTAATTGTGCTGTCATGGAGCATTGCACAATCGAACTTTGTGGCAAATGTGCTGGGACGTCCACAACTTGGAAGATTGTCAACTGTCTTGAATGCTTTCCACTTGTGGGTAATCTTTCTCACTGTGGAATGCAGAGCTCCAAATCGTTTAAAGATGGTTTTTATAACGCTTTCCAAATTAACAGTTGTTTCTCTAAGACCATTGCTTATGTCTTTCCTTCCTGGCATTGTGTTGACACACACCTTAATGGACAAGCAAACTGCCAAAACCTCTGCTTTAATAGAGGTCTGATTACCAATTAATAACCAATTAAGTCTGATGATTAGCAGAACCTGGCTTCAACTTACCCCCTTAAATCCAGTGGAAGCTGTAAGAGGGTACTTAGTATTGCCTAACTGTATATTTTGGGTTTGTTTTGTTTAATAACTAACTGTACTGTGAAAAAAATGTTACATGTTGTCATATATATGCTAATACTAAGACCTGCTATGATCAGATGATTTTTATTATGTTTCACAGCAACACATACTGTAGCATATATATAGGGGGTACTAACTTTTGATACAAAGGGGAATATAGCTTAGGGGAGTTCTCAGAAGAAGAAGAAGAAGGAACCTGAGATCAGAGCATAGCATCGGCCATGATGCAGCGCCAACGTTTCATGTGAACTCCGTATAAAAGGGTGTTACGGTCTGTCATACGGTTCATAATAAGACGCTGTAGTCTGTAAGTCTGTCTGTTATTGGACATTATGCGCAGTGGTGCGGGTCATAATTTGATGTAATAGAGTAATTAATTAAAAATTTTTTTTTTTTTTTTTTACTGAGGCACATCAAAGCATTAAATTGATAGAAATGCTGTACAATGAGGTCACGGCCACATTATTTCCTTCAGAATCATCATCATTATCACCTCCTTCTCATTTCCTGAGTCGGATTATGATCCGCTCGGGTACATTTTCTTCTCTAAAGCCGGAAAAACATCTGAATGTTAATCGCAGTTCATAATGGAGATACGCTCGCTATGATTCTCAGTACAATAAAATCCTCATTGTTAAACTCTCCACTATATATGTGTGTGTGTGTGTGTGTGTGTGTGTGTGTGTGTGTTGCAGAACGTTATGTAAGCCTTAATAAGAGGCAGCGTCGCATTTAGTAAACGAGTGTCTTCTTGCAGGCTAATTCTCCAGCATCGTCCGCTGCTGGTCTCATCTATTACTGTGTGTGTGTGTGTGTGTCTGAGTGTGTGTGTGTGTGGGGGGGAATAGCGAGAGAGCGAAAGAGGGAGAGAGCGAGTGAGCGTGGGAGTCGTGGCTCGTTTCCTGTCAACTCCGTCTAGGCTATAAATACATCTCATAGAGGAAGTGAACAGCCTTGTTTGAGAAACTAATAACGTTCCCTCGCTGTATCTTCATCTTTGTCATTTTTCTTCACCACACGTTTTCTCTTCCTCTACATAAATCTTCACCCTTTTCTCCGTGTCACCCTCTCTAATATCTTCACTTATTCAGTATTTGAGCTAGATTATGATAATTGTTTAGAAACCATCCAAACGCTGGACATGAATAACACCTCAGTATAATCCACTACAGTCGGGGCGCGCAGAAAACTGGATACATGAGGTTTTTTCCCCAAATGTAGCTTTAACAAAACAACACCACCGCTATCCAGTGTCCTGCTGTTCTCGCTATACAGTGTCCAGGTGTTATTCCATTCCATTGTCTAGGTGTTATTCCGTTCTAGTGTCCAGGTGTTATTCCATTCCAGTGTCCAGGTGTTATTCCATTCCAGTGTCCAGGTGTTATTCCATTCCAGTGTCCAGGTGTTATTCATATGCAGTGTCCAGGTGTTATTCCATTCCAGTGTCCAGGTGTTATTCCATTCCAGTGTCCAGGTGTTATTCCGTTCTAGTGTCCAGGTGTTATTCTTGTCCGGTGTTATTTCGTTCCAGTATCCAGGTGTTATTTCGTTCCAGTATCCAGGTGTTATTTCGTTCCAGTGTCCAGGTGTTATTCCGTTCCAGTGTCCAGGTGTTATTCCGTTCCAGTGTCCAGGTGTTATTTCGTTCCAGTGTCCAGGTGTTATTCCGTTTTAGTGTCCAGGTGTTGTCCCTATCCAGTGTCCTGGCGTTATTCATATCCAGTGTCCAGTTGTTGTCTCTATCCAGTGTCCTGGTGTTATTTCGTTCCAGTGTCCAGGTGTTATTCCGTTCTAGTGTCCAGGTGTTATCTTTATCCAGTGTCCAGGTGTTGTCTCTATCCAGTGTCCAGGTGTTGTCTCTTTCCAGTGTCCAGGTGTTATTTGTATCCAGTGTCCAGGTGTTATCTTTATCCAGTGTCCAGGTGTTGTCTCTATCCAGTGTCCAGGTGTTATCTTTATCCAGTGTCCAGGTGTTGTCTCTATCCAGTGTCCAGGTGTTATTCCATTCCAGTGTCTATTTGTTATCCCCCCTATTGTAACTCCTAGTTGTTTACACTCTGAGAAACAGGAGACACGCTGTGTCCTGTTCAGTGTTTCCAAGGCCTGGATCCTTTTCAGTTCTCGGCTGTGTAACTTGCCGCGGTGTGAAAGAGACATTAGCGCTCCATCATCCTTCAAAGTCAGGCCTTGTTGCATAATTCATACTTCATAATTCACCCTTTCTTCCAGAGCTCTCACGGCCAGGAGCATGTTTCTATATTAATGTGTGTGTGTGTGTGTGTGTGTGTGTGTGTGTTTGTGTGTTTGAAGTATGAGTCTCTGAATGCAACACTGAGCAACAGTGTGGGTGTACACCATTTTTAATGCAGCTGACTCTTGAATGACACTCATTAACAAGTGGAGTGTGTGTGTGTGTGTGTGTGTGTGTGTGTGTGTGTGTGTGTGTCTGTGAAGGTTCTGACTCAGAGAATGGAGTGGTTTCCAGAGTAAAATCTATAGGCTCTTTGCTGTGTGTACGTGTCATACATTTTTAATTAAAAAGTAATGACTTTTTAGTGACCATCAGTAAAATGAGGTTTGTGTATGTGTGTGTGTGTGTGTGTGTGTGTGTGTGTGTGTGTGTGTGTGTGTCCAGAACAGAAATATAAATGACTCCTTATCCTGTGGAACTCTCAGAAGCCTTCAGGGAATCGAAGCTCATGTTCCTGACTGGCGTACGTCTGAATTTCTGTATGTCTGATTATTATCATCTGAAATTATCATCCATAATGTTATAAACACTGACAGCAGGTGAATTGAACAACATTGAACACCAATTAATCAATGCTGGCCATGATAGAACGGCACCAGATCACCACAGCCCACTGCACACGGGGCCAAGCAGGCAAAGAGCCCAAGACCATCAACCTCCTCATGATCCCAATCCAATCAAGCACCCATGGAATGTGCCAAGCAAACACGTCCGATCCATGGAGCCCCTACCTCACAACCTTCAGAGGCCCTGTAGAGCCACACCCTAGGGGGTCAGATCCACCCCAGTGACACGAGGGGAACCCAAAACCTTGGTGGTCTTAATGTCGATGGTTTTAACAGTATGGCTGATCAGTGTAGGATGGATGCAACCATGTCACGGTCCGAGTAGACGAGGTGGATCCAAGCGCATAGTGCGTACGGAAAACAGTGCCGGTTATACTGTGATGTACAACGTGCTGATAGTTCTGTGGAAGAAAGCTCTTACCATGTGGAGATACGGGGGCACGACGCAAGCCTTGAGTGCAAGGCACCAATCTGCGGATCTTGGAGACATGGAAAGTGGGGTTGACCCGACGTATGGACAAAGCTGGGGACAGTGTGACAGAACACGGTTTGATAGTGTGTGAGATGGCGAAAGGGCCAACAAACCTTGGCGAGAGTTTTGAGACGTCACTTGTGGACAGCATGACTATTTGGCCGATCTGGTACTTGGGGGCTGAAGGCTTGGGCTGATGGGACAGCAGCTTCCTCCTCCTGGGTGGCTACATTATACTGTCATGATCCAAGCAGGCGAGGTGGATCCAAGCGCAGAGCGCCGCTTATCCTGTGATGTACAACGTGCTGATTGTTTTTTGAATGAAAGCTCTTTCCGTGTGGAGATACAGAGGCACGGTGGAAGCCTTAAAGGGAGAATGCGGAAGTGGTGAGCCGGCGTGCGGTGAAAGTCCGTGATCCAGAATCATGAGCGAGAGTCGATATCCAGAAATCCGAGAAAGCAAAGAAAGCAATAATCCAAATCGTGAAACGTGAGCGAGATCCATGAGACAGAGTGTGGATTGAGATCCGAAAGTCAAGGCAGAAAAGGTGACAACCTTAGTACCAAACTTAGCTAGTTCGTTAACTAGTTAATTCACCCCGATCAAACTAACTAACTAACTAACCAGAACTATTGTTTAACCTAGCGTGAGCAAACACAGGAGCTGTTCCTGAGATGAGATCTACTGTAGGAGCGATTAAAATTCTCTAGTTACCCATATCATGCTCAAGTGGATTTAGATGTTTGTCTGGTTTGTTGCCAGAATCAAAGAACCACAAAAAAAGATTTTTAGGGTAAAAACAAGGTCATTCACTTTACCCACCCATTTGGTGTCATTTTAAGCAATTATTTTGTGACTTTTATTTTAAAAAACGGCGATGTTCAGACCTCTGGGATCTCAGTGGTGTGTACAGTTGGGGGAAAAGAAAACGAGAAAAAACACAGTTTGTTAATTCGTTATGAAATCAAAAAAGAGAGAAAACACTTTAAAAAAAAAATACACACATGCTGGCTTGTTTTTTTTTTATTTATGTTTTCTGATTTTGTGCCCAAATCAAAGGTGAACAAAAAAAGAGACAACAATAAGCATGTACTTTCCATTTTCCTTTTTTTTTTTTTTACTTTGATTAATTAATTAATTAATTAATTAATTAGTTAATTAGTTTGTTTTTCTTTTCATTAGACACAAGTAACAAGTGACCTGGATATTTTCACTTGTTTCTTCACGTGTTGTGCTTGATTACGTTTTATTTCTAAAATTATGACTATTATTTTAATGCTTTATTTCTCCATGGAGATTTTCGTGCCGTTCCAGGAAGCCAACCCGGTAACCCTGTGACAGCAACAAAAGCAGTAAACTGACCTTCCATCAGCTTTACACAAGCATAAGACTTCACTAACAAAACGTTGTCTAAAAATCATTTGAAATAAATAAATAAATAACAAAACAAACACAGGACGACTGATGATATCTGTGAGTGTACAGTACAGTACAGTACGAGCTCCAGCGCTGACACTCGCTCTACAACAGCACCCTCTATCTGCCTGCAGTGGAACAGCAGCTTGTTTGCAGCTCTGGAAGTTCAGCTTGGTTTTAGAGTTCGCTAAACGTTCCCGTTCGCTGTGGAGCAGTTAGCGTGAGTGATGGTCCACGATGGGTCAGTCGTAGCAGAATATGTGTTTAAGACGTTTAAGCCGTGAGAGCGCACGACTCGCTAAAGCTAAAGCTTGTCGTCTGTTGCTATTCTTACTTTTAAGCACAATTTTCAAACAAAAACCTCATGTCTCTCAAATCGTATGCTAGAATCACCGCCGCGAGCGGATATAGCGCCACTAATCTGGGTGCGATAAACACACAGTGAGAAGCTGTAGCGCTCTCGCCTTCGACTCCGACACGGACAATTTCTTTTTACCTCTTTTCTGTGTGTGTGTGTGTGTGTGTGTGTGTGTGTGTGTGTGTGTGTGTGTGTGTGTGTGTGTGGGAGAGGGTGGGGG
>JAQMYG010000001.1:3547989-3558549 GCA_030014215.1 Clariallabes teugelsi | reverse complement strand
CATTGCATTCAGTTTTTATTCACAATTTGTTAAGTGTCCCAACTTTTTTGGAATCCGGTTTGTATATTGACGTATATAAGGTTAGTTACTGTAGAACATTAGTGCAGGCACAGCAAAAGCTTGACCTCACCTGTACTTGTGAAATATGAAAGAAAATGATGGGAGGTTCTGATGATGAACACATTATGTTTGGTTTTCTGTAGTTTTAAATGAAATGCTTCTGAACACCCCGTCACTGACATGTATTTTTCCAGCCAATCACAATGAAGAAATTGGACAAAAGATAAAAAAATTTTCTCACTCATGCTCGAGATATTCTAAGGTATTTCTCATGTTTTCAATGCTTTCAAATTCAAAGTTAAATTTAATTTGTCATGTACTCATCCACACACAGGGAAAGTCTTAGGCGTCTCTCAGTGACCCAAAAATGGACAACTAGAATAGAATAGAAAAAAATCACTTAAAAGGAAGGGGCGACTCCTGAGCAATTCATGAGGACATTTTCAATGTTAAGCGATGTAAATGTTAAAATGTAACTAAGAGCTGAAGAAGGCTAGGTTAGAGGTTAGCTGCTAATCATACATACAATAGATAGAAGACATATTGTAGATCCCGTTTTATATATTTATAACTAAACAGGTGAAATCGAGGACGGCATGTTGAAATAAATCTCTTATATCCATTTCACAATTCATTTATTGCCACTAAAAGCTAACACAAGCCACCCTTAGCAGAATTAGCTTCACAGTGCGCCTAAATTCAGGAAAGAACCCTAAACTAGAAATAACCTAAAGAAGGTTGTATTTTATTTTATTTTTTACAAGGTATTGAGAATCCACTTGTGAGCTTTAGTATTTTCATAAAACCAGAAGGGAATTGTTTTTTTGTTTTTTTTGGTTGAGGAAGCGGTCCAATGTAAAAAAACAAACACACCCACACACACACACGTGTAGATTTCAGGAGAGCTGTCAGAACATTTCCATCATACATAAATGACAGCTGCTGCTGCTTCACTCGGAAAATAAAATAAAAATATGACTCCTGGGTCGGAGCTGAATCCCGAGCCGGAGGACGGCCTTAACATTTTATTTAATTTTTTTGTACTGTACATGGTTAGCTAGTGGGTGGCTTAGTGGTTAACACTGTCGCCTTCCAGCACCTCCAGCATCCGGGTTTGTTTCCCACCTCGGGGTCTGTGTGAATGGAGTTTGCATGTTCTCACTGTGGGTGGGTTTGGTGGGTTTCCTCCCACAGTCCAAAGACATGCCGATTAGGCTAATTGGCGTTCCCAAATTGCTTGTAGTATTTGAAACAGGGTGTGAGCGTACTTATATATATTCTGTATGTGTGTGTGTGTGCCTTGTGATGGATTGGCCCCCATCGACGATGAGTGAGATTGCATGAGCAAGTCTACAATTTGTAGATCTGTTGTAATTCATTACACACTGATCTTGCATAACAGAACTGTCCCAGATCAGTGTTGGCACACTCATGCTATATCCAGAATGTCTATATCTTCAGTTTATTCATGATAAGAGGCTTTATTAAGAGAACACCTCCATGATTTTAGACTCGACTCGATTTTTATTATTTTTTTCGTCAAAGCTCGAGCCATAAAATTATCACGAGTACAATCTGCCCTACATATCCCTGCATGGCAGTTTCAGCCATAATTATAGTTATTATTGGTTATTATACCAGGAATAAGCCCATGGTGCCAGAACGCATGTGCTTCGCGGCTGTAAAGAGCACAGCGGCGCGGTTGTGTAAGCAACATTTGAGTTTGATTACGGTGGGAAAATCAGCCTTTCGTGTCGGCCGTTCGGCTTTTGTGGCCACCATTAGGTTTAACCGTGAAGTCGGGGTTACTTTATGCGTTATTTTACCAGGTGCTGCTGTGTAATTTTATTTCAGTCCGTCTTCCTCCCTTGAGGAAATTTCCACTCTGAAGAACACTTATTGTTTTTTTTTCTTTTTTTTTCTCTTTCAAGTGAGAATTGTTCAGCTCTGTTTGGATAGACGTCTGCCATTTTATGATCAGACATGGCTTCTTGTATGGGAAAATGTTTTGGTGGCTGCTTTATGTGATGATGCAACAATTTGTAACCATTTTTACTGATTTGTACTTTTCGCAGGGTGTGACCAGAGAGTCGTAACACTCTAGGCAAAAATAAACAAGGAAATAATAAGAATAATAATAAAAAAAGAAATGAAAAGTCACTATGTTTTCCATCCTTTTTGCTGGATGAAAAAGGAAAGCTTGCATGAGCAATCATACGTGCTGATTAAATTAGCTGTAGCATATGTACATACAAAGTGGGGCTTTATAAAGCCTAATGACAGCCACAGCTGCAATAAATCCCCGCTTTATATGCACACATGCTGTAACATTGTGATTCTAGATCTCTATAAATACATAAGCCAGTAAAGTAGGAAAAACAACCCAGTTCATAGAAAAATAAACCAAAACGAATCTCGCTGTGAAGGTAATTACAAATGACGTCAACCTAGAGAAGTTAATCACGTCCAAATAGGTCCACTGGTTGTGGGGAAATCTCTTAGGAACTGGGTGTGTTGGACATGCATGATTATTTGTTGATAAGTCAGAATTCAAATGTATTGGCACCCATCCACTCCTAGTGGATAAAGAGACCACCATGTACTCGTCCACTGTAGTGAAGTACTTTCATCATATCATCCATTTTTGCTTGGTTACAAATGTTAACTTAAGATTTCTTCTGACCCAGCACGAATTTTTGGTTTGGCAAAACGTGGTGATGTTAAATTAGTGACGCTGGGGCAATATTGGTATTAGGTTGTTTTCGTTTTTTAATTACTTTGATCAAATCATTCTGGAACAACATGGAGTACATGATGATGGGATAATGTTGAACGAATTCCTCTAACACAATGTTGCAAAAAACAATTATTTAAAAACAATATTAATATGAAACAAATGGCAAATCCCTGGCCAAGGGTTTTATTCCCTCCCCAGGTTAGCATGAGTGTAGTTTGTATGTTCCCCTTGAGCTTGGCGGCTTTACTCTGGCTACTCCGGTTTCCTCCCACAGTCCAAAGACATGCAGATTAGGCGAATTGTCCATAGTTTGTGAGTGTGTTTGCTTGTACTCTATGCCCTGCGATGGATTGGCACCCTGTTCAAGGTGTACCCCAGCTAGTCCAATGAGTCCCCTGCAATAGGATCCATGCTTCCCTGTACAGGATAAATGGGATACGAGACCACTAGGGGCAGAGTAAAGAGTTAGGGTTAGGGTTGTGTGGGCAGGAAAAAAAAAAACTACACAACAGAGATTTATCAAAATATTAAACTGGGAAGCAGCCAAAACGATTAAAAAAAAAAGCACTGTCACTTGCACCTCCAGAGTCTGGGTTCGATTCATGTCTCTGTGTGCATAAAGTTTGCACATGTTCTTGCATGTTGTACCACACCTTGTGCCCTAAGTTTCTCCGTGACCCTGATTACAGGATAAAGCGGTATAGGCGATGAGTGACGACGACCAGTCCTCCTGTTTATTCTCGTATTCTTCTAACCAGCCAATCATACAGTATGTCAGGAGCACACAGTGTAAAATCATGCAGATATTAAACACATCCCTGATTTTGTCGCACTGTATGAGGTAGTGTGAACGATTCCAGAATCCAACAACGCTGTCGCTTAAATGTACAGCATGCGTTTGTTCTTGGTAAGTCAAACATAAAAGAAGTTTGTAAGTCTGCTAAAGAGAAGGGTAAAAGAGTTCACACACAGTTCATCTTGTACAACTTTTCCAAGGGAAAAAAAAAACAAAAAAACTTTTCATGCAAAAGCGAATCTAAAATTTTATGGTTCTCACGTTCAGTTATATTTGTTCATTTAGCTCCTGTCAGTTCAGAGTGTAGAAGCTCATTTGCTTAACACACACACACACACTATCACCTTGGACTGAATATCATCTCTTCTTTCTGGATGGCTTTTCTACCTTTCTGACACAGTTCAAATCCAACATTTATACCTCTTTATCTGCTTTTTCCTCCATGCCCGGGAATCCTCTTTTTTTTTTTTCCACTCCAGCAGCAATTCAAACAAATTCCCATAAATTGGAGTGTGCGTGTGTGTTGTGTTGTGGTGTGTGTGTGTGTGTGTGTGTGTGTGTGTATTCAGCGGGGGCTTCTTCATCAATAACGGCAGTGGTTTTCGTGGCATGAACGACATTGTGCCTCGCAGCAGGGTTTCTTTATCTCTCTTGAGAAACAAAATGGAAAACCTAGCTGCAGGGCGGCCATTTTGAAACCGCCGCCACCGCTGCTAATGATTAGCCATCCAGAGCCCACGCTTATCTCCTCATCCCACACGATAACGTCTTATTAAAGATTCCCTTCCTCCTTATTGAAGAGGGACGAGAGCAGACAGGAGGGAGGGACGGGAGGGATGGGGAAGTACGGAGAGACGAGCCCGAGTGTGGTTTCATGAGACACAAGGTCATAATGGAGTGATACAGTAAAGCATTTAAAAGTGTGAGCTTTGGCACTGATATGATGGGTGACATCTTCGACCAGCCCCGCGTGTCTTTCTCGTTCCTTCTCTCTCTCTCGTTCCTGGGATGAGTGACACTCCGTGTGATTCTTAATGACAGCTGGAACAAATGGGCTGTAATGAGGTGACCTTGTGCTCAGCTTCCTGTTTTTTTTTTGCTTTGTCTCTTCCTCTCACCGATTTCCAGTGCATGATGACCAGCCTGGCTTGCTCAAAAGGATCCATAATGGCTGTCGGTGAAGATGTATTCCTTTTAAGGCAGGAACCGATGTACCTGGCTAGTATTTGATCATAAAAGGTCCCAGAGCTTTTGGAAAAGCCATTTCAGGGAACGATCGATGTTTGCTATTGCATCCTTATCCCTCCACAGAAAAAAAGTAACTTCCAGGAATCAACAACACAACACTACCAGACATGGTGATGGTGGGTGTAATTGCTAATTCATCTTCTAGCAGCCAAGCCTCAACAACCTATAGTCAAGGCTTTGTCAGGATTGGAGAAGGGGGAGGGAAGGCTATCGAGGTGCTCAGAATCTCTAGTGGTCCCGATTGAGGTCTAGGGGCATTTACACTCAACAATCCACCACCATCTTGTTTTGATCAATTATCTTTTGATCTAAACATTTATTTACTAGTCTCATCAGGATACAGAAATGTTTGACTGGACATGTTTATTGTCATTCATGTTAGGTAGAAGTTTGACGTCATGATATTAGCTATGCATCAACTTTTACTAAGAAACCAGCCAGCATTCAGTTCCCGGGTGATGCTGTAACCTCTCGCAGCCTGGAGCCTAGAGAGAGCTGATTGGCCGAGCTCTCTCAGCAGGGTGGGATGGGAGGCACTTAGTGCTCTCGCATTAATCATGGCTCTATAGTCAATCAGGGGTGTCTGTGAGCTCATGCAGTTGGAAGGAGTGGATAGAGCTGTCCTCAGAGTGTGTTACGCCGCCCCAATGGTGCATGAGCGAGCAGTTCGAATAGATGCGGTTGGCTGACGTCATGTGGTTTGGAGGAAACACGTGATAGTCTTTGGTCCTTCCTGCCTTGTTGTGGGAGCCCCCTAGTGATGGGTGGGATGTGGATACAACTAAATTAGGGAGAAAATTGGGAAAAGCGTGGTAGCTGCACAATTTTTCAGCAAAAGTTGTTGCATGATGAGTAGCCAATCGCATCACTTCTTTCTGTCACATGATCAGTGGAGCGAAGATACTTCCAGTGCAACAGGGGAAATGTGAGGAAACCACAGCTGCAGCATGTCGCTTAAATGTGCTCAGGGTTTTTTTGGAGAATGTTTGGACAGAGTGCACATTTCTTGTCCTTGAGTAAAAGTATAGATTCCCTAGGGCAAATATTACTGAAGTAAATGTAGAAGTCCTCGATTTGCTTGTTTACCTGAGGAAAAATACAGAAGTACTCACCTTCAAATTTACTAATTTAGAATGACTTATACAGTATTATCTCACTGTAGGTTCTCTCTCTCTCTCTCTGTGTCTTTCTCTTTCTCTCTCACCGCTTCCTGATTCTGAACTTGCTGTTTTTGTTGATGTCTGCAACCAGCAAACCTTCTGATTTTAAACTCCTGTTACATTATTAGGTGTGTCTCAAAGGAAAGGCATGTCAAGTCCTGCAATAATAGCCAGCAGGTGATGAAATTCCCTCTTCAAATACTACACACCAGTACAGTAACAAAGTGCATGAACTAACTTAACTCCCATCTCTGACCTCTGCAGTTATGTGTCACTTAATGGAACATGGAGTTTGCATGTTCTCCCCGTGCTTTGTGGGTTTCCCCCGGGTACTCCGGTTTCCTCCACAGATATGCAGGTTAGGCTAATTGCCGTTCCCAAATCGCCCGTAGTGTGTGAATGAGTGTTTGAGTGTGTGTATGCATATGTGCTCTGCGATGGATTGGCACCCTGTCCAGGGTGTACCCCGCCTCGTGCCCTAAGTCTCCTGGGATCGGCTCCAGGTCCCCGCGACCCTGAATACAGGATAAAGCGGTATAGAAGGTGAGTGAGAGAGCTACAGTACAGTGGCTTGATAAATATCTTTAACAAATAAATACTGCAGTGTAAGTGAGAACGGAAAGTGGCAGTCAGTATTTTACAGCATTCAATACAATTATAAATGAAAAAAGGCTGATGGAAAAAGGGAAATAAAGCGCTATGGTAATTGCTCTTCTGAGAAATATATCCAACTTCACTTCATCCTATAATCTCATCACACCATTGTTGATTATTTTCCTATAACAGAAGATCGTATTTAGTTTTATTGCCTAATTATTTTATTAACATTGTTGTAGTCACACAGTTTAAAGTGACATTTATTTATTTCTAAACCAACCACACCTCCTGTAAATCTATATCATGTTGGTTGCGTTTAATCAAATGTTATAGATTCTATCCCGTATGCACAGTAATCTATACTATATGTACTTGTGACAAATCAGATAGATACTTTGTGCACATGTACATGTTTTTTTTTTTTCCTGTCAATGAAGAGCATCCGGAAATGGAGCTCCACTGAGCGTCTGAATCTCATTTTCACCTCCAAACCAAAATGGCTCCCCTCCCGCTGTGTCTCATTGCTTCTGGAGGGTGGAAGTTGCAGCTGGCTCCTTTACTTGCTTCCTGAAATCGAACATCAGAAATGAGCTCGGCTCCTGTCAAGCTGTCTTTCTTGATACATTTCTTATGCTGGTAGATCTAATTTTCAGTGTCTAGGAATATAGTGATGTGCAAACGTCTTGAACCAGACCTTTATTTCATGATGTCAATTAAGAAAATGTGAACAAAAGTGTTTGACAGTTTAAAAATGGATTCTTTATGTAGCAACTTTAGCAGCGACCTCATTTCCCCTCTCATCATTCCCAACCACTCAGCATTCAGCATCACCAGTAAACTAATCATCGGCCTGATCATCTGTCATCATCTGCACCTCTTTCTCACTGGGTCATGCCTTAAGTTAGATGCTTTTTTATGATTCATAGGTCATACTGTTTAAAAGAAATGCTCTGAAACTGCTAAAATATTGGGACTCTGAACATGAGAGACAAAGTCAGCTTGGAGAACTGTTCCTCAAGACTGCATTAAAAATGCAAGCAAGTCTGGCTCTTTGGAAGCAAAAATATTTTTTAAAAAGGGCGGGGTCAAGGCTTTTTCACAGTACTGTATATCAACAGGAATAGAATCTGGTCAATGCACCAATTTGTACCAACGTACAATTGGCTTTAAGGTCTAAGGTTAGAAGGAATCCAAACTAGATACAGTTCATGTGTATTTAAACTAGAACACTGTGAAAGGCTAACTTTATAATATTGCAAATTTAACAGATAGAACTCATTTCGTCAGCTAAAACAGGGCGGGATTTAATCCATTCTAAGGTAGAATTTGCTTGTTTTTATTTAAAACTCTCATTTGTAGGCCATGCAGGGAGGAGAATTGTTGTTGTGCAAGTATTTTTTTCCCCTGCTTGTTTTTGCCTTTGACATCCTGATGAATGCAGTTGATGTGAAACAGGATTGCTGAACTTCAAAGAGTCCTGATTACAAATCTATCTGTGATGGTCTGAAAGAATGATAGCACATGCTGCTTTACTGCTGTTTAAATTAGAGACACGACAAAAGAGAAAACATACATGGATATATGGATGGATAAAGACAGAGAGAGAGAGGGAGAGAGAGAGAGAGGGAGAGAGAGATGATTTGAATCTTTGCTAATTGGGTCTCCTGAAGGAGTTCAGCCATAGTGCGAGTCTAGAGGATAATTTGCTACTACATTGGCAGGTGGAGCTTCCACTGTCAGTGTGTACTCAGTAGGGAATGTGTGTGTGTGTGGTGTGTGAAAGATGAGCCCATGCATGAATGTGATAGAATATGTGTATGCGTTTATGTGTATTAATTGTCGTTTTGTGTGTATGGTGTGTGAGATAGCCCTAGAGAGGAGCTTCTGCTGGCTGGATGCCCATGAGTTGTGGCACACTGCCAGCTGTATTATTGTGAGTCTCTCTTTCTCTTTCTCTCTTTCTCTCTCTCCCCCCCCTCTCTCTATCCGTGTCCAGTGCAGTGAGCTCTAAATGCTTGTCTATCTTTGGCTAATCCCATTTTTAAAGATGCTTCATTGCACAGCCTGCAGGTAGTGCATTATATCAGCAACCCTGAAAGCCAGACTAAGAGTAATGAGACGCAGATGTGCACCTTGAGTAATATGACCAAAATCCACACTTGAAGTGATGGCACCCAGACAAATACTCATATTAATCGATCAAGGCCAGAGTAACAGGGTCCAGAGCAAGACCGAAACTGACTACGGGACAAGACACCAGGTAATGAGACCAACACCAAGAGTCTGATTCATGAGACTCAGACTGAACATCAATGAATCAAAGCCAAGACTAATAGTAACCAAGTGCAATTAGATAAAGAAGACAATTTGAGTAATGGGTAGGTCCCAAAGTAATAAGACCCAGACCAGGACTTAGATTAGAGAGAACCGAGACAAGAGTTAGAGTTCTGACTCACAAACCAAGATTTTCAAATACCAAAAACATCAGGGTCATCGGATCCACAGTAATAAGGCTGAAGCTAAGGGCTTAGTTTACTGGTATCCAGAGCAAGTTCCGGACCAGGGGTAATAGGCCCAAAACAAAGTACTTAGACACAACAGCAAACAGACCAAAACTCTGAGAAATAAAATCCAGACCATGAGTGAGTAATGCGACCTAAGTCCAAAGTCAAGTCCCAGAGTAATGGGACCTAAACCAAGACTTATGAGATCTAGACCACGACTTAAAACACTATGACCCAAATAAATGTTCAGAATAAATAGACCCAGATCACGAAACCAAACCAAAACCCAGAGTGTCAGGAACCAGAGTAATTGACTCTAGACCTAGGTTTAAACTAATTCGACCAAGACAATATATTAAAGCAATGATTCTCTGACCAAAATCAAAATGCAATGAAAGTAAAGAAACTCAGAACAAGGTGACAATGCAAAATAATCAGACTCAGACCACGCACCAGTATAATGAGCTTCCGACCAAGCCTGAGGTTAATGTGACTTAGACCAAGGTCAGGAACCCCGGACCATACTCGAAGTTCATAGGGTCAAAACAAGATCAAAAATATAAGTAACAAGACCCAGACCAAAATTCTCAATAGTAATTTTGTCTAATAAAACACAGAAAAGAAATCCAGAACAAGAGTTTGAATAATGAGCTGACAACCAAGGTTAGGACACAGAGTAATGGGACCTAACCCAAGATTAAGTGTAATGACACAACGCTCCAGAGTCGAAGTACTGGATTTGGACTGATGGCATTAAAAATTGGACCATGATTCAGCACAGGTGAACCAATACCAAGACATCTGAGGAATGAAACCTAAACCAATGCATAAGTTATGAGACGTAAATCAAGGTCAAGACCGAAAAATGTAACCAAAACAATGACAACCGAACGAAATTTCACTATATAGAGATTCTGATTAATGAAATATCAATTAAGATTCTGGGTAAAGACCAGGAGTAATAGGACCTGAACCAAAGCTAAGCAACAATGCCACTTGGACAAAATCAAGACTCGGAGTAATAGAACCAATATCAAGTCCAGACTCAAAGGTTAAGTTAGGGTCAGTTAGGATACAGCGCCCAGAACAGATAGAGTTAACTGTTTTTCTCAAGGGCTCAACAGTGGCAGTTTTGGCAGTGATGGGGCTTGAACCTCCATCTTTTAAATCAGTACCCCAGAACCTTGCCACCACCACCACTGACCAGATCTGAGTCACGTTAGGGTAAAAATAAAAATCAGAATTGAGTAACTTCAGGGCTGTAATATGAACATAGCCAGAGTAATCAGATTCTGACCAATTATTGCACTGTGTATTGGGTATTAAGTATTGAATCCCAAAGGAAGGTCAAGTCTCAGATTAATGTGGACCAAAACCAAGAGATTCATTCATTCATTCATTCATCTTCTATACCGCTTTATCCTGTATTCAGGGTCGCGGGGGGCCTGGAGCCTATCC
>JAQMYG010000001.1:3478111-3491020 GCA_030014215.1 Clariallabes teugelsi | reverse complement strand
GATTTTGTCCTAAATTTAAGGGGAAATTCTAAGAAAATGTCATAATTCTAAGAATTTTCTTAGAATTTTGTCAATAGAAGCAACTTTTAGGCTTAAGAAGCTTTGTGAATACGGGCTCAGGAGTCTTTAACCAGCAGAACAAACTCTGTTTCCCTGAAATAATATGTTAGCATAGTTAATAATTATGTGAAAAAAAAAAAAACAGTTTAGTCATTTCTGTAGTTTTTTTTTACCCAAGTACATTTATTTATGTAAATTGGGGGCTCTGGTGACTCAGGCGGTTGAGATTTGAGCCTCATCAATGCCGGGTCATCTCTGTTGGGTCCTTGGGCAAGACCCTTAACCCCACATCCTAAACAACCCAAACAGTGCATGCAGTGTCATTCCCAAGCCTGGTTAGGAAATGGGAGCGTCTCAATAGTAAGGAAATCTGGCATAAAATAAATGCCAAGGGAATACATTGAATACATTTTCTTCAGCAACTGACATCAAATAAAAATGGCCACTCAGAGCATCCACAGCGAGCGCAATGGCAGATATACATCACTTTCGACATTTAGCTGGATAAATTGTTGCTAACACGTGAGCTCAAACACACAGAGGTCGAAAAAGACGTGATTCCTGATAGATTTTTCCCAAACTTAGTAGAGGATAGGCCTATTAAAAGAAGTCAACATAAGAAGTCAACATATAAATTATAAAGGAACTATAGGAGAAGATGGGGGACCTTCACACCATGCGCACAAACTTTAACGTTATTAGCATGAGGTGGTATCCAGACAGATTATAATAAGGTTGATGAAAGCGGCAACACTAAACAAAACATGCTTTAGTTTTGTTCATTGTCTTTAATGTGTTTAACGCTCAAATGTTCAAACGTAACGTTTCTGCTCCTGTTACATCATGCGTAGCAAATATTAATCAAATATTCTATTTTGAATTCAAAGGAAAAAAAAAAAATTTCCTGACTCCACCCTCACCATTTCAGATTAATGCACCTCACTTACCGTCACCACTATTTTGCTATGCAAAGCAATTAATATTAGTCTTAATGAAACTCTAACAAAAACAAACAATAGTGGGGTAAACGGGGTGGTTTGGGGGCATGTGGGGACATTATGTAGGTAGTAGAGGTCGTGGGGGGGGGTCGGTAAATGAAGGGTGGTTCGGGGGTGGGGGGGTGTGGTGGGGGCTACTGAAGAGCGCTTTCATTCAGCGACGCTCAGAAAGCTCAAGCAGCTAAACAAATGAGTGACAAGCTCTCGGCCCATTCTTATCGGCCGGGGACTTATTAGCATCCCGCGCTCTCTCGCTCTCTTTTCTTCTCTCGCTCTCTCGCTGTCGGCAACATGTGGAGGCATCGCTATAGCAACCGGTTTGGGTGACATGTGCTGCAGACAGCGAGTCCAGAGATATAAGGAGGGGCGGCGTGGAGAAAAAAAGAGAGAGGGAGAGAGAGAGAGAAACAAAAAAAAAAAAACGGTTTGTGATGAGTGCGCTCGCACATTCGAGCATTCGAGGAGAAGCGAAGCGACACGACGCAGCTGGCGGGAAATCCTCGGTGCCTTCTGAGCTTTCTTATTTTTAAAAAATATATTTTATCTCTCTTTTTCTCATTTTTTTGCACTTCCTAAAAAATAGAAAGAGAGAGAAAAAAGGAAAAGAAAGACATGAGCACCTGCTAATTATACGTGGTTTGGGTTTTTTTCTTTTTTTTTTTTGTTGTTGGATTTTTTTCTTTTTTTTTTCCTTTTTGGCGGGACCGTGTGTGAGAGATCTGCACTGGGGATCATGGCTAACCCAGCTCCGAGTCTGGATTTAGGTAACCTCATGCTTATAATTATTTAACAATGTGGTGTTTAGGCAGGATGGATAGCGCAAAGAAAAAAAAAAAGAAAAAAAAAGAAAAAAACGTCCCGTGTGGTGTTTCTCCGCCGGGGTGAAACGAAACTTTCCCTCGACTCTGGGATGTGCCTGCGCTCTGGAGCGCGTGAATACGATTTGCTGTTGTGGTTTTTCTTGTCGATCTTAACCTAATTGATGCCTTTGATAATCGCCTTGGTGGTGTTTAATCTGCGATTCACTGTAATTATTTCTTAATGACCTGTAACGTGTATATGAATTTGAGGAGATGATATTACGTGTGTGTGTGTGTGTGTGTGTGTGTGTGTGTGTGTGTGTGTGTGTGTGTGTTTTGAGTTTTAGTTGAATTTATAGTATTAATATTATAATTTTTCCCCCCAAAATTTCCTCCAACAAGATTAATTAAACACTAATGATTTTTTTTAATGCTTTTTGTAAAATCACCAATGAATAAACACCATTAAGGATTCGAACTCATTCATTAAGAGGTTTACTTTACAACTGGAGTAACTCTTCTTAAATCCTCCACTGTAGTGTTCGCATAGTGTTTATTTGTATCTATAGTATTTAAACATCCTCAAAGGTGTTAATTCTAGACATTAATTCCATTCAGCAGTCTCTCTGCTCTCTTTTAAATACTACCTCAAACCGAAAATGTCCATTAATACGCAAACATAAGTGTTAATTCTGGTTTGTTGGTGTTCATCCATCAGTGTGAGGGTTCATCTAAGACTCTAAGAGCAAGTGTTAGAGTGAAACAGTCCACAGTAAGTGTGGGTGTTATAACTATACCTTACTCAGTAAAGCGCTAATTCAACAGTTAGTCTTTATTTAATAAATAGTAGTGTTTATTAGGTGTTAATCCATCACTGGTGACCGTTTTAATGACCGAAATGCTGTAACGAGCCGCTTATTAGGTGTCAATCCAATAATTCAGCAGGACTGTGGGTGTTAATTTCAGCACTCACTTGTGTTCACCCTGAACGCTGGTGTTACCGTCACCCCACATTAATCCATCATGATAGTTTTACGTTGATCATATTCAAAATGTTGGTGTTTATCCACAGTTTCATGTGTTATTTTATATATAATGAATTCAAGTTGAACAAATACTATTTAGGTATTAATATAGTCTTTATATATTAGATAACCTCAAAAGCATTGGAAATGCTTAGATCATAGTGCAGGTGTTCATCTCAGTTTTGGGGATAAAAGTGAATTTTTCGATAGAAACATTGTAGGTGTTAATCCAGTGCTTAGGTGCTCATTTACTACAGAAAGTTTTTTTTTATGATGATTCTGAAATGGTGTTCGTAATAAACACCTCATGTAGTATTCTTTATCATTAGGTGTTAATTTCTCAAATTAACTGTAAATATAAATCCATTAATGGATCCTACATGATGTGGTGTTAATTCCAGAACAGGCGTCAGTTCAACACTGGGACATGTGTGTTCAGTCTCAACACCTGATTGTGTCTGATTTTAAGAATGATTTTTTTTTTTTTTTTTTTTACATTTATATCCCCTTAAGGCTAAACTTGCAGTTGATAAAACAATGATGGTGTTGATTCACAAAGTGTTGAAATTGTCACTGTAACTTGAAGGTGTTAATTACAGAAATATGGTCACTGCAAGAACTGGAAATGTAAAAAATGTTTTAATACCAAACAAGGATTTCGTACGTTCGTTAATGTAGAAAATGAAGTGTTAGTTTGTCACGCCCAGTAAAGTGTTGATTCGTTACTGCAGTTATTTAATCAGGATGGGTCAGGTTGGGGAAAAAAAGGGTGTTAAGAGGTGTTCAACATTGATATTAAAGGTGTTTGGAATGAACACTGATCTTCTGGAGGTGTTTATTCATTAAATTATTAAAAAAGGTTTTTAATAATAAAATATTGAAAGTTTCTAAACTTTTTGAGTTTTAATTGGATTAAAAATGTAAGTGTTGATTCACCACATGAAGGTGTTAGATGGTGAAACGTAAGACTGATAAAAAGCTTCATACTGAAGACATTCGCATGATTTGAAGGCTCTTGTTAATGCACCACCTGATGGCAAATTAAAATGCATAATAAAACAAAATAAACGCTGGGTGTTAAGCCTTGACTTAGTATTATTTAGGGGTTACTTGTAGGCTCGTTGAGGTGATTTCAGCAGGGACAGGAGTTTTGTTTATTTCCTGTTGTGTACAAGGAAGCGGGTTTCACCTCCACGCACCGCATGTTTATCGATCAGGTGGAACTTCACGCCAGATTACACGTCCAGTCCTCCAGAGACATCGCCATGTTCGTTATCCAGAAGTGATTATGCATCTCATTGTATATTTTATATTCTAACACTTTTATTATAAGGATTTCCTTTTTACGTCCTCTTTGCCTTGTTTTATGAGAGAGAGAGAATCGAAGGGATTGTAAAATTGTTCATTTCCACTAAGGTCGAGGTTTAATTATCGAAATCGAACTTGCACCCTTTGTCGTAGCGTTTAGTAAAAAAATAAATGCACAAAAGATAAATGATTAAATGTAAATAAATTAGCTTCTGGAAGGAGACTAAACACCACTTCAATTTTTGAAGCTATGAGTTCATGTGGAGAAAAAAACAAACAAACAAAGAACAACAAAAAAAGAAAACGTAAAAAATACAGAAATGTATTTTAAAAATATGCATATGCAAAAAAAAAAAAAAACGGAGGGCAAGAGAGAGACACAAAATATGTAAACTCTAAAATGTAAGAATTAACATATAAACCTTGTAAGCAACGAACGTCACAAATGGTCATAAAATATAAACATAAAAAATTGTTCCAAAGTTAACTAGCTGTTTTTTCAGTTTTTTGTTTTTTTTTTACATCTGACTTTGTATTGTGTGTGTGTGTGTGTGTGTGTGTGTGTGTGTGTGTCTTTAACCGAGGTTCAAGGCGACATTTTGTGGGCCGTATTTTATTATTTTTTTTAGATTGTTGGAGTGGGGTGGGGTGGGGTGGGGGTGGGGGGGGGGGTGTTAGACATCGCTGCAAGCTGAGGGCCACCCAACATTTTTCTTTTTTAACTCTCTTTCACCCTCATTCAAATCAGATTCTGTCTTTTCTTCTCAAAATCCCTCCGATCTGAAGAAAGGATCCACGAGAGAAAAAGATGAATAAACTTGAAGGAGGGAGAGAATGCCTCTCGGCTCTGTTAGCGCAGAGTAAAAAGAAAAAGAACGAAAGAATCTTTCAGCAATTGCACTCGGGACATGTTTATGAGTCTTTAGACTGTGCAGGAGTGAAGGAGTCAGAGAGACACAGATGAAATGATGAACAAAAAAAATTATTAAAATAAAAAATATACACTTTTTAAATTTATTTTAAGTTTTCCAAAATTGTGCACAGCGGTGCTTTTGCCCATGTTTAATTTGCATTTTGAATATTACGTGCTGGAGGTTTACAGATGAAATAACACAAGGAATAACATTTAATATAGATAGATAGATAGATAGATAGATAGATAGATAGATAGATAGATAGATAGATAAATAGATAGATAGATAGATAGATAGATAGATAGAGATAGATAATCCATAGCAATCAGGTAGAAAGAAAGAAAGAAAGACGTCTTAACAGGAGGCTGCAATTACACACACTTTTCAGGTTTCGCGCTGTTTCTGGAGACATTTTGTGGGGACCATGACATGGACAGACAGACAGACAGACAGATGCACACACAATCGATTTACACGAAATCCAGAAATTCTATAAAGTCTGATTCTTTTCACTCTTTCAAAAAGATAAAAAAATTCCCATGTTTTTCTCTTTATTTGAATTTTTCCTTTTGACACACGTTCCTCTTTTTTTTTTTTTTTTGACATGCTTGACGCCCATCTTTTTTTCCTTGCACCACCCACGTGAACCGAATGGGGGAAAAAAAAAAAGAAGAAAATTTGCAAGTCCAATGTTATTCCCTGCAGACGAGCACACAGCGACAAAAGGATAAAAGCCTCGGCTTCTCTCCGTCTCTCTCGTTATTTCTCTCTCTTCCCTCTTCTCTCCTCCCTCCGCATCTCATTCCTTCCTTTTCCTTCGTCTCTGCTTTTAGCAGAAACAAAGTGTTTTGTGCTTTTCTGTAAAATGTAGACTTACGCCTCGGACGTGAATGAATGAGTAAAAACAAGCAAACTAGACATAATGCGTTGTTACAAATTATTATTATTATTATTATTATTATTATTATTAAAGATCTTAGAATTTCTCAAATTTATTACCTGTCTCATCATGTGTGTGTGTGAAAGTCATTGGTATGTGACAGCTTTCACATTAATATATATTTTAGCATGACATGTTCATATAACATTTACAAAGCAAAAACGCAAAAATATATTTAAATAAGTTTGTTTCTTTTTTCTTGTTGTAAACGTTTAAACACATTAATAAAAATATAACACATTTTTAATTTGTAATCTTGAATTGTAAAGCATTATTCTGCAGGATTTCATGTAAATCGATTGTGTGTGTATGTGTGTGTGTGTGTGTGTGTGTGTGTGTGTGTGTGTGAACTCTAAATCCTGCCTCTCTGTCTTTCTGATCCTATTTGATGTGAGGAAGGTCGGCTGCTCCTGTCGCAACAATAGCTAGAGAAGAGAAAAGGGGCTGTAATCCGTAGAGACTCCCGACTCGGGTGTACAGCCAGCCAATGTGTGGTGTGTGTGTGTGTTTTTGTGCATGTTTTTGTGTGTGTGTGTGTAATTTCGCACGGGATGTGCGAGTGCACGCCATCTGTAGAGCTGCGAAAGCTGCAGAAACTCCAGCGTTAGCTTTGAAATTCGCTTTAGTAACGGTCGTGACATTAGAGGCTGGAGCGTGTGTGTGTGTGTGTGTGTGTGTGTGTGTGTGTGAGGAGGAAAGCAGGGCTCTGTGGCCACTCGCTGAGCTCTGATAGGAGCAAGTATGAAGAAAGGCGGTGTTTTTTGTATAAGACAGAAGCGCTCGGCTCTGAAGCACCTTCTGAATGAAGCCGTGGTCTATTCAGCCTCCCGTCCCACACACACACACACACACACACACACACACACACACACACACACTCTCTCTCTCGCTGTCTGTCTGTCTGTCTCTCACACTCTCACACACTCCCCCCAAACCTTCATCTACCCCCGGTGCCCCTGAGGGGCTAACAAGCCTGACACCTCCCCCATCCCCCCCCCCGTCACCAATCGCCCCCCTCTATGCAGGGATGGAGGGACATTACAGGGGTATGGACACTCCCAGTGATCCCCTCTCTCTTCACATTCACCCCTCCTATTTTCATTAAGACTGAAGTCCGAGCCAACTCTTCTTACACACACACACACACACACGAAAAAACACCTCTCACACACACACACATTGCCAAAGCTGAGGCTAATTAGCAACAAGCTTGTACCGGTGAGGAGCTCGGCTAATTGCTCAGTGGTGGCACGCTTCACCCTGCCAAGACCAGAGCAAGGCCCTGACACTGTGTGTGTGTGTGTGTGTGTGTGTGTGTGTGTGTGTTAAAACCCTGCTGATACATCCAGCTCAGACACCAGAAGGTTTAATCTGGTCCTTTCACCCCCGCTCAGAACGATGCAGTTACCAAAATATACGGCTTAATCATAATAAATAAATAAACAAATAAATAAATAAATGAATAGGTAAATAAATACCCTGAGATCCAAAATATTTACATATTTTTAAATATTTTAAATAATCTATTTTGATCTGCTTATTTAGATAAATTTTTTCTCTGTTTTTCAGAGGTCCAAGTTGAATCACATCCCCGTGATCAAGCAAAGCCGCCTCGAACCCAGCAACCTCCTGGTTCTGGTCCTGGTCACCATGGCGTTTGTTGCCGTGGTGCTCGGCCTGTCGGGGGCGCTCTTCTGCATGCGCCGCCGCTCCGGGTACGAGCTTAAAGAGAAGCTGGTCGGCATGGCAACAGACACCGTGCACGATGCCACGACAACCTATCAGGTAAGAACCGGGACACTCGTGCTCGGGATCACGTCGGGCTGTCGGCACACGCGGTGCGAGGTCGTCGGAACCCGATTGGTCGTCAAATTGTTAGAGTAGCTGTGATCTCAAAAGGAGGTCAGGGGATGTCTGGGTGTGGCGATCAAATGTTATATTGAAGAATCGTTATGAGAGGCTGTTTGGACTGGAAGATGTTAGACGGGATGCAAAAGGATCCAGATCGGTCCGTTCTAATGTTCCTTTTTGCAAAATTCATATTTTAATTAATTTAATTAAATTAGCTGATTAATGATGCTGTAGAACAGGAAGAGAAATTGTTATTAATCCACTGATTTATCGTTTAGCATTAGAGCAGGTGAAATTACAAGCATCTGTTTACCTTGAAAAGAAATTTCCTTTTTTCTCTATGAAACTAACCAGCAGAATTTCAGAATTTTATTTCCAACTTCTCTCTGCTAATTACGTGAAACGCAGATGTCCCGCGCATGACAGCAGCAGCTTATAAAATGAATTCTAATTGCAGCGGGGTGCTTTTAGCAGGGAAATGAGCTCGCAGCGTGACCTTTTCCCCAAGGCCTCCTGGAGCCATATTGATTTTTTTTTTTTTCTTCCTCGTCGGGCTCAGCTGCACTCGGCGAGACGAGAGCCCTCCACCCTCCTCGTCAGCTTCAATATTTAATAGTCACCTCACACTTTTCCAGGGGGAAAAAAATGTCCCTTCCATGACTGACTGTAGACGCAGGCCTGGAATTGGCTGTCTTGTCATCAAGTTCTTAGCTCACATCTGGATTATTCTTATTTTGTCCTTCAATTATGACATATCGAGTTTTATTTCTGCATGTGGTGCCATGCAAATCGATGCATGGGTTCCTCCGGGGTCATCTGGGATTTGGGGGGAAATAAGATGGAGGGGCTGTGGGTGTGAGGAGAGAATGATGGAGGCGGAGTTACGAGGGGTTTCCTCTGTGCTGACAGCCTCATTCCATCTAACACACATGCAGTTAGAGATGGTGGTGCAGCACACAAATACATGCAGCCATGGAAAGATAGAAAAAGGTTTTTCACAACATTTCACACTTTTCAGGTTTCAAAACATTATGGGGACTCGTTACAAACATCATCATGTGGAACATTAAAATGACAAAAATAACATAATTTTTTTTCTTTCTTTTTTTTATTGAGAACAGTATCAGTAAGTGCACTTCATCACTTATATGTGGTAGATTATTTTACTATAATAACACGAACCAAAATGTTTTATTTTTCGCATAATATTAAATGAAGTGCTTTGGAGTCTTTAGACCACAAATACATAAATATGCAAATCTGGTGCATTTTAGGTTTATTTTTTTCAAATGGGTACCTGAAAAAAAATTGCCAAGGTTCAAAGACCATTAAGTATGAAACAAAAAAGAAGAAGAATCATAAATAAATAAATAATAATACTGTATATGTAATTTCGCCTAATTCAGGCTGGATGAAACACAAGTTCCTTAAAATTCCACACACATTTCAAGGTTCAGAACATTATGGGGACCAGCAACAAACCTGTACCTGTGTATTTATGCTTTATAAATATGCATAACTGTAATTATAATCTTATTTCATAAAGAATGTGATATTTTATTTTTGGAATTGAAACCAGAGTGGATGATAAAGATGTAGCTCAGATTAACAGCATGCTCGGAATATTCGTTTGTGGATGTTTGTTGATACTGAAGTATGTTTAACTTGTTTGTACTCAATTTCCTCTTTGTTTAGCTACTTGCTACTAGCTACTATATTTCCCTTTTCATTTCCTGTGTTAACAGTTCGTGATCTTTAGACTAATAGGTATCTCTAGCATCGCTGCTGAATTGTAGTTTAATTCTTTTAATGATTTATCACCTTTTGACCTGTTTTATAGTAATGCACTCGATCTAACCTGCTATTGTTTCTCTAGTACAAGGTCATTTATTGGGGTCTTTTTGACAGATGTCATACAAATAGATAAAAAATATATATATGACTAGATGTTGATTTCACATTATGGAAATTATGGAGTCTCCAATCTCAGAGTTTTTGGTTTATACTTTATAGCTGCTATAACGTAAGTGAGAACAGGAACACAGAGGATTAAACGATGATTATTAATAATAATTATAAATGGATACATAGTATGATGTTACTTAATATACACAATTTTTTGTCCAACCAGATCAGTGCTGTGTGCTACAGGACAGTAATGTCAGGGTGGTGACAGTCCCTTTGAGGATGTAGAATCTACATTTGCTGTTTGATTATTGTACTGTTGTGTGAATGTTTAAGTGTTTCATTCCTCGAAAAACTCCAGATAATATTTACAATGTTATACGTTTTATCCATTAAGAGTTAAAAATCACAGATCATCAACACTTTCTGACCAATCGGAATCCAGCGTATGTTTATTAGGGCTTGATGCCTGTTTGGTGTCGGATGATCAGGTTCAGTCTCGGATTCTAGGATTCAGGATTTCCTTCCTTTATAATCCCTTCACAACTCTCTTTCCCTGTCTCTCTTTTCCCATATTCCTCTCTCTGTCAGTCTCTTTCTCTCTTTTGTCTCGGTCTCTCTATGTCTTTATCCATCCCTCTGTTTCTCTCTCTCTCTATCACTCTTTTGCTTTCTGACTGTCTCTCCCGCTCTCTCCACATTCCTTTCTGTCTTTTCTCAATTTCTCTCTCTCTCTCTCTCTCTCTCTCTCTCTCTATCTATCTATCTCTCCATCTGTCTCACTCACTCAGTCCGTCTCTCTTCCTCTTCCATCTCAGTTCGATCTGTCTCTCTTCGCATCCTTGTGTCTGATGCTTTCTCTCTGCTTCTCTCTGCTACCTGTGTCTGTCTCTCTCTCTCTCTGTCTTTTGTCCTCTCTCTATCTGTCTCTCTCACACTGGTACTTAGTATACGTGTGTGTTTGTGTGTTTTATTGAACATCTCTATCGAGTAGCTAATCCTCCCCTCCCTGTTCCCGGTCAGGATTTGTGTCGTCAGCGCATGGCAGAGCGCAGCTCCGATGTTTTCCATCACGCCACACACACGTCACGCATCAACAGCGTGTCATCACAGTTCAGTGACGGAGCGACCCAGAGTCCATCAGCACGGAGCAGCACGTCATCATGGAGCGAGGAACCGGCACACAGCAACATGGACATCTCTACAGGACACATGATCCTGGTACACACACACACACACACGCATACTCCACTCACAGGCTTTGTGCTGCTTTGCTTTGTTTTGTTTTTTTTTTCCTCTAAGAAAGCCGTAGGGGCTGATGACATCCATCCCTCACACACACACACACACGCACACACACACTCATACACACACACAATGGATAACTTTAATTTCGGTCCTCTAACTTTTGTTTTATTAATGTGGCAGCTCAGACTGATCACAGCCTGCTAGCGTAGCGTTCATTAGCCTGAGAAGAATCCATCATCTGACAATGTTTCAGAATCCATTAGTGCGTGTATATGCGTGTATGTGTGTGTGTGGGGGTGAAGGAGTGTGTGTGTTGTTCACAACATGCGTCTGTGCAAACGTTTTGATTCATGGCTTACACACACACACACACACACACATACACGGATGGTTTTCTGTCACACAGAGTGAAGGTCTTAGGCCACGCCCACTGCAAACCAATGCTGTATTGATCTTTTATCGAGCCACGGTCTGTCCTGGCTGAGTGGAGGCTTCTCCTCCTGTTCCTCCATCTGAGGGAACTCCTAAACGTTCTGTCTAGAACCCTTCAGCTCAGGGTTTCCCTTTTACAAAAGGTTCCAGGTGAGAAGTCTACAGTGGTCTCTATTGATCCTTAAAGTTTATAACGGTTGTGTAATGGTTAGTCATGTTGTGATAGTTTGTAATATTAACGATTCATAGTTTTTTTTTTTTATGTATAATACAGGGTTAGTGATGGTGCTTATAGGCTGGTAACGGTTTCTAATTATTCGTAATGATTTACAACAATGGCTTATAACACTTTATAACAGGTAATAAGCTGTTTGTGATTTCATGGTAATTAATGTGAGGGTCAGTTATAATTTAGGTTAATCATTGCCAATAATGTTGTATACTGGTTAATAATAATGTATAATGGTTTATAGTGCTAAATAACGGTGTATACTGGTGTGTAGTGGTTACAAATTGTTTATAATGAATATAGGTTCATAATGATTAATATTGGTGTGTGGTAGCAATGATGGTTTATAATGGTTTTTGATGGTTATTACTGGTTTGTGTTGGTAATAATTGTTTATAATGTTGTAGATTATGGTTAAAGATGATTTGTAATGATAATGATGGTTTATAATTTTTGTGTAATGATCAGTGATTTGTTTTATGTTTTATGATGCTTAATAATAATTGATTGTAGTTAACAATGGTCATTAATGGCGATTAATAGTTTGTGATGTAATAAGTGTTTATAATGGCTAGTAATGGATTGTAAGGGTAAGTACTATTATTATTATTATTATTATTATTTTATTTTTGTATTTTGGTCTGTCACCCTGGAGACATCTCCATCATTTCTATCCCAGTTATTTACGTTGTTGGGTTGCCAGCTTGATGGCCAGTTGTCATTCACGCACTACAGACAATTTGGGAACGCCCATTAGCCTATTCTGCATATGTCTGAACATATGTGGGAGGAAACCAGAGTACCCAGATGAAACATACAAACTCCATGCACACAGACCCGAGGCTAACCACTACACCACCATGCTGCCAGTAACTGCCAGTTTATAATGATGGATAATGATTATATTGGTTTATATTGGTTAGTACTGGTTTGTAGTGGTTTGTAATGGTTTAGGAATGGTTTGTAAGGCTTTAATGGTTTATAATGATGTACAGGGTGGGTCATTTATATGGATACACCTTAATAAAATGGGAATGGTTGGTGATATGATGACCATGGTGGCCATTTTGAAGTCGGCCATTTTGGATCCAACTTTTGTTTTTTCAATAGGAAGAGGGTCAAGTGACACATCAAACTTATTGGGAATTTCACAAGAAAAACAATGGTGTGCTTGGTTTTAACGTAACTTTATTCTTTCA
>JAQMYG010000001.1:3464891-3478011 GCA_030014215.1 Clariallabes teugelsi | reverse complement strand
ATACTAATGTGCCACAAACAGGAAGTTAATATCACCAACCATTCCCATTTTATTAAGGTGTATCCATATAAATGCCCCCCCCCCCTGTATAATAAAGTAGAATGTATAATAGTTTATAAATGTTTTATGAACTGTAGCATGCAATATATCATCATCTCTGTTGATGACTGTGTAACACATTATGTTTGAATAAGAAATTTTATTGTTAGATAGATGGATAGATGGATAGATTAAATGACAGACCACCTCTACTGTGTTAGTGTCCATGTGGAATTCCCCATGTTCTCCCAGTGTCTATGTGGATTTCCTTCAGGCATTCTGGTTTCCTCCACATGCTGGTAGGTAGATTGAATGTGCTAAATTTCCACTAGGTGCGAATGAGTGATAGACTGGTGTTCAGGATGAATTCCCACCTGACTCACACCCAGTATTCCCAGGATAGAACTTGAATCGTTCACAGTCCTAGCCAGTATATACTGTAGCACTTCCTGAAGAGAATAAATCTCCATCTGTTTCCAAGCAAACCCCAAGGCACTGTGTATATCATTTTAGAAAAACACTTTCTGGTGGCGTCCTTGTACGGTTCTTCTCGTTAAATGGATAGGATGAGGAGAGTTCTCATTAGCAGTGTCAGTGCAAAATAATGGCACCATATGACATGTTGATGTTAATATTACAGCATCTGTGCTGCTCTCTAACTGAATGAAGTCATAAGAAGTTCGCTGGTCCTGATGAGCTCCACAGCTCCAGAGATCTGTCAGGGCTCACAATGGCGAACAGTCTCATCCTCATTCAGAGCGTCGAAGGAGAGCAAAAAGCCGAGCACTCTGCAGTCTGGCCTCATCTGGAGTGAACCTGTGCGGAATTTCAATCGCCTCTTTCGTCCTCATTCGCCTTTTTTTGATTGACATCTACGCTGCTTTACTTCGCGTTGTAATGTTCTAACTGCGGTAGTGAAACAACAGTTTTTGCAGCAGCGTAGGATAATCCGTGTTTATGCAGATTTTTTTTTTTTCTTATCACGCATTCTCTTGCGTCTTAAACTCCATAAAATATGATTATGTGTTTAGTGCAAAAATTTTAGGTCAATGCCGAACAGGAAGTCGGCGCTTGTGTCTTGTGCTGATGTCACTGGGAGAAATTGTATTCTTATTATTAATACAAGCACACTGTTTAATACAGTGTTTAATAGACCAGTGTAGTGTTTGTTAACAGAAAGAAACGCATGCACAATCTGCTCCTCAAAGGTCTCAAGCGACCTGACGCTACTTGGTTATCATCTGCCTGAACAATTATTAAGATTTGATTTAGTGATGAGATTGAGATTAATTAAAATGTTCCCCACTTTTTATTATATATTAGCATAAAAAAGTGCTATTTTTGCTAGACTAATCTTTTGAAATGGTGCGACTTTAGGAGGTAATTATGGCTTGTAGTCGATGCAGTGGACCGTGGATGTGTGGGTGTGTAGACATCTAGGAGCAACACTACTAGATAGCGCCACCTATGAGCATTTACAATACAGAAAAACTGGAGTCCTTTGATGTTGTTTAAATTATGATCAAGACATAACATCGTAATGCTCAGGCTCTGATCAAACAAATACATCAGTAAGTTAGCCAGATACACCTGTTTTCTATAGGCAGGTCCTCAGAAAGAAAGAGACCATGCTAGGTCGGCTGTTAATGTAGATTTTAGGTGATCTAAGAACTGTAGGTTTGTTAAAGCAGCTAGCAAAGTAGAAAAGGTAAGCCTGTTAAAATAAGAGATGATTCAGGGTGACATATCAGGGTGACGTATCAGAGTCATGTCTCAGGGTGGCATATCAGAGTGAAATATCAGAGTGGTGTTTCGAAGTGATATATCAGAGTGATGAATTAAAATGATATATCAACCTGACATACTGTATGAGAGTGCGCATCAGAGTCACATATCTGACTAATGTATCGTGAGTGATATTTTAGGGTGATATATCAGACTGACACATCAGAGTGATGTATCAAGGTGACATATTGGAGTGGCTTTTTAGTGATATATCGGAATGAGAAATCAGAGTGACATATTGGAGTGATACGCCAGAGTGATGTATCAGAGTGACGTATTGGATTTACATATCGGAGTGAAGTATCAGAGCTACGCATTGGAGTAAGGTGTTGGAGCGACATGTCAGAGTGATGTATCAGAGTGACACATTAGAGTGACGTGCCTCACTCAGGGCTCTATGGGAGAAAAACATGCTTTCAATGCATTCAATGCTTTAAAATTACAGCCTTTTAGCTTTTAAAAACAAAAGAGCAAGCGTTTGTTTCCTTGCTCACACACAATTGTCCAGCAACATTCATTCTCTATTATATCTAATTAAGCTGAGACAAATAAGACTAGTGGTTTAATTAAGAGCAAAGTAATGGCGCCCTAAAAAAAGAGGAAGTCTTAACAGTCTGAGCGAGCTGAATGCATTGCAATAAGCGAGCTACTTCATTGGAAATTGTAACACGCCATTATTTTTACCATCACCATTTGGTGAGTTTAGGCTTTTATGGAGCATTGATCAATATTTGAGTTTTTTTTATTTATTTATTTTATATAAATCTGTTGCACAAAACCTTATTTGGAAGATTAATGAATGAGGCTGGAGGTGAAGAAACATTGTATAGTTACAGCAGCAAACTTTACATTAACATGAAGGAGAGATTTCAACTCTAAGGGAGTATTATGGGATGCAGTAATACTGTATGTGCAATAATTGATTGGATGATCAAACATACATCAAATATATAAACCAGACGTAGTATTTGTCTGGTGCTCTACTTACTTGTAATGGTGTGTACTGTATAGTAAATCTATAACATAATCTCTGTACACTATTGTATAGGAAGCAAGCGGGAATGAAAGGCTAGATCTTCAGTTCGGTCAGATCAGGCTCGATCTCCAGACATCATCTGGTCGTTGTGGTGTTCATGTGCGTGTACACCGGAGTCTCGCTACGTGAGCCGATCGATCAGCAACAAGCCGCTGCTAATGCAGCCGCATCATCCACCACCGCCGCCGCTGCATTTATCACCAAGCAGCTAATACAGGCCGGAGGATGGCTTCTGATTAAAGTGCTGAAGCTCCTCTGTGTCTGATTACATCATACATTTACTGCGCTAATAGAGTTAGACGTTAAAGACTCGGGAACAGCGCGGTCCCCAGCACAGGTTCTGTTAAACCCATGGGTTCTGTGAGGTATACCTGGGCCATCCACTGTTTAAATTCTTTTAATTATGTTATAATGACGGAACTCTTTGTTAAAGCTGTTGGTGTAGTTTATGAAAATTTTATTCGATTTAGAATTAAATTAAACATGTTTAAAAAAAAATGCAATAGTGTGTTCAGGTTCAGAGTTACTGATGGGAAGGTCAGTGGTTTGAGCCCCGGCTCCGCTGTTGGGCCCTTGAGCAAGGCCCTTAATGCTGTCTGCTCCAGGGGTGCTGTATAATGTCTGACCCTGCTCTCTGAGCCTAGCTTGCTAACAAAAATAAATAAATAAATGGAATATGTGAAGAATGAAGAATTTCACTGTGCAGTGAAGTATATGTGACGAATAAAGGCTGAACTTAACTTATTAATTACCTAATTATATAAAATTCTGCAAACTCCTTGTGCAGTGAATATTCAGCCAACACAAAGTCACGGTAGTGCAGTGCTCAATTATTGATTTTAGGTATATAGAAAAAACAAGAAAGCAAGAAAAAAAAATCAATATCAACAATAAAATATTTAATGTGACAGGACGTGAAGCTGATTTAAACCTTATTCCTGTCTCACACACACACACACTCCATCATTAATCACCTGAACACTTCTATTCCAGAATCCTTTACTACTAATAATAGTCTCATGAATAGTTAATCGTTTCTTCTTTTTTTTTTTCCTCCTTTAGCTGATCATGTGATCAATTGTTAAAACCCAGACTTCATGCATGCCTATTTTTTTCTTCGCATGAGATAGCTAACAGATGAACATGACCTTAAGAGGATAAATGGTGCGTTTCAAAATTTAACTGGCAAGTGTTAACCCCACCCCTTTTCCTAACGTTGTGACCATCAGCATTGACGTACTCGGACTTGTTCAAGAGTATAAGCGAGCATCATTTTGAAATGTGTCCTTTGAAAGTTTGGCTGAAAACCAGTACCCTCGTAAACAAGCCACGTTGGGAGGTCTTTTTGTTGAATGATGGGTAATTTGTGACGATTTGGAGTGGAGGTGGTGGAGGTAATGTGTACTCACAGGGCTGAGAGCACTTTGAGTGCTGCTGCCGTTGTTACGGAAGGAGAATGTTAACGATCGAGGAGCGCGGGCTTTCACGGCTCAGCCTTGCGATGCTTGTTTTGTCTCGTCCTGATGGGAGGAAAACTCTTCAGGCTTGAGAAATCATGACTGACACTAGTGCTAAAGCGATTAACATCAAAACAAAATGCCTGAGTTGCGCAATTTTAGGAAGCGAGTTATAATATCTTTCACCATCAAGAAAAAAAAAACCTTTCCTCATCACATCAACTTTCTGCAAAGTGATGAAATCTGCTGTGCTGATGGGAGTCTGGGGTGTGAGACAGATGAGCTGCATGCTACAGAGCCGACTTTGAAACTCTCCTGCTAGTTCAGAGGACGATACTTCAATAAAGAGCTGCAAAATTGTCCCCTTATAGTCATTTAAAGAGCCTCGGTAATGAGAAAAGGGAATCTCTGATGTCATCTATAATGTGCGTGATCGTGTCTTTCGTATTACTTAATCATTATGGAAAGATGAGTTTTGATGTTTGGTGCATCCTCCAGTGGGCAGAGGTCTGGTCATTCAGCTATACATCATGTAATATCACAAGCCATATATTGAAAAAAAATGGGAGGATTTTATTGACTCTTCAACACAGATGGGCAAAAACTGGAAAGAAAATCACCTCAGCCATCAGTGAGTCTGGGAATTGAAGACAGAAACTGAAGGCCGTACTGTCTGAGTGGGAGGGCAATGTTTGCTGGGTGACGCTAGCCAATCGTTGCTGTCTGTATGTTTGTGGAGCTCAGGGGTTGGGTCAGGGGTAGCTCAGTGGTTAAGGCATTGGACTACAGTTCAGAAGATCCCAGGTTCAAACCTCACAACCACCAAGTTGCCACTGTTGGGCCCTTGAGCAAGGCCCTTAACCCTCAACTGCTCAGATGTACTGTATAATGAGATAAAATGTAAGTCGCTCTGGATAAGAGCGTCTGCCAAATGCCTAAATGTGTATGCAGAAGAGGGTAGATAGTGCTTCCCTCCAAGGTTTTAGAAGATGTAAATGGCTGTTTTATTGGGTGGCACGGTGGCTTACTGGTTAGCACTGTCGCCTTGCACGTCCAGGTTCTGGGTTTGATTCCTGTCTTAGGTCTGTGTACATGGAGTTTGTATGTTCTCTGTCTGTGCTTGGTGGGCTTCCTCCAGGTACTCCGGTTTTCTCCCACAGTTCAAATACATGCAGATTTGGTTAACTGGAGTTCTCAAATTGCCCGTAGTGTGCCCTGTGATGGATTGGCCACCTGTCCAGGGTGTACCCCGCCTCGTCCCCTGTGACCCTGTACACAGGATAAAGCGGTATAGACGATGAGCGAGTGCGCTGTTTTGTCGTTCTTCACTTTCACCCTCATATGGTCATCAAATTGCCATTGATTAGAGACTTGGCCATGACTAAAATTACATCCAAAAGACACTTTGACCACACTCATCACAACAGCTCAAACGCCAGCCATCAATATTTACTGAATGATCCTTAACCATTCTTCTCCATCGCTTCGTACAAGCCCTTTGCATATTCCCCGTGTCGATCCGCAGCGATGACCCTTTGTTCCTCAGTGAAGCAAAGCTCCATTTTTTTTTCATCGTACTGCATTAATCCCATTAAGTCTCTTCTCTGGCTTGTTAATCAAAGTCATTTTTCACCCGCTAAATAATGAATGCTACATGGACCGTAATGGCCTCGATTAAGTTCCCTGTCTCGTCGAACATAAGCTTGTAAGATATGACTGAAGCTTCATGTCAGACAGAGCATGAAATGCAACATGGACTTTCATACAAGTTCACAAGCGCTATAGATCATGTAGTAAAGTCATGAACGGACATTATGGTGTTACCAACAATGAGATAAAGTTAATGGTGAGATGATGGAATTGCAGCATGATGTTTGAAGTTAGCGCTCATTGAAGTGCAAGTTATTAAAAAATACAATATTCTATGGAAAAGCATGGAAAAGTTATGAATTTGAAGGGCAGAATGAGGGGCGGAGTTAGTGCAATTTTATTACATTTTGATTTAAAGACGATATGTAACTGAAACTATTGTAGGTTTTTACGTGAATTCACGTTGCTGCTTAGTTTTTTCCTATTACTTTGTTTGCATATAAATGTAAGAAACTCAGTCTTGCTTGCTAATGCTGCTGTGATTTCAATTGGACTATTGCTGTTTAAGCCGTCTAAGTATAAAGACCTGATCGCATTGTACAGTAGCAGCCATATTGTTTGCGATCGCACTCCTTTCGTTGTGCCACAGGTTTGTATAAAAAGTCGGTGGAAATAATTTTCCCAAATAAAACTTTAAGGAAAAACGATGCATCGTTTGACCCAAATGTACAACACACTATAGCGCCACCAACAGGCTGACGTGGATCTCGTCACATTCCAGAGAACTGGCGAACATTTCTGACAAATTTGGTACGTTCTGGCTTTATGACCTTTGCACTAATTGCTTGGACCCCTAATCAATGATCAATAATTAATGTGCATTGACCTACTCAGCATCTGTCAATCAATGCTGCCTCAGAATGAACAAATTAATATATGCAAATATTTTAGGCAGCCGTGATCCAGCTTACCTCTGCGCCCCACCTCTCTCTCTCTCCATTCTTCCCTTTCGCTTTTTCTCCTGTCGTTCTACAATCACTCACACCTCCATCCGTGCAGACAGACGTGAGCTCAAAGCAGCTCCACTCGTCAATCTCAGAGACTAATCCCAAATATGCTGCACAAAGGAACACTGCAAGAAAGAGAGAGAGAGAGAGAGAGAGAGAGAGAGAGAGAGAGAGAGAGAGAGGGAGGGAGAGAGAGAGAGAGAGAGAGAGAGAGAGAGAGACGGGCTGGCCCTTGGCAATCACACATGCAATTAGGAGCGCTGAAAGAGCCGAGCTTCAATCACTGCTTTTCTCCGCTCTCACACACGCCGATAAGATTGTCTGAGCTTAAGCCTTCTTTCCTGGGTAGCTGAATCCAGCAGAGACAAAAGAACAGAGTGGAGGGAGGAACGGAGGGAAAGAACGATGGAGGAAGAGTGAGACAGGGCATTGGAACGATTTAGGGAATGAAGTGGCTGCTTCATGGCTGCTCGTCCTCCACGTCTGCATTCTGATTGGTCAGACGGTATCGACCCGTTCTCTTTAACATCAGCACGGGTTTGTATTAACGCGCACGTTCTACTTCGTTACCGTTTCTATAGCAACTGCTCGTTGCACTCTTAGAGCTGTAACAGGGACGTCATGTGTTTTATTTCTTTACAAACTATTTCCACTATAACTTCTGCAGCCTGACAAATATATTTTTTTGTGTTTTTTAAATATATGAACACACTAACGTGCACTTCCTCTTCCTCTTCCTCAGGCGTACATGGAGGATCACCTGCAGAATCAGGACCGTTTGGAGAAGGAGTGGGAAGCTCTGTGTGGATATCAGGCCGAGCCGGCCGCTTGTTCTGCGGCGCAGGATAAAAGCAACGCCAAGAAGAACCGACCAAATGGCGTGCTTGCGTGTGAGTGGCCCGAATCACGGCTACACTAAAGCCTCCTACAATCATATAAGTGTATATTCACAACATATTAACTTTTAGCTTTAACATTACAGTAGAGACATGTTGGATTGACCCATTTGCTGTATCTATATCCATTAAGATGCACTGTGTGTAATAACATGTAATACATATGTTATAAGCATGCTATAGCTGTTATTTCTTTAAAAGTTGACCGATGTTGTCCCGTCTCTCACAGACGATCACTCCAGAGTGACACTAAAGGCTGAGAATAACCAGAGCTGCTCGGACTACATCAACGCCAGCCTCATAGTGAGTGCAGCTCTTCACTTCCTTCCTGTTCGGCTGCTTTACTCCTCCATACTGCAGTCAGTCACGCTGTAGTGTGTAATGTCTTTCATTGTTGTCTTGTTATGGACATTGGACATGCTTCGGAAGCCTCACTTAGGAAAAGGTCAATTTCACCCTAAAATACAGTATATATTTTTTAAAAAGTTAATATTATATCTCAGTGAAGGAGGCGTGGCCTCTGTGTCAGACTTAGTGAAAGAGGCGTGGCCTTGGTGTGTGTATGTCAGTACCAGTGAAGGAGGTGTGTGTTCTCTGTGTGTGTCAGTCCCGATCTTTAGACATTTCCTTGCAACATCAGGTTGTTAATCAGGCGCTGAGATTTTGGGTTTTATCCATGAATTGTGTTAAGTTTTGCGTGTGTATACACCGTACAGACGTCCCAGGTGAGTGGTTCACACCGAACAGAAGACACAGAAGCACAGGGTTAATGCTGAAGTCAGTCTGTCCTCCTGCTCTCCTGCTTCATCTCCTCAGACCCCCTCGACGACGCCAAAAAAACACTCAAAAAAAAAACGAATAAAGAAACTGAGGGGTTTTCTCTTCCCATCAGAGCACAGGGGGCCTCGTAATTACATCCCGGCAGGAAACTGACATGAAAACCGCCATAATTACATCTGTCAAACGCTGCTGCCTGCTGCCTCGTTAGCAGCGTCGCAGCAGAAGAACCTCGAAATGAGTCATCTCTGACATTCCCCCCCCTTTTCCAAACCTCCCGTCTCCCGTTAAGTGGATCTTCAGGGTTGAAGGTTTTGGCCCTTCTACATGCACTCTCTCTCTCCCTTACACACACACACACACCTCAGTCACTTATGAAGACACATGCTTAGTTTTATAATTGAGAAACTGACAGTATCATAAAAATTATCTGTTGCCATGGTAATGACAAGGTGGGCGGAGTCCACCTAGCTGATTGTGGTAACAATCAGTGAGAAGTTCAATTAATTAATTAATTTTTGCTAATTATATCAATAAATTATAATTCACACGACAGTAAACCACTGGTCTTTATCTTTACCTGGATCTCAACCAGTGTTCCCTTTCAGATAAAGCTTAATTCCATCTGAAGTTCTACCCTGAGCTTGGGAATGTCATTCCCTTCATCTTCTCTATGTTGATTTCCTTTGGAGACTTCTCTCAGCTTTCAAAAACTTACCAAGAGGTGGGCTGTCTAAGCTACATTGTACCTAGTCGTCTGGTGCCAGTAAATTGTGGGTCACTAGTCTGATATATATTTTTTTTATGCTTTGGAGATCATCTTTGGACTACCAGTTCATCCCAGATTTACATTTAATTCATGAGTACTCACTAATAATTCATTGTAGGATCATGTGGGATCTTGAGTCTATCCATTTACATTTTACATCATTTAGCAGACACGCTTATCTCATTATACATCTGAGCAGTTGAGAGTTGGGGTCCTTGCTCAAGGGCTCGACAGTGGCAACTTGGTGGTGATGAGTTTTCAACCTGAGACTTTCCGGTCAGTAGTTCAACACCTTAACCACTGAACTACCCCTGTTCTGTGGTACAAGCACAGGGTACAAGCACACACACTTTGATCACACACTGGCCTATAGCACATCAGGCTCACACATCAGCCTATAGCGCATGGTCTCACCATGCAATGGGAGACTCCACCAAACGGCTTTATCCCCCAACCTTGGAGGTGAAAGGCCACAGCACTAACCACTAAGCCAGAGGAAACAAAAAACATGAAAGGAAGCTTGGGTCAGAAGGTAGAATCATCCCTGACATGATGCCCTTTTATAGACAAGCAGGGGCAGCTTGTTGGAACTGGGTCTTGGACCAAGGTATCAGGTAAGATCCTGACTCATGGTTGTCAACAGGTAGGTTGGGGAATGGTCCAGAGTCTAGAATCTGGTTACTTCCCAACACATGCCTTGCAACAAACCAGGAGATGGAAAGCTTATACAAAGTTGCCCCTTGGTATTAAGTTGCCCCTTGGTTGGAGTGGCAACTCATCCAGGGTGTATGTGTATTCCAGTCTTGTTGCTGTGATGGATTTGGGATTCCTTACACCCCTGACCAGGATTAAAGTGCTTACAACAGATAAACGAAGCCAACA
The DNA here is from genome assembly GCA_030014215.1 of Clariallabes teugelsi. Classification (NCBI taxonomy): domain Eukaryota; kingdom Metazoa; phylum Chordata; class Actinopteri; order Siluriformes; family Clariidae; genus Clariallabes; species Clariallabes teugelsi. The sequence goes on along the minus strand of JAQMYG010000001.1, from coordinate 3,467,773 downwards.
AAACTGTGCTTTATTCAGGATCACTTAGACTGGTTTAAAAGATAGTTTTGCCCTTGAGAGTGACTGCAAAAAACTCCATAAAATGTAGGTGCTGGCGATCAGAGAGGATTTTCTCTGCTTTAATAAGAAATCTAAGAAAATGAAATGGTGGCAGTTCCCTGGCAGCGGTTCTTATTCCTCTCTGTGTATAGATATCTATTTTTCCGTTAGTCAGAATTGACAGACAAACCGTAGCCTTGTTTGTGTCGGTGTTTCCGGCTGTGCTCCTCGCAAAGTCTGCTGCCGTGGCCCAGAGAGCCTCGCACACACTCCTTGCAGTTATTGTCGAGCTGGCACTCCACTGATCCACTTCTCAGCTTGGAGTAATTAGATTTTATGAGCGTGATCATCTTTTTGAGTTTGAGATGATATATCCGCTTTAATATCTCCCTTTATGGGAAGCGAGACAAGGGCAGTCAAAAGTCTGGTATTAGCTGTCTGGTGTATAATGGCTCTTGCTGACTATAAAGGTTGTGCTAAGCAATTATATCCATTTTGAGCCTGCTAATGGCAGTGCATGTCGTTCATACGAACAATGGAGCTTTGTGTCTGATTTTTTTTCTTTTTTTTGTTGCTCATTCACCGAACGTCAGAGCCATGCCACGATTATGGTAGTAGTACAGCTAATTTAGCCGGGGGTAGCTTTTATGATGAGCATCGAACATGGATCACTTACACAGATGATCTGTGCAAATCCTTTTAGTTTGCATTTAGATCTTCCGCACGAGTTAGTGGAGGACACAGACAAAAGCAGCGGGTGGCAGGAAGTCAGATATTTCACCGCACTTAAAAATGACTATTTTGAGTTTACTACTTTAATTAATTAGGGGGAAAAGAAATTGTGTTTATAGTATGAAGGTTAAGCCAACTGAGCAATTTTCTTTATTCATAAAAAAAAAAAAAACTCTCAATATATTTGCAATATATCTGATTAAAATACATTCCGTTCAGTCTTTATGGAGTAAAAACACAGTTAGGGAGGGACTTTAAAGTGCTATTAATTAATTAATGTATATATTTAATATTGACCTCAAATGTGTTTTTCCAAGTGACTGGGTGTCTTTACAGTTAAAACATAAAACCTTTTAAGTGAAATCTAATACAATTTTCTGCAATTCCAGCTGTGAACCGTTCCCACAAACAAAAAGTCCAAAAGCATAGACTGATAGGTGTTTCCAAATTGCCCATATAGTGTGTTAATGAGTGTGTGAATGTTGACGAGAGGTCCTACCGTGGTCGTAAAAATGGGAATGAATACAACGGTCACCATTGGTCACCATTGGCCTCCACGGTCCAGAGTTGCGTGTACAGTATATACAGACATTAAGAAGAAAGAAGAAAGCTTGAAAGGATGTAGCGGGAGGTGTTGGTGTGTCTGGTTAGAGTGTGTAGCTGGTAAATCAAATCCAATCAAATCAAATCACTTTTATTGTCACATCACGTTACTGGTACACAGGTACAGTACATGTGAGTGAAATTCTTATGTGCAAGCTACACAAGCAACAGTGGAAAAGAAATCTAGCCTCGTTGATCTAATCGATGAACTAAACACAGCATATGCGGTTAAAAAGGATGTAACAAAACATTTCACACTGATTAGTGCAGTAGCCAATTTGAGTTATCTTACGGAATCCAGGCAGAGAGTCAGGGTTAGCTCTGGAAGCTTCTTTTGCTACACCAAGCTCATTAGAATGCTTTGAGATTTTGCTAGACTTCTTTTTTTTAAGCGAGTAAAGCCTGCTTGTACTGGATTACGCTCTCTTCCACCGCCTGGGGACAATAGTGTCCCAGCTTGATCCCCTAACAAGGGAGCATACCTGAGCTCCACTTAGCCGGCTTCCTATTGTATCCACTCAGAATGGTTGCGTTCCAATCCGCTGACGATCGCCTTCTCATTAACCGAGTTCCTTTGTAGCACGGCGGAATAATTCAGCGGATTATTCAGCGGCGCTTTCTGACAGGCTCACGAAAGAGTCTGGAGAAACAGCGTGTGATACTGAAACCTCCAAACAACACGAACGTTAACAAGTGCTAATCGGGACTGCGGTAAGCTTTTCATTTGAAAGTTATTGATTTGAAGCCGGACAATTTTGGGTTTCTTATTTTCGTTCGAGTCACTAAAACACCATCCGACCCTAATCCTCGGGTTTAATGAGAATCAGAGCGCAGGCTTTACCGCCGTTTGAAAGATGTAAATTGATTTTTTCAGCCGCTAATTTGTCTGTCGCTATTCATTCGAGGCCAGAGCGTTATGGATGGCATTAGAGCAGAGCAGCACACGCTGCACAGAAAAGAGAGTGAAAGACAAAGTGAGGGAGGGGAAGCGAAAGGAAGAACACAGCAATGGAGGGAAGCGTGACGGATTCGGCTCTGGCCTCATCAGACGATAGCCTGTTGATGTTCTTTGTGATTTATCTTGACTTTGTCTTTTGTTTCATACAATTTCCTTTAATAAATGTAAAGTGAATAAAGGAAAGGCCAAACCGGATTATTTCCATCAGCAGAGAAAAAAAAAACAAATAAACAAACAAACAACAACAAAAAAAAACAGACAAATCAGTGGCACTAATGTGATGTGAGTTCAAGTTTGTAAATGTGTCGGAACAAATCTAATTAAGATTGTGGCTTTAGGATGCAGGGTTCTGCTGCCTGTCCCCTCAGTGAAGGAGGCGTGGCCTCTGAGTGTGTGTAGCTCAGTATAGGAGGCGTGGCCTCTGAGTGTGTGTAGCTCAGTATAGGAGGCGTGGCCTCTGAGTGTGTGTATCGCAGTATAGGAGGCGTGGCCTCTGAGTGTGTGTATCTCAGTATAGGAGGCGTGGCCTCTGAGTGTGTGTAGCTCAGTA
>JAQMYG010000001.1:3443650-3454013 GCA_030014215.1 Clariallabes teugelsi | reverse complement strand
TAGTTTATGGAACAGTGTATAAACTAGTGTATAGTTTATGGAACAGTGTATAAACTAGTGTATAGTTTATGGAACAGTGTATAAACTAGTGTATAGTTTATGGAACAGTGTATAAACTAGTGTATAGTTTATGGAACAGTGTATAAACTAGTGTATAGTTTATGGAACAGTGTATGAAACCGTACAGTATATATAATGTATAGAACTATGTATAGTGTACAGAACAATGTGTAGTATATGAAGCAGTGTATAGTTTAGAGAACAGTGTATAGTGCATGGAACATTGTATAAACTAGTGTATAGTGTATGGAACATTGTATAAACCAGTGTATAGTGTATGGAACATTGTATAAACCAGTGTATAGTATATGGAACAGTGTATATTTCATCATACAGTGTGTAGAACAGAGTATAGCATATGGAACAGTGTATTAAATAGTGTATAGTGGATGAAACAGTGTGTACTCTATGGAAGAGTGTATGGTATACAGAATAGTGTATAGTTTATGGAACAGTGAAAGAATAGTGTATAGTGTCTGTTGTGCAAAGTGTATAGTATTGAGAGTGTGTAGTCTACGGAAGAGTGAACAGAGTGTGGAAAAGTCAATGGGACAGTGTAAAGGGTAAAGACAGTCAGGCTGTTTTCACACTAGGCATGATTGCTTTGTACCATGTCTGAGTATGATTGCCCCTCCCCGCACCACCTCCCAAAAAATACCCCTCCCTGCCGATCCACTTTCACATTAAGTAATGATGTTCTGTATCTAGATTCACTGCAATACATTAGTCCACAGCATGCACGTAGCTAGGTTGCAATCCTTCAAAAAACACCAAGAAACTACTTTCCCATCAGATCCTAGTAATACTGATATGTCTGAGACATTGGAAGGCTCATGTACTGTACATACGGTGGTTTAGAGGAGGCAGGTGGTGTTGATGATGTCACATTCGAAACAGTGACGCACATTCATGTTTTTGGTACCTGATTTGAAACAGACCACCTGTTCAAGTGTGTTTTGCTGGTTCATGCTCTGGAATGGTACTCGGGTGTACTCGGGTCCATACATGAGTCAGGAGTGTGTGAACGCCGGATGAGAGCAGCATATGAATGTCCTGACACAGGGGAGTGTATAGGAGTGCTGAGTGTAAAGTGCAGTAGAGTTTGTATGATGTAATCACTCTAAATGTATTTGTTACAGGCTCATCGCTGTGTTTGTGTTTCATTACAGAAAGGTTAACAAGTGTTACAGGGGACGCTCGTGTCCGATAACCATCCACTGCAGGCAAGTACCGTGTGTGTGTCTCTCTCTCTCTCTCTCTCTCTCTCTCTCTCTCGTTCTCTCTCTGTCTCTTTTGAGAAGCCGTGTGTGCTGATGGGTGATGATGCAACAACAAACTGCATGCCTGAAATATCATCACACACGCACACACACACACTCAGCTGTTCTCACTAACAATTTATTTTTTATTTTGTCTGCATCTCTTTCTCTGTCTGTCTTTCTCCTGGTGCAGTGATGGATCGGGGAGGAGCGGGACATATATCCTGATTGACATGGTACTGAATAAAATGGCTAAAGGTGCGTGATCAACCTCCACACACACACACACACACACACACACACACACACACACACACACACACACACACACACACACAGGAGCAGGTGTCCCATGTGGTTCGTTCCCAGGCCTCTTTAGGCCTTCACAGTCCTCCCTCTTCTTCCTCCTTTATTATCTTAAGACAGAGAGCGAGCGAGACAGACAGCATGAGAGAGAGAGAGAGAGAGAGAGAGAGAGAGGCTGGTCCCAGGTCGTTCTCTTCCCGCTTGTTTGATCAAAGCCTCACAAAGTTTCGTCTCACACCTCCTCCCTCCTCCTTCTCTTTTTTCTTCCTCACACTCTGCCCCTCCCTTCTTCTTCTTCTTTTTTCCCCCCTCCGCTGTCTTCTTTGCCTTCATCTTCAGTGCTGAATTGAAAATTGCTTGAGAATGCCTTTTCATTTGCAGAGCCTTTTCTCCCCTCTCTATCTCCCTTTTTCAATTCTAAACTCGGGAATCTCAGGATGTCTATGAACATGAAAGAGTCAGAGGACATTTTGAGCCCTGGAGGCTGCACCTCTCTCTCTCTCTCCCTCTCTCTCTCCTTTCTCTTTTTTTGTATTAGGCCTCTCCTTTGATGATGTAATGAACTTTCTCATGTTTAGCCAACAAGGAAATGAAGATGATTCCCAGCATGTCTCACACCCAGGCTGTAATCATGACCGTGTTCGACATTTTCCACTGGAGCGAGAAAGATAATATCAATAACAAGTAATGTCTGCTTCTAGTTACTAGTTAGGACTGACTAATTGTAGTGTGTGTGTGTGTGTGTGTTACAGGTGCTAAGGAGATTGATATCGCTGCCACTCTGGAACATCTGAGGGACCAGAGAGCAGGCATGGTGCACACCAAGGTATGTCTGTAGTATATCTCAAGGTTGTCTCTTCATACCAGCTTTTCATTAGTCTGTCTCTATAACAAACTGATCTGCTGGCCTGACTGTCTGACTTTGTGTCTGACTCAAAAAATACATGCATACATACATGAGATGTCGCTGTCTTTCTGTCTGACTAACAAAGGATCTGTCTATCTGTTTGTCTTTTATACTGTATATATACACAGTGCATCTCAAAAACTTTGAATATTGTGAAACAGCTCATTTTCTTTGGTGAAAAATGTCAAGCCTTATTTTGTTTTGTTCTTGGTTATTACGGCTTACAGCTCATGAAAATCCACAATTCTGTATTTAAAAAAAAAGAGAGAACAGGAAATGTCTAACTTCTAAAACAAAATGATGTTACTTTATGCACTCAGTGCTTGGTCAGGGCTCCTTTAGAATAAATTCCTACATCGGTGTGACAAGGCATGGTATTGAATACCAGGTTGCCTCGATAGCAGCTCATCTGTATTGTTGAGTCTGGTGTTTCTCATCTTCTTATTGACAATACACTACAGATTCTCCTCTCATGGGGTTCAGGTCAGGTGAGTTGGCTCGATAATCAAGCACAGTAATATCCTGATCAGTAGTTTTAATACCGCGGGCAGACGCTAAGTCCTGCTGGGAAAGGAACTCAGCATCTGCATATCAGCAAACACAAGCATGGACTGCTGTAAAATCTCCTGGTAGACGGCTGTGTTGACTTTGGAGTTGATAAAACCCAGTGGACCAACGCCAGCAGATGCCTTGGCTCCCCAAATCATCACTGGACTTCAAGGAACTTAGATTCTGTCAGATTCTTAATGAAATGCAAAAGATACTTTCATCTGAAATGAGGACTTTAGACCACTGAGCAAATGTTGGTGTTGTCTCTGGTCCAGGAGTGGCTTAATATTAGGAATGGAACAGTTGTAGTGTGTGTGGTGGCTCTTGATGCACTGACTCCAGCCTCATTTCATTTCTTCTTCTTGAATCAGCCTTGCTTGACAGTTTTCTAAAGACTGCGGTCATCCACTGTTGCTTGTGTAAATTTTCCTCTTACATTTTTCCCTTCCAGGGAAAAGCGTTCCATGAAAATACTTTAACACAGCACCATGTGTGCGTTACCCTCCATACAAAGGGTGTTGATGCTCATCTTCTGGACAACCGTCACATCAGCAGTGTCCCCCATGTGTGTACTGAACTAGACGGAGAGATACATAGAGAGTTTCACATTTTTTCATTAAATTACAAAAGAAATTTGACTTTTTCGCAATATTCTAATTTTTCGAGATGCACTGTATATAGGCCACACCCACTTCAATTTAAGATCGGCTTTCGGTTTGAGACACGGGTCAGTGATGTTAAAGTGTGTGTGTGTTCTCGGTGTGTCTCTGCAGGAGCAGTTTGAGTTCGCACTGACCGCCGTGGCCGAGGAGGTGAACGCCATCCTCAAAGCTCTGCCACAGTGAAGAAGAAGCTTCCACACACACACACACTTCCTCTATCCTCTCTTCCTGTGACTCAGTCATCTATTTGTGTATTAGAAGTCATCAGAGAAGAAGTCCGTGCTTCTGGAATCTCTCTCTCTCTCTCTTCTCCTCCCGTGTGTGTGTGTTCGTGCTGAAACACACGCATGTGGATGTCACTCTACAGCTCCCGTGTTTCTATCTACAATCGAAACAATTGTCTTTTATTGTGCTGAAATTGATAGAGAGTGTATTTTGTGATGCACTTGGATAGCAGTGTGTATTACAACTGATAGTAGTGTGTGTGTGTGTGTGTTATATATGAAATGTGTATCAGATGTATCTATATATTTATTACATATATTTTCACTGTGTGTGTGTGTGTGTGTTTTGTTGTAACAGCGTAGCATCCAATCTCCCCCCCCCCACACACACACACAAACACACACAGATGTGAGCAATATCATGAAGACGTTGTGGTGTGTGTTGAACATCAGGAACAGAGCGCTGGTGATGCTTCAGTGTTTTCAGAGGGACAGGACACACACTCAGTGTCTCTATAGCACGAGTCTGTATATAGGATATTTTTGTGTGTAGAAAATAAAATAAAGTCTAACAGAGCTGATGGACCTGCTGTCTCCTTCTGCTGTTCCACTTCTACTGACTGTGTGTGTGTGTGTGTGTGTGTGTGTGTGTGTTAAAGTAGGAAAAAAATTAAATCAAAACAAACAGAGAACTAAAGAAAGAAGGAAGGCAAAAAGAAAGAAGGAACTGAAGAAATGAATGAATGAAGAAAAGAACAGAACAAAGAGAAAGACATCAAGAAAGAAAAAAACAATGAAAGAACAAAAGAGAAACTAACAATTGAGCAAACAAACAGCCAAACATGAAGAGAAATAGAAAGGAATGAAAAAAAAGAGAATGAAAATGAATAAATGAAAAAAGCGAAAGAAGAAAGAAGGAAAGAAAGAATAAAAAGAAAGAAAGAAAGAAAGCATAAAAGGAAGTGAAAAGAAAAAAATGAAAAAAGAAAAGAAAGAAAGATAAAAGAGAAAGAAAATGAAAGATGAATGAGCAAACAAAAACTAAAGCAAAAAAGAAGGGGGGAAAAAGCTAAAACCTGTAAATGAAACCAAACTGCAAAACAGCACAAAAAAAAAATTTAAGGAAAAAAAGGAGAATAAAAAATAGACTCAATAAACAAATCTAAAAACAACTTAAATAAAATAGAGGATAGAAAAAATGTAAACTAAGAAGAAAGAAGAGAAAGGACAAAATCTAAAAATAAAAAAAATTTTTAAAGAAGAATGCAAATGGAAGCAATTAATTAAGCAGAATTAATTTAAAGAAGAATTTTCAGTGGAAAAAGACAGACAGACAGAAAGAAAGAAAGAAAGAAAGAAAGGGGGGAACCTGAGGGAAACGTTCTCATGGCTGGAATGAAATGTTGTTGAATGTTGTTTATGAGCGAAAGATGAAAGTCTGGAGGTGAGACATGACAGATCTGTTTGTAGCTGAACTCTTCCTGACTGTCGCCCAACTGCGGCCCTGCCCAAAGTATTGGCACCCCTGCACGAGTACGGCGGTGACACCGTCATGATCAGACATCAGAGATGTTTCTCTTTTCTCTCTGAAACCCGCTCCTCCCTCTGTTGGTAGACGCTTTTGTTTTTTTGTCCCGGAGACATTTCTACCTGCAGGTCTCACAGTGCGGTGCAGAGTGAAGAGAGACGTGCGGTTTCTCCTCTGCGTGACCCGAACACGACGAGAATGCGCTGCGCTTCGGTCCTGAATGGAGAATAATGATGAGAATAAACAGCATGCAAATTCACCATTAGCAATGCCATCGGTGATGTGGCCTTCCTGCTGCTGTCATGTGTGTGTGTGTGTGTGTTTTTTTTACCTGCTCATTTGCATGTCATTTGCATATGCAACCTTAGATCTGCTGCTTAACCTACGCCTCATCAGTATGCAGCTAATCTGAATGCAAGGCAGACATGCTAATCAGCTTATGAATAACTATACCGCACCCGTAATTACGCATGTTTAATTGGTTAGCGTCTGAAGGATACAGGTTTATTAGGATTTAAAATAAAAAAAAATTTAAAAAAGGGAATAAAAAATGATGGTAGTAATTGCCTCCCGCAGCAGCTAGCGGATTTCTGCGGGCGTGTGATACGTCGTCTTCTCCCTTTGGGGAGGATTGTTATTTCCTCTTATCATTCGATACAACTAACACAATCAATTATCGCTTCAGCCATGACTGGTTTAACGCCAGCTGATTTCTTTTTTTTTATTAACTTAATTTCGCCGTCTTTCCATTTGTAATTTCTCACGCGCTCCACTCATCCTTGTTGCTTCTGCTCGTGACATTGCTCCACTTTGCCGTCTCGTTTAAATCCAAATGCTAATCTCTCTGTTTGCTCTCTGAAAGGAACTGTAGATCCATACAACAGCTGCATTAAGCAAAGTGATTTTTTCTAAATCAAATGTCACTGTGCACAATGTGTGTGTGTGTGTGTGTGTGTGTTGATTAATAGCTGGATATTTATAAGATCACAAGTAAAACCACATGCATAGTGTGAAAATTCAGCATGTACAGTAGAAGAAAAAAAAACATGAAAACAAATCATGTGGGGTAAAAAAAAAAATCACCTGGAAATAAAAGTAGTCGTCTGAAAGAATCACATAAATCACATACAAGTGAATAAATCTTCTAAAAGAATCAAATGAAGGTAATCGAATCATTTGAAAGAAGCACATGGGAATAAACTAATTAAATGACTGAATAATGTGAAAGAAAATGAATTATGTGTGGGGGGAAAAAAATCACATGAAAAGAAATTAATCATCTTAAAGCATCCTTTAAAATAAAATAAATCATGTGATTAAAGAAATCTTGGGAAAATTAAGTAAAATAATCACAGAAAACAATATTAGCACCTGAAACACATTCATGAATCATGAATCATTTGAATGAATCAAATTAAATAATTTGAAAGAACCACATGGAAATGAATGAACTGTCTGACTGAATCATGTAAAAAAAAAAAAAAAAAAATGTAATCATGAAAATGAACAAATCATGTAAAATTATTATTTTAAAAAATCTATTTAAGCATCTAAAATAAGTAATAAAATAATATGAAAGATTCCCATGAAAACCAAAGAATCTGAATTAATCACAAGGAGGCAAATTTATTATTTGGGGGGAAAGAAAAGTCAAATTAAAATAAACAAATAATCTGAAAGCAACATTCATCTATATAAATGAAAAAAAAAAAAAAAGGTTTTGTTTGTACATTGGTCGCTCTTTCAATGATATCTTTACGTTTCATACACTGGAGGACCCGAAACCAGTCTCAGAAAATGTTTTGTCTGTATGTCTGTCTGTCTGTCTGTGTGTATTTGTTTATCCAGCCAGATTTTGTCACAGCATCACACAAAACCGTCTGGACAGAATGTAATGAAACTTTATGAGCAGTCATGTGCCAGATTACATCACAGCAGCCAAAACTTTTTTGGACAAATATAGCGGTTTTTTTTTTTTTCCATTCGAGGTGGGCGTGGCTATATGTGTCACTCAACAGAGCCAGTAAACATGATAGTTTATTATAAATACATAAAGTATGAGGAAGACACAAAAACAACCGTAATGCCCCTATAAAGTGCACAAATCCTCACAAAACAAAAACAAATGCACGACACAGCACTGCTTACTCCAAAAAAAGGCAAGTAGCCTATGAAAACTGATCCTTCAAAGGTGAATTGACAGATCATTATGTTTTTATTCTTCCTGCAGGAAGCTTAAAACCAGTTTGTCTCATCTGTTCCGAAACTGTGGCACTAATAAAAAGCAGTCACGTGGAATGCCACTATGAGTTATATAAAACACGGGTCATTAGAGCAAACATATCCACGGCAGTCTGAATGAGGGCGTATAAAATACCTGAACTGAGAGCCCAGTGCTATATTCTAAAATCAAAATGTTTAGTAAAAGTGATGTTTGGAACAGATGTGGCAGATTTAATAATCTACTTTAAACAGGACGTGTATTTGCCATAAGATACTCAACCATACAAAATTGTATTTCTTTGTATTAATAAGTTAAGAGTTCTGCCGTACAGAAAGACAGGCAGACATGAATGTGGGCTTCAACCTGAAGTAATTACATTAAAGGTGATCAGATTGTTTTTAGCTTTAACCTTTTAACTATTTCTAAAACCTCTTTACCTGTCAACATCAGGTACTAATGCAAGTATAAAATAACAAATTATGTGAAGAAAGAAATCACATGAAACTCCATGGAACTCCATAAAACACTCATATGAAAACAAAGCAGTACACTTTCAGCATCCTCTTTTTCTTCCACTGGCACAATCATCTGTGCGGGATTCAGCTCATCATCTCATCCTTTCTACCAGCTGTCCATTAGACCAAATCCCTTCCACAATGCTCCAGGCCATCTCACAAGACCTCCTACCCTTTATTACAACTATTATCAACCTTTCCATATCATCTAGTCATGTGCTGCAGTTAAGAAGACAGGTTAGCCCATCTTCAAGAAACCCTGCCTGGATCCAGCAGAAATCAATAATTGTTGACCGGTATCACTTCCCTCTTTTCTCACTAAAATTCTCAAATGCACAGTTTACTATCAAAAGTCTCTTTATCTATCGCAAAACAACCTCAGTGATCCTAACCAATCTGGATTGAAAGTGGCTCATTCCACAGATATTGCCCTTCTGTCTGTCAGTGAGAACCTACATGATATTAGATCAGTTAAATTGTCACCTGTCCTAATCCAATGTTTTGCATCCTACCTAGAAGCTCACTCATATGAGGTGACAAGGAGGGGATCCACATCTGTTTCATGCAGACGCTCCACTGGTGCCCCACACGGCTTAGTACTTGGTCCCCTTCTGTTCTTCCTCTATACCCGGTCTCTTGGTAAGGTTATATCCTCACACTGCTTTTCATACCATTGTTATGCAGATAACACAATGCATTCTTTCCTTTTCTTCCTCAAACACTCAGGTTTCCACCTGGATCTCAGCATGTCTGAGAAAATCTAATCTCAGTACAACTGAACAGATGTTTAACCCAGATGATTCGTCCCCCCTGCCAGTATCTTATGATCTCCCTGGACAACACTGAGATCATTCCCTCAGTTACTGCCCACCACCTTGGGGTACCTCTGGACACTCAACTGTCCTTTTCCCCACACACTGTCGCTTTTTTCTTCATAACATAAGACAAATTTGTGCATTTCTCTCCACACAGGCCACTCAGGAGCTTGTTCAGACCCTTGTTGTTTCAAGTCTGTGCTATTGAAACTCACGTCTGGCAGATCTGCCCCTATGCACCTTTCCCGTTGTTCTGACCAAGAATGCAGCTACCTGACCTTGTTTTCAAGACAACCTTGTTGTCTGTCCTGGCTCCTAGATGGTGAAATTAATGTATTCTAGGTGTCTGTACAGCTTAGTCACTGGCAATCTTTAAAGAATTATCTGTTTCTTAGATATTTGGGTTAACTTAAAAGCAATTATGTAAGTTGCTCTGGATAAGTGCATCTGCCAAAAGCCTAAATGTATCTGTATTTACATCATAAAGCTGTTTCTTCAATGTAGACTTTAATAATGATACGCCTACCTACAGTAGATAGAGTGTTCTTGACTTGGCTAGATGTTGTGGAAGAGTTTTTCTTCACCATGGAGAGGGTTCAGTGTTCATCCATTTCAGTTGTCTTCTGTGATCTTCCATTTGCTGTCGCTGAGCTTGCCAGTTAATTCCTTCTGCTTTAAAAATATTTCAAACTGTTGTATTGGTCCCTTCCAATGTTTTATCTCTGTCTACCAATGTTCTTTTAATGATGGCCTGCTTTACTTGCATAGACACCTTTTTGAACCTCATGTTGAGAGGTCGAGCGAACAGCTAGCAACTGCAAATCAGAATCACTTCCTGGCCTTTTATCTGCTTGATTAATCATGGAGTAATGAGGGAACAGGCCACACCTGGCCATGCAACTGCTCGTCAGCCATTTGTTCCATTATTTATCAGGCCTAAAATGTGTGTATGTGTGTATGTGTGAGAAAGAGAAAATGGCTGTAATTCCTGCGTTGTTGATGCCACACTTTTGTCAAACACCTTAAATTAAACCTGAAAGTCTTAACTCCTCTTACATCTTGACAATGGTGGTATACAGAGACCAAATAATGCCCAAAAAATATCCTTATTCCAAAATTTATTGACCAGACTGTAGTATGTATAAATGCTCAGTACTGTGCTTTGGTTGGATTTGTCAGTGTTTCCACAAACCTCTGTGAATTAACAATAGACAAAATAACACTTAAATATAAACTGATGCAAGTAATCAGTTGCAGGGTGCCCCCTTGTGGCATGAAAAGAATTACATCAAATTTTACATAACAATATATATA
>JAQMYG010000001.1:3426055-3437342 GCA_030014215.1 Clariallabes teugelsi | reverse complement strand
TTTTTCATAGTGCTGACTTCATGCTATACACTAGATAGATAGATAGATAGATAGATAGATAGATAGATAGATAGATAATGATATTTAAAAACAATAATTAAAAAAAAACTTTATGTATTTTCAAATCAGTATTAAAGACTTATTTCAACATGTATTTTCCATATACTGTACATGTATATACATTTTTGTTTTAAACTAATGTTATGAACTTTGTTTTCTTTTTACAATAGATTTTTATTTTTTCTTATTTATATATATTTTTTATCATATTTTAACTACAATGTATTATTTCCTCAAACTAGAAATCAATCTTGGGATGTTTTTTTTTGTTGTTGCACAATTTCTTTATTAGTAGACTTTTGCTTTATTTATTTATTTATTTATACTAGTAAAATATAATTAAATTATTATATTTATTTAAATATAAATAAAATGAACAAAAGTATTTTAAAATGTATGCCTTAATTAATTAATTAATTAATTAATTTGATTGTTTAAAATGTATAAACAATCAAGACAGTAAATAAATAAATAAATAGTACATTTCTAATGAAAAATGAACAATTAAACAAAAAATATATAAAATAAACCATATACACACAAATGTCTCTATTAATTGTTGCATTATATAATATATTTTTAAACAAACAATTGAGTTCTAATTAATTAAATAAATAAATAAATAAATAAATAAATTTCACATACATGTACACATAAAAGGGTGTTAACTGTGTTTTGTTTACATTTAAAATGTATTCCAAGCAAATAACTAACTCACTAACACGCATATTAAACAAATAAATGAATAAACAAATACATCTTATGTTTACATACTGTACACACAAATGTAAACATAAAAAATAAACACAAACTCACGTTAACTGATTTTTATTTCTGTGCACATTTTTGTTCTGTCTATTATTAAGGATTTTTCTATTCAGCTCGTATTTTATTTTTGTTTTCAAACGAACTTTCAAGAAGACGCTCAGAGACGTTCAGACACCCGGACAGACCTGCGTAGTGCTGTAGATTTGACGTCTACAGTGTTTTTGTTTGTTTCCTTTCACATTCCACCTCTTTCACATTGTTCTTGGTAGTTTTCTTTAAGACGAGCGGATGAAGAGAAGTTTATTTTGGATTATTAAGAATATTGAAGGAATTTTCTTTATGATGTGGCAACATAACACTTCCTGTGTGTGTGTGTGTGCGTGTGTGTGTGTGTGTGTGTAAGATATGGAGACATCTGCTCCTGGTAATTACACCTTTTATCCCCTTTAAGGATAGTCGTCTCCATGAATAGTTTCAGAGCTTCTCAGGAACAGCTGTACAATTTAAGTAAAAAAATTATCTTTGCTGCGATCTGTTGTTTTTTTTTCTATAAAAGATGAAATATCATTCATTCATCACTTATTTGCCAAAGAAAAGCAGAACCCCTGTCCCTGTCTCCATTGTGTGAGAATTCAATAAGGTGTTATTAAAAACGCTCCAAGCGGTTGTAGTGACGGCGTTGCACACGCAGGCCTGATTACGCATTTTAATGAGGCTGTGGTTCGAGCAGAGAGACAGAGAGAGAGAGAGAAAGAAAGAGAAAGAGAGAGAGAAGAAAAAAAGAAAACAACACAGAACAAAAGAATGAATAACAAAAGGCAGCGTGTGGAACAATACGGCGGCACGATCGAATCTGCATCCTGACAAATCAACATGTTTTATTCAACAGCCATGAGGTGTGTGTGAGAGTGTGTGTGTGTGTGTGTGTGTGTGTGAGTGTGTGTTTTTGCTCAGCCTGCTGAAAGAAGTGCATTATGGATAGGGTTGAGAAATTAATTGAGCTTTAATCACGATCACAGGATTTATCCCTCTTAATTAATTAAACTCCCAGCACAGCACAGTGCAGCGCTCTGATTGGCCAGGAGCTGTTGATTAATTCTCCAGCAGCTCAGAAACTAGTGCATTATGTTTGCATGAATCTGCTTGTTTTAATACTTTTGGCGTTTCTATAGTAACAGATTACTCACATTATGTTTGTTCAATGAAGAGATTAAAAGAATCGTAAAGTATGAAGATGTTTATTTATAAAGCTGTAAGATGGAAGGAGTCTCCAGTGTCAGCGTGCTGTAGCAGTGACAAGCGCCGTGTTCCTTATTGTTTATCTGATTAAAAAGTTCTTATTATTTTGTTATTTAATTTCTAGAGAGAACATGAAAGACTGATAAGGCCAACCTGTTTTCTTAGAACAGGTAATGTCATGTCGTTGTTTAAAGATACAAAGTTGTTGTTTTTTGTTTTCACTTAGTTTTGTTTTGTTTGTTTTGTGTTTCTTTTTGGTTTTTGATTTATTTTCTTTGGTTTTTGCATTGTTTTGCATTTTATTTTCTTTTTAGTTGAATTTATTTTGTTTTTTTCTTGACATTTTTTTGTCAGGGGATGCGGGTTTCTTCCTTTTTTCTCCTTTTGATTTTCTTTTGTTTTATATTGTATTTCCGTTCTTGATTTTGTTTTTCTTTTTTGATTTCTTCTCTTGTCTTTTTTGTCTTTTATGCTCGTTTTTGCCATGTTTATTTGTTTTTTCATTAATATTTGGATGGGTTTGATTTGTTTTGCTTTGGTTTCGCTTTAGTTTGTGGTTTTGTTGTTTGTTTTGTTTCAGTCTGTGGGTAGGTGTTGCTTAGTTTTTTTCTTGTTTTGTTTTGATTAGATTTTTTCAAAATTGTGAAATCCAACCCACTTTGTCCTAGCTTACTTAAATTCATGCATTTTATGTTTTTTTTTATGCATAAAATCTATGATTGTTTCATCCACTTCCTCAATCACATTTCATACAAATTTATATATTAAAGACCTATTGATTGGCGGCTCGGTGGCATAGTGGTTTGCAATGTTGCCTTGCACCTCTACAGTCCAGGTTCGATTCCCTCCTCAGGGTCTGTTTGCATGTTCTCCCTCTGCTTGGTGGGTTTCCTCCGCGTTTTTCCGGTTTCCTCGCACAGTCCAAAATCATGCAGATTAGGCTGATTGGCGTTCCCAAATTGCCTGTAGTGAGTACATGAACGTGTGAATGTTGACTGGAAAAATGGGAATAAATACAGTGATCACCGTTGGCCTCCACGGTCCCTAGTTGGACGACAAAGATTTAAAAATGGATGATAAATTTATTACCTATTGATTAGTAAAAGTGCATCATAGAGGCTGTAATAGTGCAACATGGAAACACATTAATATCAATAAGAGCAAATAAAGCAGCACACAGAATCACACATTTATGCTAAAACCACACTAAAAAAATGGTGTGAATTTACACGGGGTGCACTAACTTTTGTAAATGTTAAATAATGTGCACAAGGTCTTATAATATGTATGCTGTGTATACAACACAGTGTTGTTGTATAATGATACGTTATAGATCCTAGCTGATCATGTGACCCCTACAGGCTCTGCAATAAGAGCGGTAAGTGTTGCAATAATAATGGCACCCCAGCAAGACTCTGTATTGGCGATAACAGGAAATCTTTTCATTTCTCATCTTATTTCCTCTTCTCATCCTTTCTCCATCATGCCATTCATCAGCAGCTAATCTCGAATGTCAGCGGAGGTCACGCCAGGGTCAAGGGGTCAAATCCCCTGTGCTTCTGCTCAACAAATGACACGGAGTAACCTTTGACTCCTGGCTCAGGATAAGAATCAGAGTCAGGATTCTGCATCTGCTCATCGCTTTCTCCTGTTTATGTTTCATCTTCCTGCATCACAGATCCGACCTGTCTCGTACTCTCTTACTGTCTCTTGCTGTCTCTCTTTCTCTAAAAATTGCCCATCCATAATTCATCACGTGTCCCCCCTATCAGCACTGAGCCGTCCTAGCAACAGGATCCTAGCAACAGCAGCGACTCTCTCCTCCGCACTCAGCCTATAGGGACCAGTCATGTCTCAGTAAATTCAGCCAATCGCTACGGAGAGAGAGAGAGAGAGAGAGAGAGAGAGAGAGAGAAATGGGTGGAATGAGAGTAGGGGACAGAGACAGAAAATGAAAGAGGGAGAGACTGTGTGAGACAGAAACTGACAAACAGACAGATAGAGAGAGAGAGAGAGAGAGAGAGAGACTAAAGTGAGTTCATGAGTGTGAAAGAAAGTCTTTCTCTCAGCCAGGACCACTAAAGAAAAGACTTCAAGAGAGCAGAAGAGACATAGAGAGAACGATTCAATACAGAAAGAAAACAGAGAGACAGTGAAAGACAGAAAAACGAAGACAGAAAAATTCAAAATAAAGAAAAATACACAGATAGAAAGAGAAAAAGAAAATGAATACAGAGTGAAGGAAGCAGAGAGAGAG
The DNA here is from genome assembly GCA_030014215.1 of Clariallabes teugelsi. Classification (NCBI taxonomy): domain Eukaryota; kingdom Metazoa; phylum Chordata; class Actinopteri; order Siluriformes; family Clariidae; genus Clariallabes; species Clariallabes teugelsi. The sequence goes on along the minus strand of JAQMYG010000001.1, from coordinate 3,433,018 downwards.
AGAGAATGATAGAGAAAAAGTGAAGGAAAGAAAGAATGAAATACAAATAGATTGCACAGAAAAGAAAAAACGGAGAGATAGAAAGACAGAGAGAATGGAAATAAAAAGACAAACAGAAAGACAGAAAGAATAAAGACAGACAAAGATGGAAAGTGAAGGATAGTGACATTGAATGAAAGACAGGCAAGAATGCATGAAGGATGGTTTAGAAATTAAAGACAGATTGCAATACAAGGAGAAAAGTGTAGAGAGAGAAAGAAAGAAAAAGAGAGAGACACTTAGAGAAAGAAGGGATGAAATACAGAGAGAGTGAGAGGCTTCCAGAGGAATTCCTGCTGGAATTTTGCTCCAGTTGTTGCATTTTTTTTCTTCTCTGACATTATGATGTTAGCGGACTAGCCAAGTTATCTCATTCTGTTAAACAAGTGAGATAAACCTGTTGCTACAGCGATAGATGAGACACCCAAACACTCCACTTTCTGCTTTTTCAGGTAAATAAGTAGCAAGTAAACAAAATTAGTTGTTTATTTCTGTATTGCACAATAATCTCTCTCTCTCTCTGTCTCTCTATCAATCTCTCTTTGCCTTCTAGGAAGTTCTTGTCAGTGATGTTGGATGCTGCTGGCTCTAAAAGTGCATTGCTTATGTTGCAAAGAAGGAAATTTAAAGATAAAGTTGAGGTTGAGGTAAATTTCCATTTTCAGAATATTTACTTTCATGAGTTTAATACTGGCAGCGCGGTTGCGTAGTGGTTAGCACCGTTACCTCGCACCTCCAGGGTCCGGGTTCAGTTCCCACCTCAGGGTCTGTGTGCATGGAGTTTGCGTGTTTTCTTGTTGTGTTTCCCACGGGTACTCCCGTTTCCTCCAACAGTCCAAAGTCATGCAGATTAGAGTAACTGGCTCATGGTGTACCCATCATGCCCTAAGTCTCCTGGGATAGGCTCCAGGCCCCCTGTATACAGGGTAAAGGAGTATTGAGTGATTGAGTTGAAGTTTTAAACACTCGTATCCCTCGCTATGTGGTATCCCTCCAGGATCACGTGCAGTAACGTGGGTTTAAATAAGACCCAGAGAGCAGACCTGAGCATCACCGCAGCCCGACCGCTCATCTGAGAAACTGGAATAAACAAGTCGGGACCTGTGCGTAATAGCGATATGCTAATGAGATGGTAATAACGATATGCTAATGATGTTTTTCCAGCCCACCTGACCCACACACAGCCACTGATCCATATGATGAGGAGATCAGGAATGATGCGCAGCAATAATTATCTTCTCCAATGATGGCAAATTAGAAAGACTGCGCCTTTCAGCCGTGCGCTAACTAACCGAGCGGGAAGAGGCGAGGCGTCGGGGCAAGGGAGGGGTTGGGGGGGAGGTTAGGGGGGTGGAGGGAGAGAGAGAGAGAGAGAGGATTGGGACGTCTGGAATGTAGGAATCAGGGTCAACGTTTCAATTTCACATCAGATCCGGGGATGAAACCGTATCCAAGTGAAAGGATGTTTTTTTTTGTAAACGTATGCAAATAGAGATGAGAATAATTGTGTATGAAATCCAACAAAATGCCACTTGTGAGATTTTTGCATCAACGACACGTCACACACACACACACACACACACACACACACACACACACACACTTCTGCTGTTGTTTTAACCTGCTAGAATTTCTTTAGATTTTAAATGAGATCAGTTCACATTTGCATACTGAAAGCTGATTGGCTCTTATGTTTTATGATGCAATAAGACCTTTTAACTCAGATCTCTATGGGAAATAAAAAAAAATGACAAACTTCCTGTATGACATCATGGGTCTCTAAACCTACACAAATTGAATTTTGCAAACTCAACAAAAACATGTTTTTTCCTTTCTTTTCTGTTTAGTTTTTGAAACATGATCTGAAAGGTAGCAGCTTTCAGGAGGGAGTTAAGCTCCGCCCACTTTCTGATTAGCGAAATGTCCTTTGATCCTTTGAACTTTGATCAGTGTGGATTTATGATAGATTTTATGCTGCAAAATGATACAAAGTTGTTTTCTCTACCTGTTAGTTCATTAAAAGTGTGTGTGTGCTTTACTGCTCTAGGATTATTATTATTATTATTATTATTATTATTATTATTATTATTATTATTATTATTATTACTGTATTTATTTTTAATAACTGAAAAAACTGAAAGGCATAAGGTGTGTAGTTGCATGATGGACGCTAGAGTGTGTGTGTGTGTGTTTGTGTGTGTGTGTGTGTGTGGGAGAACACATGGTTTGTGCTGCTGTACCAGGTGTCAGTGCAATTTAAATGACATTAGCGTGTGTTGTACAGCACAGGAGTGTGATATCTCTCTGATCTCTAAAGACCCCGAGGAGACCGTGAGGAACATACTGAACATGTGATCACATACACACACTTTCACACAGGTTTTGTTTCCTCACACAGCCTGCACTTTATGACATTAATTAGGAATAACAGGAAATAAAATGAATCCCTGCTGCCGCGGTTTTGGAGTTAGCACTGGAGCTCGTGCGTGATCAGATTCCTGACAAACAGTAAACTACCTACGGAAACAAATTCCCTAAAATTGCATTTCTGATTTCAGACGTCTAATCCAGAAAAATCACAGACTGAATGCTAAGGGACTAGCGACTAGCGACAGGTTTGTAATGCTGTAACATATACATGCTACGTGATACGTATGTCAGGGCAACGCCAATTGCTTTTCCTTCTTTAAATCCACACGCGATACTAACGTCAATCAGCCATAATTAGCAGCTTGAGATGGGATGGTGTTGAAATCACCGACGCCCTCACGAGTCTGGTGTGAAGATGTTTTCTGTAAGGCGTTTTCATAAAGAGCTTCTGCTAATTCACACGCGTATGCATTTATTTATTAAAGACCGAGTAATCTCACATCGCAGCGCTCACTCCATTACTTGCTAACACAAACTCTGATAACTCCATTACGGCGCCGGGAGAAGGCGACGGTGTCTCTTTCATTTCCTTCCTGTTTAATTATTGCCTAATGAATACGCTCCTGCTGAGAGTCGATGCCGTGTGCATCCTGAATGCCCGGTCACGGGGCCACGCTGGACGCTTTTAGGAAATATTTCGCGAGAGAAAATTACCCATCAGGCGTAATTATCTGACATCCATTCTGCTTTTTTTTTTTTTAGAAATGTACTACTTTTAATAGGCTTTTAACATGCGACAGATGAGTAGGCCTACTGATCTTCTGATTATTTGAACACTACTGGATTTGCAGATGCAGGAGTAGCATGGGTACACCACATCCTTAAATAACGTAGCATTAATAAATCAATCCATCTTCATGAATATGCATATAAATATCATCTTATTATCTCATATTACATCATTTTATCTCATCTTATATAAACTTTATTTCATCTCACACTGTCTCATGGTATCTTATTTTATTTCACCTTATCTCATCTTGTCTCATCTTATCTCAGCTTCTTCTCTTCTCTTATTTTATCTGATCTTATAGAATCTTTTCTTACTTTAATCATGTTTCTAATCTTATCTCAAATCATCTTATCTTATCTTATCTTATCTTATCTTATAAATCTTAACTTATAACCTTGATTGTTATTTTTTTATTGTGTTTATTTTATTGCATTATATTATGCAACATATTTGCATAAATAAATAAATCTCCTATATACATAATCTCTATCTCATCTTACGTCATTTTATCTCATCTTATATAAACTTTATTTCATCTCACACTGTCTCATGGTATCTTATTTCATCTCATCTAATATGTATAACTGTAATATCTGATCTTATAGAATCTTATTTTATTTCACCTTATCTCATTTCATCTTATCTCATCTTATCTCAGCTTCTTCTCTTCTCTTATTTTATCTGATCTTATAGAATCTTTTCTTACTTTATCTTATCTCATTTAATCTTATCATCTTATCTTATTTCAACACATCTCATGCTATTTTATCTCAACTTGTCTCATTAATCTTATCATAATCATATTAAAACCTTTCATCTTTTTAAATTTTATCATAACTTATTTATCCTATCTCATTTTATCTTATCATAATATCTCATCTTATTTTATCTCAACTAATGTTGATTAATCTCATTTTATTTCACCTGATGTTTTAATATTGTTTAATCATGTTTCTAATCTTAACTCAGATCATCTTATCTTCTCTTCTCTTATCTTATCTTATCTTATAAATCTTAACTTATAACCTTGATTGTTATTTTTTTATTGTATTTATTTTATTGCATTACTCCATTTATTGTTGTGTTAGGATTCTTAAGACTTACAAACTGACCTGTTGCCACTCGATAAGGGTATAATTTTATGTGAATCTTAAATTTTACTTCAAACATTTCTTTATATATTTTACAGAAATTCACATGATCTACAATTGTGCCTCAGGCCACGCCCACCAGGTGTAAATCCACATACAGATAGTATAACTGTTATTAAAAGCATAAAACCAGATACAGAAATTAACACAGTCATTCGATAGTAAAGATACAGCAGATCAAAAGCAAGTAAAGGCAAGTAGTCATCATAAGTTTGGTCAAAGCGTTACAGAAGTTATGAAAAACCGTATAAACTTGATGTTTTCAGACAGACACTCAGAGAATTTATTTACATTTATTTATGTATTTCATGTAGCACGGAAAAAGGAAATATATTTAGAATGTGTTTGACCTTGTCAGAAGAAGAAATAAAGCAGTTTTTCTGCAGTTAAACACCATGAACAACAAAAACAGATAAATCCTCACAACACCACACTGTCACATTTAATCCGCAGGAACAATTAGCAGATAAGTAAATTATATTCGGAGGTGAAGCTCACAGAAATAATTAAAATCCCCAAAATGAATCACTCTCAGCTCAGAACTAAGTGATGTTGTGTGATTGAGCTCAGAGTGGCATAAAATGTGTAAAAAAAAGAAAAAAAGAAAAAAAAAGCTTAGGAAAAAGCTTAAAAAGGTGTGCATTATTTAAAGTATGCTTTTTAAAAGTCAACTTCAGAATTATTGGAACCCTTCAAGCAATAAGCAGCGCAGCAGTACAATCTGTACTGTAGTGTGTGTGTGCGTGTGTGTTGTCCATTTTAGTACTACTCTGGAAAATAAAATAAAACAGAAATAAATGAAGGTTCACTTGGAAAAAAAATATTCTGTAAACATTAGCAAGACTATTCTTGCATAAAAATACTTTATTGTGATGTGTAGTGTTGATTACTTAATTCCAACTTTTGCTCTGTACTGACACTGGAGACTCCTTCCATAAATATCATATACCCTTTCCTTACTTTAACAATTACACATGGAACTCCATATGTTTATGAATTTTACACACATTGAAATATGTTATTTAAGCGAGTACAATTTATCTATTAACACCTGATTAACATTGAAATTTCATTGAAATTGTCATTTACAGTACGGACAATTATTATTATATTATATCAGATTTTCAGCAGGTCGGTCATTTACATACACATTGCTATATTTGTATTTAATGTTGTTGTCTTGTAACTCCTTGAACTTGATTCAAACTCTTGTTGAAGTCTTCCACAAGCTTCTCACAATACTCTGCTGGAACGTTCCGTCTTTCCTCCTGACACAGCTGGTGTACTTTTCAGTTCATTCCAGTCATTTTCTCAGGGATTTGCACTGGCCACTCCAGCACTATCACACTGATGCGTTTAGCCTTTCTAAGACACTTTGAAGGATTGTTCAGGATTGTTGTCCGGCTGAACCATCAGTTACGATCAGGGTGTAATTTTCCAGCTGATGTCTTGAGGTGCTGAGTGATGAGTTCTACCTAATCCTCCTTCCCCCTGATGCCATCTGATTTCTGAAGTGCACCGGTCCCTATTACAGACAAACATGGATGCTGTCCATTCCATACTTAGGATGTATATAATACCAAAGTTAGGATGGTGTGCATCATAGTAAACCCTCACCCTTTGTCCGGCATGCACAGTGCCGAAAAAATGTAGAAAAGGAAGACCACAACATACTGATAAAAATAATAAGAATATTTATTGGAGGAAAAAATTATTGGAGGAGTTTTGAAAGTCCATTTTTGAAAAAAAGCTTGAAAGGAATAAACATAGCTAAAGTTTATTAAACATAATTAAGAGCATAAATACAATGAAGGATGGTATGGAGGATTTTTAACATCAGCCACTATTCAAAAAAGCAGAACAATCCATCATGTATTTCAACGAGAAATAAAAAGTTGAATAATATAATTTTATCCCTGCTTTAGCCATCTGTGGTACCCAAATACCATCTCGTCCATTATCCCTTACTTAACTAACATTAGCGTTGTTCACACCTCGTCAAATCTGTGGCATGAGTCAAACTTCTTCTCACAAAAATCTAAGCAACACTAAACAACAGGAACAACCAATTAGACTACCAAGAAAGACCACAATATTATCTCGAAATAGGCTAGCAATTATTATTATTTATTATTATTATTATTATTATTATTATTATTATTATTGTATATCAATATCCATTCATCATATATCCATGCTGTCAAACTTTAACTGATTAACTGGCTAACACAAGAGATGATGTAATTGGTCACAGTAGACATTTGAAATACCTGAAATGCTGAATAAGTAAAAGGCTTGGTAAAACAGTATGAATAACCCAAGCAGCTAAAAAGCCTTTTAAAAGAAATTATTTTTAACTGCAATAACGCTAGTCAGAGGTGGGTAAACATGTCTGAGGCAGATAAACGCTAGTTAGAGGTGAGTAAATGCTAGTCAGAGGTGTGTGAATCAGGGTAAACACTATAGTCAGAGGTGAGCTAATGCTAGTTAAATATTGGTAAACTCTGGACAGAGGTGTGTAAATGGTAAGGTGTATAAATGCTAGTCAGAGGTGAGTAAATGCTTGTTAAAGGAGGTAATTGCTAATCAGAAAAGGTTAGACTCTAGTCA
>JAQMYG010000001.1:3380118-3393601 GCA_030014215.1 Clariallabes teugelsi | reverse complement strand
ATTTGAAAACGTGCCCCCTCCCCCCCTCGTCCTCCTCCTTTGACATTTACTGCCTGACGTTTTACCCAAAAATGGTCAGATTTTCAGGGTCCAGATTTTTTGGGTAAAACGTATTTAAAACTGTGTAAAATCACTAACAGCTCATTCACACAGCAGAACCAGACAAATCCACACACACACACACACACACACACACACACACACACAGAGAGAGAGAGAGAGAGACGTCTCATTACAGTCCACACAGCGTCATGAGAATTACTCAGAATTATTGGCCCCCTCGGTCATTAGGGGTTCACCACCGTCTTCATGGTTATTTAAAACTCTTACTGAAGAGATCTGCGAACGGGTCTCTGCCTCCGAAGAATTCCCTGAACACATCTTCAGGATTACGGAATGTGAACACGCCGCCGAAATGGTCGTCGTAATGTCCTCCTGAGGGGAAGAAGAAGGAAAAAAAAAAAAAAAAAACCACAAATATTTAATATGAAAAAAATTAATAAGTAAATAAAACACACTATAAAAGTTAATAAATGCGCTTTGCGCTGGTCTGGTGGAGCGTGACATTACCTCGTCCTCCACCGCCGGACAGGGCGTCTTTGCCGTATCTGTCGTATAAACTACGCTTGTCCTCTGAAAAACAGAAAGAGACGACGACTTTAAATAAGAGATTAATCCGTTACAGTGGACTCACAGGTACTCTGGTATTTAAGAACTGAACGAACGAAGAGACCCGTCCTAGACCCCAGACTATCACTCTTACAACTTCATGATGGGGTTTTATAGGTGATGATGTTGGTGAAGACCCTCAGACTTGGAAATCAATAATCCCTGAAAGTCACGCAAGGAGATTTAAGACCGGGAACGTCTCTAAAGTCGGGTGTAGAAACACGAGAGCTGTGGATCTGAAATGGTTCAATAGCACCAGCGTTTATACTGTACGATTCGTCTCAAACTGTAGAAGTTTAAAAACTAATAACAGGCATTGAGACGCTGCGTGACCTATTCTGTAGAATTTTTAAATGTCGTTTCTCATATAAATCGGTCACTTTTCCCCCCCACACAACCCGATCTTCTGCTCCACACTCCAGTCCAGTAGGTGGTGGTATCGCACCAACCGACCACGCATTGAAAAGGAGAAGAGCAAGGAACCATGGAACCAATGATCTCACAAAATACAGAGGCAGCGTTCAAATTACCAGGTGCACTTCACGGGGTGCTCCCTAGCCCCTGCTGGAGGGAACGTCCCTCGACAAAATTGCACCACCTGACGTTACCATGACGATACATGAGCACCTCGGATATACTGTGGAAATTTCACACTACGGACATGAAATATTTATTGAAACAAAAAACATCTGAAAACTTTACTAAACGTTACTTAAACTCTGAGACGCGACACTTCGCAATATCGTCATAAATTTCCTTTTTCTCCAAGGCAGAGACAAAGACATCGAGTAGAAACATGTGACACACACACCGTAGAGATCCGTGTGCTTAATTAACATCACTTCCAAGTAGAAACAGATCAAACCGGGTCTCTATTGTGCATTAATCTCTCTTTAAATAATACCCAGCACACATCCGGTGTTTATTTTCATAGTGCGAATCTCAAGAACACATCTCTGCAGCGCTACGGTTCCGTCCGTCGATTAGCATCTCGCGACGAAGCCGCCAAGCAAAACAAAAACACAAAACAATATGTGAAGAATTTCACTGTGCAGGAATGTATATATGACAAATAAAGGTTTAACTGAACTTTTAGTGCCGATATGTTCTTAGTTTTTTTTGCGTTTGTGAGGGATTTCACCATTATTTGGCAACCATCCCATGAGATATTTTTAATCAGCTTATGAAGTTTTTTTTACCATTAACTGGCAACCAATGCCCATCCAGGACTGAAATTACAATTTGATTTTATCATATTCTAAGGGGTTTAAACATTACCTGGCAACCAATTCCCATCCAGTAGTGGTGATACTAAAAAACACACAAAAAAAGGATCACCATTACTGGGAATTGGTTGCCAGTTAATGATAAACTCCTTCACATTCAGATTTAAAAAAAAAACACAAAACATTTATCTGAATGTGAAGGATTCTACCATTAACTGGCAACCAATGCTCACCCAGGATTGATATTACACAAGTAGCTTTTATCAGATTCTAAGGGGTTTGATCATTACTTGGCAACCAAGGCCCATCCAGTAGCGACATAAATTTTTTTTATCTGATTGTGAATGGTTTTACCATTATCTGGCAACGAAAGCCCTACCAATACTGACATTACATGACCTCTCTTTAATCAGCGGGTGTTAAAGGCACAAAGCAGAATTTTGAGATGATGCAACTCCCTGAATGAGAGGACTGCGAGAGGTTCATTGTTATCTGGCAACCGAGGCCAGTCCAATGTCCTCTACCAAGTCCCAGTGAGCTCAGAGCAATGCAGAAATAATAATAATAATAATAATAATAATAATAATAATAATAATAACTGAATGTGGATTCACTCGTCGTTTCCGTGAAATGATTTTTCTCAGGAACTGGAACACGAAGTCGGATGAATAAACGCCAGACGTTCATCTGCTTTCCTTCTAACCGACACTGAAACCTGCTCTGGGGAGGGTTTAGACCTAAAGCGGTGTATTAATGAAGACTCCCTGCCCTCCGGGGTTTACCTACAAACCAGGAGGTGTTAATAAACCAGAGGACACACACACACACACACACAAAATTACACAAGCAGGAAAGAGAGAGAGCACTGTGTGTGTGTGTGTGTGAACAGAATGTACCGTCTCTCACAGAGTCTCAGAAGAAAACCTGATCCAACAGGAGATCGAGGGACCGAGAGCGAGTGAGGGGGTGAGCGAGGCTATTTCTGTTGAAGGTCTCGGGGTGAACGTGTCGGCACTAGAGTGACTCACGGACAAGTGTTTAAAAGCTTCACGGGAAACTAAGAGCAAATAAAATCTCTGAGTATTTTAATATGTACCACACACACACACCACTGAGGATGAGCGGTTACTATGGAAACGCATCCAAACAAGCCAACGTGTCCAGTAGCCCCTTTACCACCAAAGTGAACCGGGTGGCGGTCCAACAGCGAACACCAAGAGAACTGGCTTTGGGTTTGTTTTTTATTTTTCCATGGGCTAGACAGTCACGTCATTAACTTACCCAGCATTGCTAGCGGTGATGTTAGCGCTAGCGGTAATGCTGGTGCCGAGCAGTTCTCCTGGATTTATTATTACTAGAAAGCATTTGAGCTTACCACTGCATATTGAGTAAATTTTTTTTCTTCTTCCAAAGATACACTTTTTGTCGTTTGTGATAATCCCGCCCCCTCCAGCGATCCCTGACATAAGTGTATTTCTTCATTCTACCACAGAAAAGTTTCGCCATGGAACTGCCTCGTGGAGGAGGCGTAGGTGTGGATTCTCTCCATCGTTCCCTCCATCATGTCATTACAGCTGTGTAACGTTTCTACTTTCCCAGTGACGTTAGCGGCAATGCTAACGTAAAAAAAAACAAATAATAAAAAAACAATAATAATAATGCTAGCTGCGACGTAGACGTGGCTTTATCGTTCCTAGAAAGCGTTCGAGCTGCCCAATGCATGTCGAGTCACACACACTTTTAGTTGTCCGTGATAATCCCGCCCCCTCTATCTCAGCCCCCCTGATGTAAGCAGTTCTTTGTTCTCGCCCACAAGAGTGTCAGTGCCACCATGGAACCAGTTTGTTAGTTTTTTTTCCTGTTTGAGGGCCGGTGATCAGCTTCAACTCCCAGTAATATAAACCCTGCGCTGACTAACCTGGAAAACGAACCAACAAAAAAAAAATAAAAAATAAAAAAATCAACCTAAAACTTTAAAGTAAGCAGACCTTATTGGAAACCACATTGTTGTTATTCAAATTCTGACGCCCTTGAATGATTTACACTGCAGGTGCGGCGCTTTAATCCCTCACCATCGTCTCCTGAGAAACCTGAGAGAGAGAGACGCGCTGCACTACACCTGATATTACCAACTGTTTTTTTTTTATTTATCTGAAGCTACACTGAGATACAAGAATGTTAGGTTACACTAATAACCTGTGTGAACATGTGGACTCTTCCTTCAGCGGTACAACCTTTACCCCCATCTCCTCAGGAGAAAGAGATTCTGAGGAAAACCACTCTCGTTTTCACACTCTTTTATTTTATTCAGGTTTTATTTTAGTTTCCGGATGTGAGTCAGAGAGACGGGGGCGGAGCCGAGTGACTCAGTATGATGTGGTTCAGTATCTGAGAGGAAGCACATGCTCACACACAGTGGTTAGGTGATAAGGGGATGGACTGAGGGACGGGGAACCAGCGGACTGGACCACTAATGTCTCATCACACAGATCAGAGCTGTTCAACACATTATATACACCATATTTCCAAAAGTATTCGCCCGCCTGTCTTCACTGTAACATCCAATTCTTAATCCACAGGGTTTAATATATGATGTTGGCCCCGCCCCCTCTGAAGCTATAACCGCTTCAAGGCTTTCCACCAGGTTCAGGACTGTGTGTTCATGAGAATTTTTTGTCCATTTATCCAGAAGCGCATGTGTGAGGTGAGTCAGACACCGATGTTGGATGAGAAGTCCTGGCTCGCAGTCTCCGCCCCCTAGTTCATCCAAAAGGTGTTGAGGTCAGGACTCCAGTCAAGCTCTTCCATACCAGAGTCTTTATGGACCTCGATTTGTGTTGGCACAGGAAGGGGTCGTGTCCCAAAAACTGTCCGCACAAAGTCGGGAGCATGAAATTGTCTAGAATGTCTCGGGGTCGCTGAGGCGTTAAAAGTTCCTTCTTCTTGTAACTGATGGTCCGAAACAAACACCTGAGGAACAACCGCACACCAGATCCACCATGACTGCAGGAAGCATAAACACACTCCTGAACCTTGTGGTAAGACGTCACAGAAGAGTTGAAGCTAGAGCTGCAAAAGGGGGCGGGGCCAACATCATATTAAACCCTAAAGAAATGGATGTTACGGCGAGCGAATATTTTTGGAAATGTAGCGTATATAATGTATTGAGCAACTCTGATAGCGGTTAGCTGTTATAGCTGCAAAAGGGGGCGGGGCCAACATCATAGTAAATCAGTGCCAAAAATACAGTTTAAAACTTTGTTTCTGTAAAAACCTCCGTCAGCAGCGACCTCGTTTCCCCTCTCGTCTGCCCCAACCACTCAGCATTCAGCAGTAGAACTAATCACCGGCCTGATCATCCATCTAATCATCATCTGTGAAGGTGTTTCTCACTGGATCAGGACTTAAAGTAGATGTTTAGATGTTTTTTTTTATGCTTGAATGATTCATAGATCATTTTATATCCAAACGACTCATGATACAGGTTTAACAACTCTGGTGAAAATATCAAATCAGTGTGAGACAGAAGGGGCAAAGAAAACCAGAAACGATGAGAAAAACTCATGAGCTTTTAGGACGACTCGCACCAAATCATTACTGCTGCTGAGATCCATCTATCCAACCTAATAAATAAATAAATAAATAAATAAGGGACGTAATAACCGGCCCTTATAGGGAAGCTGCATCGTTACGTCAGATAACAGAAACGACCCGAAAACGTGATGAAAGAATGAATGTATTTAGTAACTAACACTAATCGTACAGGAAGAGGGAGTGATTGAGGAATGTTTGGACTCTACACTCGTCTAATCTCAAGTTAAAATCACGAATGAATGTGGGATTAAGCTGACATTTAACAAAACACAGGACATTTAGCGTGTGGTAATAATAAAACTCCAGCCAGACTCGAGTTCACTAACGGGAAAGAAAAATGTGAGGGAGGGGCTTTCAAGGAGACTGAAAAAGTTTAAAACAACAAAGTGGCGATAAGATCAGACTGAGTTTTAGCAGTAAACAGTTTGAAGTGATCAATCATCATAGCAGCACGCATCAGTTGTTATTATTACGAAGCAGATCAGATAATAAAATCACGAGCTGGTGTTTACCGTCTGACAGAACTTCATACGCTTCAGAGATCTCCTTAAATCTCCTCTCCGCCTCCTCTTTGTTGTCCGGGTTTTTATCAGGATGCCACTTTAAGGCCGATTTTCTGTACCTGTGAAAAGAGAGAGAGAGAGAGAGAGAGAGAGAGAGAGAGTCACGCACGTTATTAGCTAGTAAAATACTTGTACATGTTTGTAAGTCGGATTTGTTCGTAACTCTGACAAACGGAGTCTTGTACGCCTTTGACACAAATCTACAATGTAAAGCATACTGTACCAATCCACTCGACTAAATCTGTCCTCTTTCCCCTCACACTGCCATCATGTGGCCAAAAACCGTAACCGCCCCTAAGGAAATGAATCTCACACAGTCTCTGTGCCTTTAAAATCCCGGACACCACTGTGTCTCGGAGCTGTTTTCCACTGTATTGGACTGTGAACTCGGGTTTGTTGAGGATTTTCTGAAATTATGATTATTCACCATCAGGACAGATTTACAGGACAGACATTTTATATCATCGCGCTCCCAGACTTATTCATCGAAGGCTGACTCATTCCACCCCCACACACACACACGATATACTACTTTAGACATTTTATACATTCACTTACACACTGAGAATATTGTATATAAGGAAGCTGTATATCAATTATAACGAGCACTAAACACAATGCATCGGATTCGCTGTGTTTCAGGTGTCAGGTTGGACTCGGCACTTCTATATAACGCTCTGCGTGTGTGTGTGTGTGTGTGTGTGTGTGTGTGTGTGTGTGTGTGTGTGTGTACAGAAACAGCCGAGTCAGCAACGTGAATCCAGCACCACAGCAAAGCGTACACACACATCCCATAATAGCGGAGGGATTTGCTTATACACACCTCATAAAGAAAAGACAACAAAAGAAGCGAGCTGAGCTCTCCGTGCTGAGTCTGAACTCTACGAACCTTCTCGAACAACAAGGCACAAAAAAACAAAAACAAAAAAACAAAAATGGAGACTGCGGCTCAGTCACACGTGGTCTCGGCCCTCTGCTAATAGAAAACTGTTACAGCTGAGAGAATCACACTGTAAAGATAAAACCACATGATGAGACCATCAGGAACATCGACATTTACCTCCGACGTGAGGCGAAACGTCTAATAAAACACTCCTGAGGCACTAAAACTAAACAGTACAGACACTTAGCGTCCAGATTAACACTGAAGAAACAGCAACATCAACGCCAGTCATGGAAATTTACCAAGTCTCTTCAAAATCTCTTTAAAAGTCGCCGCATTTACAATATGCTAAAGTTTTTTTTTTTTTTTTAAACTAAAGCAAAACCACATGAGGGAAACGTCTGCTCAAAAGCTTTAACACTACAAATGTACTTTATTCACCAGTTAAAAACAACACAGTGTAAAGAATCAGAGTACGAAAAGTCATCTGAAAGGCAGCAGAAAGATAACAATAATAACAACAATAATAATAGTAATAATAATAATAATAATAATAATAATGCAGAGAGAAATATAAAGAGCTGCACACACTCTGGATGATGAGTGTTATAGACTTTAGTCTCTTAAAAATACAGAAATAAAACACCCGCCCATGCGCTGACTGATGTGTGTGTGTGTGTGTGTGTGTGTGTGTGTGTGTGTGTGTGTGTGTGTGTATATATAAAAAAAATATAAAAAAAAAAACTTTAATGTGTGATTAAATGCACCCTGTACCTTATAACATTATTTTTGTCATTTTAAAAACCCTAGCGCAGCATTTAAACACTACAATCAAACTTCAAATACGAGAATTAAGCCTTTAAACTGAGCCGCGTGTCGTTCAGAGTGCGCCACCTGCAGGATCATGAAGAAACGCTGACGTTTCAACCTCATTAAACGCCTCCAAAGTCTGAAAACCCGACTACGAGTGTTTGGGTTGAGCAGCAGGCGAGATCAAAGGCCGATCAATCGGTTCATCTCTTTTATACATGTAAAAATTGTTATTATTTAAAAATAAATAAATACATTTGAAAAAATTGATTGTGGCGTCAGTGTGGCGATACGTGAAGCAGCACACGAACAAATCGCGATTCATAACCGAATACATTCCTTTATAGATTTTAATTATATCTGTGCACTGCTTTATAAACAAACAGACAGATAAACAATACTACACAATAAACAGAAACACCCCCCCCCCCCCCGTCTGACTCTGATTTTTCTCCGACTGGTCCTGAAACCCCTTCTAACTGTGAAGATTAAACCAAACTCCATAATAAAGTCCTGCTCTAGTTTTCCCCCTCGTCCTGATTAAGGAATCTGAAAGTTAATCACGCCCCCCCCCCTCCCTCCCTCGACGTCTCTCAGCGTGTTAGAACGGAAAAAACGGTCTGTAGCGGACGAGTGGAAATTTTGCTGTCGGAGTTATAATTAGTCCACGAGAGCCGTTACAACGAGCACGGTGTGTAGAAATGTGGCCATGTGTGTGTGTGTGTGTGTGAGGAGAAAAGAAGTAATGATGATGATAAAGTACTCACGCTTTCTTTATGTCGTCCTGAGAGGCGTCTTTGCGTACGCCTAGAGTCTGGTAGTACTCCATCACCGAGCGTCTGCTCGAGGTCTAACACTCGTTAGTACGTCTGGATAAGAGAGAGACAGAGAGAGAGAGACAGAGAGAGAGAGAGAGAGAGGACATGAGGAGGAGGAGAGAGAGAGAGAGAGAGGTGTGTAAATAATTTCTCTAACAGTTAAAACACGTATAAACCGGTCTGACCCCTTCAGTGTTTTATTCCCGTTTATAATGTTATAAACGATGTCGTTAAACAGTGAATAATTAACTTCCAGAGTAACTTCGTTTTTATATACAAAAACTTGACATAGTCTAAACAAACTTGTCGGTCTGTAAATTAAATAATCAAACACACATCACTGTTTTATCGCCCCATCACGGCCGGTGTTGTAGTAGATGTTTGCCGACACTTTCCCTGTCCTAGTTAGTTACGAGTCCGTAATGTTTTTAGTCTAAAATTAGCCGGTTTCTCTCTCTCTCTCTCTCTCTCTCTCTCTCCCAGAGGCAGTTCCTCTCGTCCTATTTTAAACACAGACTGTATTCTCGTCCTCCCCTGACTAACTCCATTGATCGACTTACAAAGTTCAGGGTCGCTCAAGGTTGGATTATTCCAATCTGCTCTGTTTAAAACAATAATAATAAAAGGCCTCTGTGTCTGGGTTTGTGGGTTAGACTCGATCAGAGGCGCACAAAACCCTCGAAAGAGTCACAGATATTTAAAGGAGTCGTCAGGAGCGACGCTGGAGAAAGAAAAGATCATCAGTGAAATCAAAAGACAAATAAATACACTGTTCTCTCAGTCCTCTTTCACAAGCCCCGCCCCTTAATATTAATGTGCGTGCACTGCCAAGGCGGCTCGATTTCATCAAGCATTAACACGACCCCCTGGGGCTGAAACAACGTCACGTGGCATGGTCGACTTTTTTTTTTATAAATTATTATTATAGATGTTTCCCTTTACAAAAGGATTTTTTTTTTCCTTTTTTAAGGAGCCAGGGTGTGTACAAGCAAGTCTTTTAATTATTTTTTTTTTTCCCCTTTACAAAGCCGGGGTGTGTACAATCACTAAAGTTTTATGAAATTGTTAATAATTTATTTTTTTTATTATTATATTAGATTATTTTTTAATTGTTGTTTTATTTTATTATTATTAATTTTTATTTTATTTCTCTTTTCTTTTTTTCTCCCTTTATGGAGCAGGGTGTGTATGAACACTTAATAATTAATAATAATGAAAAAAAAAACTTATTATTATTACTTTCTTTTTTCTTTTTATTTATTTATTTTTTTTTTTTTACTTTTTTTTATTTCCCTTTACAGGGTGTGTACAAACAAATTTTTTCATTATTATTTTTAATATTGTTATTTTTTTATTATTATTAGAGGAAGTATTACATTTTATTTTACTTTTTATTTTATTTTAATTTTGTAACTTATTTTTTATTTCCCTTCACTGAGCTGGGGTGTTAAACAATAAAAAAAAATTCTTTAAAATATTTTTATAATATATTTGTATTATAATATATTAATATTTGATGTATGAATAATATATTTTCATTTTTTTATTTACCTTTACAGAACTGTGGTGTGTACAAAACTAAAGCCGACAGACAGAACAGACGGGTAGCGCTCCATGAGGAGATATTCACTGAATTTTTACAAAACAGGAGGAATAAAAACAAGCCCCAGGATAAAAGAAGACAAAAAAGCTTCTCATCTGAAACACTCTAACGCACGACTTCAGATGTGTTTTCACTAGAAATTCAGGAATTCTACACATAAAACAGTTACAGCGGTGATCGAGACACTGAAACACCGCTAAGCTCAGAAACGAGAGGGAGGCGCTGCAGGGCTGGTCTGTTTCCTTTTGCACTTACGATTTTAATTCAGTATTTTCCTTCTTTAACTTTTAAGTAAAAAATAAATAAATAAACACCAGAAAAGACTCTGTTTGGTCACATGACCTCCCACATCTCCTGAGTAACACAATGTACACAGAGTCATTAAGGTGCCGAGTTACAGAGTGAAGAGTGTCTTGTCCTCTGGCTCTATACACACTGTATATATTTATCCCGTGCCCTTTGGAGCGATATGTTTAGCCCACACTTTTGGCAACACTGGGGTTTCCCTTCAAA
This sequence comes from Clariallabes teugelsi, assembly GCA_030014215.1. Classification (NCBI taxonomy): domain Eukaryota; kingdom Metazoa; phylum Chordata; class Actinopteri; order Siluriformes; family Clariidae; genus Clariallabes; species Clariallabes teugelsi. The sequence continues at coordinate 3,382,922 of JAQMYG010000001.1, read as the reverse complement.
AACACTCCACACACTCGGTGTACTGTGAATACAATAGAAGGAGTAGAACTGGAACTGCAGTGAGAGAGTATAGAGAAGTAAAGCCAGTTTCAGTGGGAGATGAAGACGGCCCGAGGCGCTGGGTGTCGGGTGGAACGATTATAATAATGATAAAAGAAATTTCGCCCAGGTCTAGACTCAGCAACGTTATGTGGCAATAAAATGAAATCAGAATTGACTGACCACCTGAATGTACTGAATCACCAGGTTATCACAGGTATGGTGGTTTTCTTTCCCCTTCCCTGAAGGTGTGTGAATATTTCAAAAACAATGATGACGATGCCAGGATTCATCGGGCTCAAGTTGTGACGGAGTGTTTCAGGTAACATGAGACATCACTTCCACACATGGATTTTGGTCCAGACCTTAACCCCCGCTGAGAGTGTTTGGGATGTGCTGGAGAAGACTTGACTCATCCACAATAAAAAAAAATAAAAAGTTCTGCGGTCTCCGTGTGGTCACATGACTTCCTATAACACAGTACAACGTAGCCAAACTTCAGTGACCCGAAGGTGCCGAGTTACAAACTGAAGGATCCTGTTCAGCTGCTATTTATATCTCACTTGTGCCCTTTACAGCTGGGATACACAATCACAGAGTTACAAAAGAACCGCAACCTCCATTATCACCAGCTGGGTTCTCCTACAATACACCTACGATACACCTGGTCCAGGTCATCAGTTAACACTCAGGTGTGCGTGTTAGGGGCGTTTTCACGTTAGGATCACATGGGGACATGAGAACACGTGACCTCAAAGTCTGGTTGATTTCGATCAGTTTGAACCACAATCGTTCTGTCTCTCTTCACGTCACATCCACACCTTCTCACATCACGCTTTAATCTAGATGCTGAAGTTTCTGTGGGTTATTTTAGGCCTGAGAATGATGATGATGATGATGGACACAGCATTCAGAGAACTGACATTTTATGGCTAAGTCGCCAACGCATTTGCTTAATACAGTTTCATGCCCTTTTATGTCCATAGTGTCCGTTACTTTTTTGAATTCAAATCTTTCAACGGTCTTAACTGTCATTTAAATGAAACTTGGCCAGTTTAGATTTCACATGAAAAAATATAAACCTGAAAAAGTGTTTTATTATAAAGCGCAAAACTGAATTTGGCATGGTTACAGAGACTATATATATATATATATTTATTTTTTTTTGCATGACTTTCTCTACATTAAGGCATTTGGCAGATGCCCTTATCCAGAGCAACTTACATTTTGCACATTTGAGCAGTTGAGGGTTAAGGGCTTTACTCAAGAGCCCAACAGTGGCAACCTGGTGATCGTGGGGTTTGAACCCGAGACCATCCAAACCGTAGTCCAATGCCTTAACCACTGAGCTACCCCTGACCCAGCCAGAATGTTTACAGGTCATACCCTTCTAGCAGCTTACACCAATTTTAGTTCCAATACTCAAAGAAATATGAATAATTTGCGTTTTAAAATTATTATTGTTTGAAGTCAGATGGTATAACACTGAAAAACGGCCACGTTGGGGCTCATATAAAGTCATCTCTCCAGACGTTATCAACTCGACATTTTTAGGGAAGCGAGATTGGTCACTTCCATGTTACATAAACTTCAGAAGTAGCTTCTTTGGCCTCACACATTTTCTGTATTATATGTATAACAAAAAAAATTAAATAATAAAATCAGCACCGATACCATGTTTTGGCTGCTTTAAGACCTTGACATCAATTAATTATCAAACCGGGATGACTTGTGATGAAACTCACGTCCTCGCTCCAGAACATCTCCACATGGAGTTCCTGGGAGGCCGGCGTTTCAGACACGATTCAGACAGGCGGTCTGATCACGACTTTCTACACCTCCATGGCGTATCCAAGCACTAGCACGAGGGAGCTACACATACGTTACATGGTAGATAGAACAGCTTCAGGAGCATTGCTGTTACCATGGCAACACTTCCGCCTTGACACAACGCCATGGTAAACCTTAAACTTGAGGTCACTAGCACTGATGTAACAGGCTTGATTAAACACACGTGACTGCTACATTTACATAAATACAAAAACTCACTTCCACGTCGAGCTACAGACACTCTAAAGTATAAACGTTTGTAAATAATAAATAAATGAATTAATACGTGCATGTTTACCCTGCTCGGTGCGCGTGCCGCTGTCTCTGACCTCTGTCCTGTAAAACTCCTTCAGTGATGATGATGATGATGATGATGAAGTCCCCCTCAGGTTTATTTCTCCAATTAAACCACACACACACACACAGGACTTGTGCTTTTGCTCTTCGCGTCGCACCGAGAAACAAGCGGAGGAACACCTGAGGAGCGAATTTATAAACAGCACGAGCCACAGTATTCCAGAAACTTCGGCGCAGAGAAACCGCCGCCGCGCATGCGCCGTGCGGGAATATACGCGTTTTACAAACCGCCCGCGCATGCGCGCTCATGTGCAACGCTGTACCCAGGGTTGCCATGTTGGAGTTTTTTCCCCATTCCTGCTTGGGTTGTGTTCCATCAAACTACTCCCCATGTTTTATTTTTCACATTCTCAAAACAAAAAACAGTAATCTTAAATAAAAAACCGTAGACGCTTTATCTGCTTTATAACTGTTTAAAAGATGATAAAAAATGTTTGAATATTATACTTTTTAATTAAAATATGTTTTTCCCCCATTCATTCATTTATTCATCGTCTAGACCAGTGTTTTTCAACCAGTGTTCCGCGGCACACTAGTGTGCCGTGAGAGATCGTCAGATGTGCCGTGGGAAATTATTC
>JAQMYG010000001.1:3295677-3308170 GCA_030014215.1 Clariallabes teugelsi | reverse complement strand
TTTCAAAAACAGTACAAAAGTTAAAAACCTACCTTACCAGTGGAGAAGAATCCAATATAGAAAACTAAAGCACACTGCTGGCATTTGCCACCTCTACCTTCACCTTACGCTGCATCTCCCTGTACTCCTGTCTACTCTCTTCAGTCCTCTCAGTGTCGTACATATATGAACATATGAAAGAAATAAGTTAAATAAATGAAATAAATGAATGAAACGATGTCTAACGCATAAGCACTGTTACCCCCCTTACCCCCCCTACAAAATCCTGAGGGTCATAAAAAAGGCCCTTAAGGGGGCAATAAAACTAAAGATTCGGTTCGATGAAAGGTTGTTAGGATATATTGTTTACAGGTCGATAGTCATGGATAGAAGCAGCATGGTGTTTCTTTGGATAAGGAACAATGATGGACTCCTTAAAGCATGTGGGGGATCACCAACTGGGATAAAGAGGTTGAAAATATCTGATGGGATTACAGGTGCTAGTTGGACTGCGCAGGCTCTGAGGATTTGACCTGAGATTCTGTCTGGTCCTGGTGTTCCTGAAGGCTCTCCTCACATCATGCTCGGAGATGAACTCGTTTCCAGTGCTGGCAGTGTCTTCCTGTCAGCAGCCGTTAGTGCCGCTAGCATTAGCACCGCTAGCATCTTTACCTGCAGCACTGAAGTGAGCATAGAATGTGCTCAGCTCGTCTGCCAGAGTCACGTCCGTGTTCGTCATACCGGATGTTGCTGCTTTGTAGTCTGTTATTGTTCTTGGAGCTGTGACTCTAGTTTCCTCCCTTAGCGCTGCTTCACCTCTTTCCAGACGTTGTATGCAGCAGCCTTGTACGGGTCCATGTCCCCTGACGCAAGTCCTGTGATATAGGCGGCGGTGCGAGATCTCAGAGCGTCGCGGATGGTTTTATCCACCCACGACTTCTGATTGGGAAACCTGATGCTCATTTTTTCCAGGGTATAATCTGCTAGTTTGCCAAACGAATCCCACAACCGCTTCCGTAAACACATTGATGTTATCAGAGCTGTTTCAAAACATGTCCCAGTCTGCATCATCGAGTGCATCCAGCGCGCGACCTGCCCCTGAACCGGAACTTTCTATTTAAGCCTTTGTTTATATTTTGGCATGAACATGGCAGCATAGTCAGATTTCCCAAATGGTGGACGAGATTGCACCTTGAAGCCATCTTTGGTTGTAGTGTAACAGTGGTCCAGTGTACTTTAGCACCTGGTCGGGCAGGTGATGTGCTGATAAAAGTTTAGTGCTGTGCGTTTGCAGTGTTCCGGTGTTGTTTCTGGTTTTGTGTGAGTGCCTCATGTAGCTTGCGTAAGACAGTGTCTGTGTCCGCTTTTGGTGGTATATAAACGGCGCCGATTATGATCGATGTAAACTCCCGAGGAAGGTAAAATGGACGACATTTGATGATCAATAGTTCCAGGTTGGGTGGGCAGGAGCATGCGAGAGAAACAACGTTTGGACTGTTGCACCAGCTGCTGTTCACCATTAAATACATGGCGCCTCCCCTTGACTTTCCCGATTCTAGTGTTTTGTCCATGCGTTAAACCGAGAAAAACTCGACCGGCTGGATGGCGTGATCCGAAGTTAAAAACTTTGAATTGTAAGAAATAAGAGCATCTCTATCATACTTAATGCACTCAATGGTAAATCTTTTGCCAGATTTAAGTTAAAGAAAGTTAGGTTAAAAAACGAAAACAAAGAAAAATTGGTCGGAGCAGTCGCGACAGCAGCCAACCTCACCAGCGTCATCTTGAGGTCAGTGGGATACTGATGTCGTTAGGCATTTCAGCCACAGGAGCTTCTGTCCAAAGTCTTGCAGCAAGATTGTTCACAGCAGCAGCAACCTGCATTTGCAGTTCCTTCACATGTTCCAACAATGTTAGGATGTGCAGCTGAGCAGCTACAAAAAAAGGAAATATATATCCTTTTAAAAACTGGATGTAAAAAAAAAAAAAAAAAAATTACCAGAGCATTTAATTGGTCCAGTTCCGGTGTGGGCCTAAAAAAATCCTCATCTGACAGAGGCGTGGCGGAGATCCACCCCATAGAGCTTTATTGGGGGGGGGGGGGGGGTTCAGAGACACATGTTGCAACTTGAGGCACTGAGAGTGGGGAGAGTCATTGTTTTAGCTCATCGACTGATGATTAAAGATGACACGCAATCAATTATTTAAAATAATAATGTACATATACATATATATATGTATATGTACATATGTATATGTATAACCATCTTCAAAATGCATCCTATCAAAATGGCCAACAGGAGTGGAGGACTGGAAGGCATGCAAGATGTACTTAAGGGGACAGGTGGTGCAGCTGTGATACATAGGTATGTCAATAACATTTTTAGGTGAAAAATAACAAATAATAAATTTACTGTTACAATGGAACCTTGGATTACGAGCATAATTCATTTCGGAAGTGGGCTCGTATTTCAAAACACTCGAATTATCACCGAGAAATAATGGAAACTCAAATTATTCGTTCCATAGCCCAAAAAAAAAAAAAAAAAAAAAAACACTATCTTTTAAGAAAGGAAAAATAAATCCCAACAGGTAAGCATTTCCGTTTATGCGCGCTAGCGCTGTGTGTGTGTTTGTATGTGTGAGATTCTAAAGTAAGAGTAGTGGAGGAATCAGACCCTCCTTCTCTCTTCTCGTCTTACACAGTAAGCTTTCTCCTATCTTGAGTTTCACACACACATTAATGAAAAGACAAGGAAAGAATTAGCAAGGAACATTTCTAATGACACTCGCGTGAGCACATTAATGGAACCACTGCTGTAAAGTAAAAAAAATAACAAATTAAGCTGCACTTTACCTTTGAAAAAATTCACGACAGAAGTGTTTCTGTGTAGAGGAGTAAGTGTGTTTGTGAAGGCGAGAGGAGGAGTGTGTGTGAGAGAGAGTGAGAGAGACAAGGCATGATGGCCAATGATGTGCAGGCCGTCAAAGTGCAGGCTGCCACAGGGAGGGAGAGAGAAAATGGATCTTTAATCTCTCTAATGATACTTGCTTTTGCTTTAAACGCGCGCTGTACACACACACGTTATAATAAACAGTACATGCACAGTACACACACAAACAAAATAAAAGATGATTTACACACGTGGTCACAGTGTTATAGTAAACACATGTGCACGGATGGTGACTATACCACTGAGAGACATGCACTAAGACCCAGTGAAGCATGTCTGGATCGGTCACTCTCACACACACAAGGACCACGCAACCATGCAGCGATGAAATTCAATGCTTTCTTTAATTCTGCAACAAGGAGGGATCAAACAGGCAACAGCTTCTCCCTCTCTGGGACACACACACACAGTCATTCACGGCGAGAACCAGATAACATGCGCTCATGAGCCTCACATACAGGTAGACTGAATACAATTATATATCTATATATGATGAATAAAATACATAACATTTTACTAATTATATATGAGAGAGAGAGATAGAGAGAGAGAGATCTTACTACTTAACAATAATGTATGAAATAAATTAAAGTATCTTTATCTTAAAATATACTATAAATGAAAAGAGGGGAAAAATATAAAACTTCAATACAAACAAATCAATATTGCTTTCATTACATATCAAAATTAAACATTCAATGCCTTAGCATCCTGTTTAAGCTGCACCACGCACAACCTGAATCATTAAATTGATTTCCCTTTCATGCAGCACTCTACATATAATACACATTCCTTAACAATCAACTAAAACTATTATTGTAAGCAGGATTAAACAACCAACATACCTGCAACAAGGAGAGATAATCAGTGGGTCAAACAGGCAACAGCTTCTCCCTCTCTGGCACACACACTAAGCATATGATACCAATCAATTAGTGTCACGATGTACATCAATTAAGTCGAATAAACATATTAAATGATTAATTTCAATCACAATTGAATGCCTGTATAGGGTAGTCAAGTTCACCCACCAACAAATATGCATTTTGGGAAAGAAACATTGTCATACCAGAGTCATTCACGGGGAGAACCAGAGAACACATGCACTCATGAGCCTCGCACACAGGTAGACTGAGGCTATCACATGTCACATGCTAAGAAAGCCTGAGGTGTCCTGCTGATATTGCTCCCCCCTAAACAAGGCCTCGAAGAGAAAGTTCCACTACTTTAACAGTATTACATTTTTTTAACTTGTGAACAATTAAGGAAGAACAAGAATTCGTGAAGTTCATTAAACCAATAAAATAAAATGTAAGAAAATTAAAACATCATGGACAATAAAATAAAGGTGAAAGAAGAAACAAAATAATAATTATACAAATAAAGAAGGGAAAAACAAAACAAGCAAGATTAAATCAATGTATTATTCACACCAGTTACAGGTGAGATGATTACCCACAATTCCAAAGTGCATGCGAAAGAAAAACTATTGGCTCAGTTGTGATCACGTGTCGCAGTCTTAATTTAGGATTTTGATGAATGAGCATGAATGACATTGTTTAAAAGTTTATATTTTCAGAATGACCATACACATTTAGGATTCTACATGCTACTAACTCTAACTCTACTATTTTCTACTAAGTGTATGAAAATCCAGACTTCTTACAGCCATCATAATTCACTTTCATCAGCACGCTTCTATTTGCATTTTATTAAATCTGGAACATGTCAGAGATAAGAGCTACTGAATTTAGCATTTTAAGACAAATACCTCAACTACAGTATTTTTTTGCCAATAAGTCAGTACTGGGTGTTAAGAGTTAATGCTTCATTCAATAATATTTGAATACTGCACTAATAACATTCATTCATTTTCTATACCACTTTATCCTCTATTCAGGGTCACGGGGCCATGGAGCCTATCCCAGGAGGTCTAGGGCACAAGGCGGGGTACACCCAATCCATCGCAGGGCACACACACATAAGCACATTCACACACTATGGTCAATTTGGGAACACCAATTAGCCTAACCTGCATACCTTTGGACTGTGGGAGGAAACCGGAGTACCCGGAGGAAACCCACCAAGCACGGGGAGAACATGCAAACTCCATGCACACAGAGACGGGAATCGAGCCTGACCGGGAATCGAACCCAGACCCTGGAGGTGCAAGGCGACAGTGCTAACAACTACACCACCGTGCCGCTACTGCACTAATATTTTCTTTTAAAATAAACTTGTGGTAACAGGCCCTACGTTTATGTATACAGCAAGGAAAAGGATCCCACTCTTACCACCAATAAACATGGAGTTTCATATTCAATGGCCAGTGGTACTGGTTGATAACCTTAACTTAGCTAGCGCCTGCTGTTTAAATCTGGTAACTATTAAGGTTTAAAAATAATTCTGGCGAGATACTTCTACCTCTCTGCTGTAAGGCCATTACCGGCTTGACCAAATACAGTACAACACTCGAGCCACACCTTAACGCCAGACATGAGCTCCCATCTCTGATCTGATGGAATAGGCCCGCTAATTAGTTTGTGCTAGTGTACAGCACTACTGTATATACTGTCCTGTCCACAGATTTAAATTCTGCATTGCTAGCCCTAATCAACAATTACATTTACATTTAGGCACTTGGCAGATGTTCTTATCCAGAGCGACTTACAGTTTTATCTCATTACACATCTGAGCAGTTGAGGGTTAAGGGCCTTGCTCAAGGGCCCAACAGTGGCAACTTGGTGGTTGTGGGATTTGAACCTGGGATCTTCCGAACCGTAGTCCAATGCCTTAACCACTGAGCTACCCCTGGCCCTCATGTGAGCTCATGTGTCATCCAAGGTTTCTTATTGGAAAGACAACTGCTTCCAGAATGTCACATTGTCCACACAGTAATTGATTTAATCTAAGATTGATAAGGTGTACACATTCAAGACTTACATGGGAAGGGGCCTTGGTCCCTGAATACATCCCAGTACATGGAGGAGAAGCAGTCCTGGAGATAGTATCATCAGGCCATGATCTTATAGCCTGTACAATGAGACCAGCAATATAATTTCTTAGGGTGTATGTTGGATGTAGCAGAAGTGACAGATGGTCAGACAGGCCATAGTGATGATAAGCCTGTACCTTATATGCATCTGCTACATTAGTTCAAGCTTCAAATCAGCATGACTGAAATAACCCCCTGTTATGAAGACACTGTCCGGAAGCGCAACCAGTCTCTTGTTTATATTTCTTTATTCTTCTACCCATCCCGAGGCATCTGTCCCAGCTACAGTAGACAAAGACCAACCCTGCAAGGATATTGAGGCATCGAGAGAAGGACCAGCTTCAGCTGGATTCTGCTTTATGATGGTTTAGAGCTACTGTACACGTGCTGCTACTGTGCTCAGAGTGATCCAAACCCCATCTGCCCTCTGCACCTACTGACTCATCCCTGTGCTGAACTGGACTTCATGTTAATTTAAAGAACTTCTGTTTTATTGAACTTTCAGCTGCATAACACCCATGATTTTATATAATTTATATCCATTATCACCAAAATGAGGATGGATTCCCTTTTAAGTCTGCTTCCTCTCAAGGTTTCTTCCTATTGCAATCTTAGGGGGTTTTTCCTTGCCACTGTCGCCTTCACCCTTGGCTTGCTCATCAGAGACATTTCTTTCATCATTTATTCATTCATCTCATAATTATCTAGACACATTTTTCTCACGCATACACACTTGCATAAGTTTTCTTTTTTACATTTTTTTTTTTATTTTTGTGAAGCTGCTTTGAGACAATGACCATTGTTAAAAGCGCTATATAAATAAAATTGAATTGTTTATACTATCGTGTAACTGTGTTCCGGGAGCAGTCGAAAGACCAACAGCTGTGTTAGCGCTAGCTTAGCATTAGCGTTCAGTGGTATATACTGTACATAGCATAAATGTAAACAGATGCAAATTCCCAAGGAAGATAAAACGTTCTACACTTTAGCAGAATGAATTCCACATCAGGACAACAAAGACTATTCATTACCAAGGTCTGTGTACACCAAGAGTTGCTAATATAGATGCACTGGCCCCCATCGGTCTTCTTATCTGAGTCTGCTGTCCTATCTAAGTTAGTCATATTTTGTTGATCATTTGGAATTGTATTTGTGTAATATTAAGAATTGCTATGATCAGATGATTTTTATTATGCTTTTACACAAATAGAATTAAAAAGAGGGGTACTAACTTCTACTCATGATTTTATAGTAATTAAGAACATTTGATATGAAGTGGAAAATTAATGATTTTAACTATTACTGTAAATAAAATGACCACTTACATCCATCTTTCTATCTTATGCCCGGTTGATCCGCTACAAAATGAATGAAATATACTGATAAAGATTTACTTGTGTGATTTGGATCATTGTCCTGTTGCATGACTGACTTTCGACAAAGCTTTTGCTGTCAGACAGATAACCTCACATTTGCGCCTAGAATACTCTGGTACTTAGCTATCATTATTAAATAAAAGAAATATATAAAAAGTTATATGTTGTTGCTCATCTGGGGTTGTTCTTACATAATAAAAAGACCTGCCACAATCACATGACATTTATTATGTTTTTAACAAAGACAGAATTAAAATGAAAATATTTGCAACCAATGGTATATTAAATATACAAATATGTTATTAATACAAAAGAAGACACAACAGGGCCTTACTAAAATGTCTATGAATTGATGGGCTGAGGTAAAAAACACTCCACTAGTGAGAAGGACAGGTACGTCATAAGTGCAGATGGAGACCAACAGGCTTAGGAATAAAAAAACAGACATAAACAAATAATAATAATGCTAATAATATTAATATGTTTATTCTCATCATCAACCTTCCCTTATAAGAAATATAATGGCTTAAAACAGAATTATGCAAAATTACAATATTACTTCTATGTGTGTGTGCCCTGCGATGGATTGGCACCCTGTCCAGGGTGTACCCTGCCTCTTGCCCTAAGCTTCCTGGGATAGGCTCCAGGCCCCCGTGACCCTGAATACAAGGATAAAGCGGTATAGAAGATGACTGACTGACTGACTGACAATATTACTTCTGTATTTCTTCAATTTTAAAAACTGTGAGAAAAATTCCACAAACTTAACAGAGGGGTAATGATGGTTACACACACAAAAAAAATTAGTAAATGTGAAAAATCTATTAAAAGTTGTTGTCTTTTCTTTAATCAAAACATTCTTTTTTTCCCACTGAAGTTCAAGGTCCAGCATAATTACAATAAAAATAATTGTAATAATTACAATTGTTTCTTTTTTTCTGTTCTACGAAAAACTAGCCAAATCTCATATACTGTACTGTAATTAGCTTCCTGTTTAATTTTGACCACACCGCAATCATTTATCACTGTAGCCTAGCATAAAAGAAAAAAAAATAATACAACTTTATCTGTTCTAAATTAATGACTTCTCATTAATTATGATTCAATTATTTATTTTAGTTTAATGACTATCAGTATTTAGTTGTAGGCTATTTGACAAGACAACATTAATGTTTTATATTTATCATTAATTTTATTAAACACTATGCTTTTTTACCTGAGAAAAAAAAAAGTCGTCTTTTCTATTTTGTTGTTTCATGATTAATACGTGGGATCTGGAGGCCAAAATGTGATGTTTACAAAATCAAGTAAAAACAAATACCTGCTAAATAGTGTACTGTTGCAAATCTATATAAAATGAAGTATGCATACAGAAAGTCAAAATACACTGTCTCACACAGATAAGTGGATCATTTAATGCTGAGTAAGAAAAATTTAAAGAAATATTTATATTCACAAAAAATGTTTTGACTAACTGGACAATTATATCTAGATATTAGATTTGAATAACATAATCTATTAAAATAGTGAATCAGTTGATATTGAACTTGCTTTAAAGCATGCCAATTTTATATGATGCTAATAAGACTGAATAAAAATAATAGTGAAATTCAGAACTATTTATATCTGACTAACAGGACAGATAATCAGTGGTGCTGTATTTTCAGGTTCATCTATCTGAAGTGGTCTGATCTGAATATTGGATATAGTTTCCCTGTGAAAGAGTAAATTAAGTTTCCCTGTTAGCAGTGACAGCCAGGTGTAGCTCAGTGGTGAAGGCATTGGACTACGGTTCGGAAGATCCCGGGTTCAAACCCCACAACGACCAAGTTGCCACTGTTGGGCCCCTGAGCAAGGCCCTTAACCCTCAACTGCTCAGATGTGTAATGAGATAAAAAAATGTAAGTCGCTCTGTATAAGAGCATCTGCCAAATGTGAAAGAGTAGATATGAGACTTTGCATCAACAAAGAATGAGATCAGACCCTCCTCTTAATCCACAAACACCCCAACCTTCTGAGTCCAGAGCCACATATTCAGTCTTATTCCTCAGCAACAAACACGAGAATCCATCTTGAGGAGTGAGTGTAATCTCCCCTTTTCTGTTAATGGACTCTCTGGCCACTCCTAAATCCCATTCAGTATTCCATTTGACCCGAACCTCATAGTAAAATCTACCTCCTTTCCCAACACAATGCCATACATTCCAAACCTCTCTGGGTTATCTGGAAGATTATGTTTTGTCTCTCCATGTGTAACTTGTTTCTCAGGTGAGTTTAGGATGAGGATCCAGAGTCACATCCACTGAGAGACAGAAACACAGCGAACATAAGTCCTGTCATGTGCTGCATTGCTATTGAGAAACAGAGGGCCCGTAGGAGGTGGAGGTGATCCTCAGTGTGTGAGAGCTGCTCCAGCTCAGTGTTTCTCCTCTTCAGCTCAGTAATTTCCTGCTCCAGTTCTTTAATGAACTCTTAATGAACTCTTTAATGAACTCTCTCTGCTGCTTTCTGCTTCTCCTCCATCACTTTAAGCAGCTCAGCCTGTCTTCTCTCAATGCAGCACATCAGACTGGAGATCTCCAAAACATCTGTTTTTTTCCTTCTCTGCATTTTCCTAACAGGGGACAAATCAAGCTAAAACATTTTATTTCATATGATTGTATCAGGACTCCACTAATGTGTTGATTATAATGGAGTACTTCTACAGCGTGTTTGATTTCCTCAATCTTCTTCAGCCACTCCTGGATCATCTGCTGAACTTCTGCTTGTGTCTTTTCCATCTCAATCTGAGAAAATATAGATCCTGTATAAAGCTTGGACACTGTTAATGTAAACAATTTTCAAGGTTTTACTATCCATTAATAAGTTTCAGTCTCTCACTTTCTTCTCTGCACTTTCTTCCTCTATAGGAACAGTGTTGTGAGTTTTGTGGTCTGTTTCAGTACAGAACTGACACACACACACACACACGCAGCTGGTCATCATGACAATGACAAAACTGTCCTGTTCAATTTTCGGTGTCCTGTGAAGTTCCAGGTGAGTCTTGCAGTAAGAGGTCATACAGGTCAGGCAGGCCTTCACAGCTGCACATTTCTTTTCACAGCAGGCCTCACAGAGCACCAGAGATTGTGTGGGTTTTTCTGCAGCACTGCTTGATTTCACCTGAACTGTGTAACGATGCGACTCGCCCGAGGGGCGGAGCCACGCTTGGGCTGTTCAGAACGGGCAGATCCGCAGATTGATACCACGCGGAGTTCTGAACAGGCAAAGACACGGCCATTTAGACACACGGTTGCCAGGCAACGCCGCTGTCAGGAAATCGGCCTGAACCAATCACACCTGGCAGCGCCTCTATATAAGGGCCCTGATATCTCTGCAATTTGTGCGAATATTAGGTGGCACCGGTAAGGTAACAGGGCCAAGACAAAGACACGAAAAGAAAAGACCAGCACTGAAAGGAAGGACAGAGACAGGGGCAAAGTCCCAGCCTCTGTCTGCTTAAGACGCCGGCGGGCGAGAGAGAAAGAGAGTGAGAGCGTCACGCAGCCGTGTAGCGTGCTCTCTCAAGTGAAGTATTAAGTTTGCACAAAACACAAACCACTCTCTCTCAATAATCCCTCGGGAAGGGCAAGTGCTCCGAAAGGATATACGTTTTTTTGGGTTTGTTTTCCAGAGCCCCGTCCGTTCTTACGTAGACGGCGGAGCTCTGTTTATTTTGTGTTATTAGTTTTCATTTGTTTCCTTTTAAGTTCTCTTAATTAATAATCCCACGCCATCTCCAAACAGAAGGTCTCCGTGCCTGTCATAAGCACTCTCACAGCCTCCTATTTCACTGATCCCCTCTAAAGCCCTCCGTCAGGGCTCTTATCATTAAAACACCCCATGGTGCGGCTCTCCATACCACGCCACATAACAAACTGGCTTCATAAATGGAGCAGCCAGTCCAGAGATGAACGTATTCACACATAACTCTGGTCTTTTAGCAAAAGATATTTTACACACTGGACACTGGCAGTGTGAACTGCTGTCCCAGAACTCTTTGAGACAGATCATACAGAAGTTGTGTCCACATGGAGTAGAGACTGGATCGGTGAACACATCCAGACAAATGGAGCACTGGAACTGATCTTCACACAGGACACTGCTGGAGGAAGCCATGACTGACACAGGAGACATGATGAGAGTACATTGTAGAAAACTGTACACAATGTAGTCCTTACAATAAACACTATATATATTTATCATTATCCAAACAGGGAATAAAACAGTGTTGTGCTGTTACGGGAAATTGACTAAGGATAATGTATGTGATTAAAAAAAAAAGTTTAGTTCGTATTTGATTTTTTGGCTGTACAAGCATGGTTTGAAATGTTTATTGCCCTTCATACTACGGTGATTTGTCAATGTTTACAGATTTTATTAATTACAAATGACAGATTTTACTGTTTATTGTTACATTTAATGGTGTGAAAATCAAATGCTTTTGTTACAGAAGTAACTAATCTTCATAATTTAAAGTTTATTTAGTTAATAATTATAAAAGATAAATATATTAACAGGACGGCTTACAGTAAAATATAGTTTAAACCAAAAAAAAACCATACGTGAATACATAGTAAAACACATTGTAATGTGTGCTAAAATCTGTTGTTTAATGCAAGTGCACTCTCAGTGTGAGTAAACACATACGTAGGAAGCACTTGAACTGTGACAAACCCAATGTTTGAGCAGTTAGTAAATGACAAAACAAACAGTAGTTACAAATTAAAAATTTTAACTCAATTAGGAAATTGTAAGTAGTCTCACTGCTCACTCTGAAATGTATATTACTGTAAATCACTTCTCTTTATAAGTTCCTAATTAACATTTTTGGTGTCGTGTCGACATTGGTTTCCTCAAGAAGATGCGCTTTGCTCAGATATTGTTTTCCTTTTATTTTCTAAGTAAAGAGGTTCTCACACCTATCAGACTGTCGCTACTGATTTGTTTCCACACCACAGGTGAATTAGCTGAGTTTTATACTCCTAAGTATTTTTCTATGTACAGTAGCAAGGGAAACACATTCTGATAGATAGAATTGTCACCGTAACATACAGTTCCCATTCTGCTTTTTATTTAAATATATTCCCACATGTATCAGATTTTTAGTGCAGCTCTCGGAGTTTCATCATTTTTACACCCTAAAAATA
>JAQMYG010000001.1:2910191-2926119 GCA_030014215.1 Clariallabes teugelsi | reverse complement strand
CCACCAAGTTGCCACTGTTGGGCCCTTGAGCAAGGCCCTTAACCCTCAACTACTCAGATGTGTAATGAGATAAAAATAAAAATAAAAAGTAAGTCGCTCTGGATAAGAGCGTCTGCCAAATGCCTAAATGTAAATGTAAATGCTAACCACTATGCCAGTCTGCCTGCTGAAGTCACCAGCTACTGTAATGAGCATTTGAATCATTTTAAACCCTCTACATTCATTCATGTTTTTCATCATTACAAAATAATAATAAATAAATAAGGCCTATAAAAGTAGAACATTCCCAAAAATGCAGCACCTCTGTGAATACATCTGGGATCCGCTATAGATTATGATAGTGTCCTGCATTGTTAATCTTTCTGATTTTCATGGAATATTACAAAAAAATAAATAAATAAACATATTTAAAATGACAACATATTAAAAGATGGCTTTGTTGTGTTACCTGCATTAGGATCTGTCAGAGTCACCATCACCCTCAGTCCACCACGCACAATAAAGCTGACATTACTCTCCCTCAGAGCCTGCTTTATGGTGGATACACGCTAGAAAATGCACACACACACACACATACACACACACACACAAACACACACACACACACAAAGGTATATATTCAGTAAAAACTCGGTAACAAATATAAAGTGTTTGTGCTTTTTAATACTGATAGGTGAGTGTGGTATAAATGAGATCGCTCTTTGTTTCCAGCCGAGCTGATATTTTTGGCCATTTAGACACATTGTCAGATTTCATCTCCTACTGGACCACAATGCAGTAGAACCAGCAGGGAACTAGTGTAAAGTGTGTCTCTGTGTGTTTTAATCAATATACAGTGGCCAGGAAAAGAAATCTGGACAGGGTGCCAATCCATCACAGGGCACACATACAGTACTATGGGTATTTTGGGAATGCCAATTATCCTAATCTGAATGTCTTTGCACTGTGCACTTGTGTCAAAAAACAACAATTTAACTTCAACACATCAACTTTAACTCAAAACTCATCATAGTACCTTATCTGCAAACCCACTCCTCGTGATGGGCGTGTCCACTGTGGCCAGCACGTATAAGTCTGCTCTGGTTGGCAGCCCGGGCTTCACCATGGTAACCATTGACTCCTGAGGAAGTCCTGTGATCTGGAAGCAAATAACATACAGGAACCTTCAGGAAAATATCACAGATGCTGAACAAATTACATCTTTCCTGATATACTTGTATATCAATGCTAAATACACTGAGATATATCGATCGAATTCAGACAAAAACTTTGAGCCTGGGCCTGAATTACCTGCTTATGTGTTATTATCATCATTAAAACTTATAAATGAAGACAAATCCCGGGAAATTAATGAATCTTAATGTCATGGTGTGTGTGTGTAGATAAACCTTTGCCAACATCTTGGTGACCACATGCCCCACGTCGGCCCTCCACTCCGGGATGTTCGGGTTGAAGCGATCCAAGTTCTGACTGAAGCTGAGCGGAATGACCAGGAAATTATCTGAAAAGAAAAACACCACAGGTCAAACCTTAAAGGTCATGGGGTAAAAACAAACACCTGATACATCTGATATATTATTAGTTTATTTTTTTTATGTCACAGTGACACCCAGTGGACAAACTAGAAATAGAAATGTTATCTTTCACTCTGGCATCTACTGTTACCCCCAGACATGTATAATTAATACTTCTTCTTCTTCTTCTTCTACTTATTAGTATTATTATTGCTTTTAATGTTATTGTTGTTATTATTGCAGAGAATTCTGTTGTTATTATTGAAACTTGAGCATTAGTTCTATTACAGAGCTAAAATATACAGTTACAGTACATTATAAAGTTTTATTTAAAAAAATTTTTTCCTAAATGGTGAAGTACTTAAGGTATATTATACCAACTTGTTCACAGATGTTTCACTCGCTAAATGTTCTTGGAAATGACTGCGATGGAAAATCCACCTCAGCATTCTCGAAGTACAGAATTTTTAAAACCTTTGCACCATTAAAATGTCTTACTGTGGCTAAGAGTCTTAGCCACAATCCTGTCCTTAAAGTCTTCAGTAACTGTCCATGTCAAAAACATAAATGTCTCAGTTTGACTTGACACCCCGTATATAAACACACAAAAGCTGTTAATAAGAAACCATGAGAGCTATAAGAGGAATAAAACACACTGTAATGTAACATAATATGAAAATAATCAACAACACACCACAACAATATTGTATTTTATACTTAACTATATAAATATGTAATATATCTACGTAAGCACTAATATGTAGTAACATTAATGTGATCTCACCATAAACGCGTACGATTTTGCTGTCCTGCACTGTGGAGCGTCCGTTAGATGCCTGAACAGTGACAGAGATCTCACCTTCTTCAGGAAAACTCGTTAGAATGCTGTTCTCCAGGGTTAGTCTTGGCTGTGAGGGGACACACACCAATTATATATAATTATTATGTATAATATCGATATCTATCTATCTATATATATCTATATATCTATCTATCTATCTATCTATCTATCTATATATATATATATATATACACAGTATATATACAGTGATAACCAATATCACTTTCTAAGTACACTATAATACTATTTAACAAATACAAATTTAGTTATAATGAGGGCCTGACTCAAAATGCTAATAAAGGTAATAAAGTAAAGGGAACCTGCAGCTCCTCTCCGATCCACCAGTAGTAAACAGTGAGATTTGAATCCTCAGGAAGTACCACAGCAGTCAGGTTGACTTCCTGTTTCCTTCCTGCGATAGGCACTACTTCCAGGTGGACTCCCTGTAGGGGCACTAAAACACATGAATAAGTAATTATGATTACATCTGTAATTGTATACAACACAGTCTTGTCATTTATAATATGTTTACACAACAGACAAAATAAACGTTAGCTTGGGACCAGCACCACATGCAGCGTCTGGGTAATATGGGGGCGTGGCAACTCAACCACAACAGGGCTCGAACCGGGATCCTCAGATCCCCATACCTATAATCTAGAGTTGTTTGCTGTTTACTGTTTAAAAGGTTTATCAATTTCATATCCCTTCAGGATTTCATGCACCACAGTCTTTTCAGGTTGTTAAAATGTAGCTGTAAGGGTTAAGCCCTAGAGGGCGCCTAACGCCCAAGAACTATGTTTATGTTTTGTTGGAGTTTTAATATAAGTTGGATTTCGTTTCCCATGGTGCACCTCGGTCAGGTGAGGGGAACGCACACCTGAACCGAGGTGAGTCATTAGAGATATGTATAAATAGCCTGATTTAAGTTGAGTGCGTTGTCTAGCATTTGTTGTGGTTATGTGAAGGTTGTTTTTTGGAAGAAGATCTTCGAAGATATTAAAGGTTACTAGGTGCTCTCAGAAAAGAGCTTTTGTTTTTGGTTTGTTTCCGCCTTTAAAATATCATTAATAAAGAACTCTTGAATCGACTAAACTGCCTCCTGCAATTATGCCACGCACACGCCGACACAAGTCCCACCATCATGGCAGTAGCTTTACATTTCTTATAGATACAATTGTATTTTTTAGTTCATAGTTTTGCTATGAACCTGCTATGAAACCTGACAGCTAGAAAAAACACTTAGCACCTGACATTTCTCAAAATGTTGGACATGGATGGTAAGATTATGAAAGCTTTAACTAAATTTAGCCAATAATGTATTAAACATTTCAGTACATATTTTATGGTATTGTGGTAGCCTGACTCAAAAGTGTACTAAGTTAAACTTCTTAAGGTCAGACTAGTGCACCCAGATAATGCAGTTAAAAGTTGAGCTACACCTGCATGAACATCTCAGTCGGCCACAGAAATCAACCTAGGCACTTCAGAGTCCCCTCCCTGGGCTTTGATGTGGACATCAAACAAAATGTAGAAAAGCCTAAGAAGCTGAAAGGGGGCATATCGTCACATACTTCAGTCCATAAATAGACCCCCCCTGGCATGCTCGTATAAGAGGACAAAGACAGTAGATTAATTAAATGGCCTAATCAAGCTACATCCATAGCTCCCCTTAACTGTGCATATAAACGTACTGACTACCTTTTTTGTATGATCACTTTTTTAATCATGATCAGTGTTATGTGCTTTTATGGCAATCATGGACAATCGGTCAGGGACGTGACTCACATGTGACCCGGATGTACAACGTTGCCTGATCATGACCGGCTGTGTTCTCCGCCTTCACACTGACGCGGTAAAAACCCGGCTTCTCATAACGATGCTGGATCGGTTCATCTGTCACGGTTAGGTTTTGATAAATGGCTTGAACTCCGTCAGAGAGGTTCACCTGGTACCGGGTACTGCTCGTGTCACCCTGAAAAAGAGGCACAGAGTGAGATGCAGAAAAAGCAATAGCAAATTTAGAAAGCATGCATTTCTCTCTAAATTAAATTACACACAGGGGGACTTTTATTTTATGAATTAAGTGACTTCTGAAGGCAACTGGTCCACTGTATTTTAGGTAGGGGTATCAGGAGTATCAGAGTAAAAACAGGATGTTACTGATCTTAACATAGGATATTAGAACAGAACCGCACTCTGTTTCATTTTTAATCTGTTCCCCATACCCGCTCCTGATGGACGATGAAGGTGATGTCATCACCAGGCGCCACTGTGAGCATCTGACCCTTGATGCCCAGTTGTAGACCACTGGGCGGCATTAGAGGGCAGGCGTGCTCCTTTCCGTTGTCTTCTTTATTGATTCCGCCTTCGCACATGTTGGAGATGAGCTTACGGTAGCTGTGGTGAAACACGAGCACACACACACACACATACACACACACAAACATTGAAGGAACACATAGAATAAGTAACACACATCTAATTTATTTCCTCATTAATATGTACTATGGTGTCATGTGACATTCACATATAGAACAAACTTCAGGTAAGTGTGTATGTGTGTGTGTGTGTGTGTGTGTGCGCGTGTGTGTTACCCTGTACTGCTTTTGTAGGTGTGTCCCAAATTGCAGTTTTCAGGCGGAGCTTCAGGATCGTGCCAGAAGTCATGGTAACAGTGATCACCCTCCACTTTCGGGCTGCGCTCGAACCCATAATCACTACACACACACACACATACACACACACTTTTCAATTTCTGCTTTTCAAGTTGTGACCAACTAGAGTACATCTAAGACTAATTTAAATATAGCTTATAACTTTTAATTAGCTGAAATACTGTAGGGTTTATGGAACAAACTGAAAGCGAGTTAGTGCTTCAACAAGAGAAAAGCTCTGCTGTGATTTGTACATAAAACACACACCCATACAGGTTGCCTTATTAAAATGCATTCCCATTCCCCCGCCCCCTGGAGCACCTGCATATTTTCACTTTTCGAGTGTAAAATCTAACTCTGGCGCTTTAGTAAGTTGAAAAGGCCGAGTTGAAATGAAAGCAGGCTGAAAAGTGCTGAAGCAGAAGCTAAGCTCAGTACCAGCTGAAGTCTTTCTCGGTGCACTGACAGGGTTTAGCAGACAGTACAGACGTGTAGCTCTTCCCTTTAACGCAGAGAGACGACTCCTTCCTTCTTCTGTACGATTGCTCCTGGCCCATGATGCAACGATCTCCCTGTGGAGAAGCAAAATAACAACAACCTTCAGACAGGAGGTAGACACATAAATCGCTAAAGAGGAAGGTAAAAGCACAGAGACCTAACAGTAAATGACGAACAGATAAACTGATGGATCAACAGACCAATTAACACAAGAAGTAAAAGGGAATGACATGCAGACAGATGAGTAAAAAGGTACAGATGTACAGGATACGTGGACAGACAGGCAGACAGATGAATGGACAGACAGACCAGTCAATTAGAAAAAGATTATGAATATATACAATGAATGAGGGATATTTAGACTAAAAACAGGTAAACAGAGACACAGACATAATAATAAACAGAGGTGCAGACAAGTAAACAGAGAAACTAAAAGAAGGTAGACTGGTAATAATAAAAACTGACAGGTAAACTAGCACTGAACTAAGAAACAGATAAGTAAACAGAGACACAGACAGACAAGTAAAAAGTGAAAGAAGAATAGATAAACAGAGAGACAGACAGGAAAAGAAAGAGGTGGTGAGGTAAAAAGAAAGGCAGACAAAAAGGTAGACAAAACAGAGAAAAAGACAAAGAAACAGACGAAAACAGGTAACAAATAAGCAGGTAACCATTACAGACAAGTAACGATGATGCACAGCCAGGTAAACAAAGAGACAGACAGGTAAACAAAGAGACAGACAGGTAAACAGTGATGCATAGACAGGTAAACAGCAATGCACAGACAGGTAAACAAAAAGACAGACAGGTAAACAGAGAGAAAGACAGGTAAACAAAAAGACAGACAGGTAAACGGAGAGAAAGACAGGTAAACAAAAAGACAGATAGGTAAACAGAGAGAAAGACAGGTAAACAGTGATGCATAGACAGGTAAACAACAATGCACAGACTGGTAAACAAAAAGACAGACAGGTAAACAGAGAGACAGACAGGTAAACAGTGATGCATAGACAGGTAAACAACAGTGCACAGACAGGTAAACAAAGAGAAAGACAGGTAAACAGTGATGCATAGACAGGTAAACAACAATGCACAGACAGGTAAACAAAAAGACAGACAGGTAAACAGAGAGACAGACAGGTAAACAGTGATGCATAGACAGGTAAACAACAGTGCACAGACAGGTAAACAAAGAGAAAGACAGGTAAACAGTGATGCATAGACAGGTAAACAACAATGCACAGACAGGTAAACAAAAAGACAGACAGGTAAACAGAGAGAAAGACAGGTAAACAGAGAGAAAGACAGGTAAACAAAAAGACAGATAGGTAAACAGAGAGAAAGACAGGTAAACAAAAAGACAGACAGGTAAACAGAGAGAAAGACAGGTAAACAAAAAGACAGACAGGTAAACAGAGAGAAAGACAGGTAAACAATGATGCACAGACAGGTGAACAAAGTGCCAGACAGGTAAACAGATAGTAATATAGGTAAACAATTGTGCCCAAAAAACAATGATGCACAGACAGCTAAACAGAGAGACAGATCAAAAGGTGAACAATGATACACTGAAAGGTAAACAGAGAGACAGACAGATAGATAAACAGAAAGACAGGAAGGTACACAGAAACATGGACAGGTGTAGAGTACCTGTAGGTTAGTGAGTTTCCACGAGTCGTAGTCATCCTCGTTACACTGCTGGGGAAAAGACGGACGGAAATCCACCTTCACTAGCTCCCAGTCCGAGCGATAGCTAATGTGACCAAACACACTATGCACACACATACACACACAAACACACAAATAAATTATGAAATAAATAAATCAAGCATAGAGGTCCCAGCCAACAGCACTACATAGTCTATATCTGTTTCTCAGACTGTGAGCTAAAGAAATAAGCAGCCACATGATGGCGCTCTGGATTCATAGTTTAACTCTGAAATGCAAACCAGGTTGAGCAGAACATCTGTAAGTCTTCCCCAATGAAACCCAGACTGTTTAATAACAAAAGGGACTTCAATTAACTAATTAGTATATGAAGATCTTCTCAACGGTCCTCATTCTGCTTTTTCAATGGTTTTAGGCTCAAGTTCAACACACCTCAACATGAACCTCAAGGCCATCTCTAACGGACAGGGGCAAAAGTCTGACCTATACTGGTGATTATACTGTAAGTCACGAAAGGTGGTAAGTATGAGTATTTTACAATGTTTTGTTTATTATAATACCTTAACCAAAACAAAATTCGAGCATGATCAAAAATTTACGTTATGAGCTAAAGGAAATATTCAATGATTTGAAGATGTGGTTACATTGATAACATTTTATCAATGCTAAAACTTGTTTATATTTAATTATTATAACAAATTGGAAAAAATATATAAATTAGAAGAATCTAAATATAACGGCTGAAAACGTGATGTTCTAAATGACACATATATTTTTAGTCACGGAAGCAGTAGAGTCGAAATGCACTAGGAACCATAGCAGAAGGCCAAAACATCTCTAAGCCAAAGCTTCTGGGCTTAAAATTGTCTCAAAATAACTGCTGAAGCTTTAGCCAAAACCTCATTTCACTGCACTCTGCTGAACTGGAAAAAAAAAAAAAAAGTTTTGTAATGCAAAATTACTTGGTCAAATATTCTTTAAATATATATATATATATATTTGACCAATTTCTTTCTTACAAGAAAAATAAAACACATTAAGGCATGTTATTACTGAATACTAATCAGTGTCAGAGTGATAATACTGTAGTAACGTAATCACACACAGCTTCATCCCAAAAGTTGTTTTTGAGAAAGTTTTTCTACACAAACAAGGCTAAGCCCCCCTAAAGATAAAGTTATCCACTCTACTGCTTCCACTCATGTTGTCTTCACAGCAATTCCCCATGCCCTAAGGTTCCATTATCAGCTCGAGTTCCAGACCACTAACAATCGAAATCCAACATCAGATCCTTTCACACCTGTCATCAGGACATCATTCACACGTACACACATACACCTCACTGAACAAGACTTCCTGTCACTGACCATTGTCCATGATGACCCCAATCAAGTCCTCCAGAACCTCACAGTGGTGAAAATCACAAGTCTTATAGATAATTACAGTTTCCTCTTTTCAACTAATTCTGTGAAGCAAGCTACACCATGTTGGATTTGAACCCAGCAAAACAATCATACACACAAGCTCTCGTTTAATCCGTCAGAGCTCAGTAGATAACTGATTGCTGCTTTGATCGCAGCAGATGTTGATTTGGTCCTTGAACACTGCAGGTTTTAATGTGCCGCCTGTGTTCTCCAGAGTTGTTATATCTTTAAGATGGAAAAAAATAACAAAAATTAAAATACTGAAGGGATTCTACTCAAGAACAGGTGTGTTCCTATCTGTGGACCTGTGTAAATATCTGCCGAAAGAAGAGGAGAGTTGTAGATGGATCTGAGGGACAGATGGAGGCGGTGCACATTTAGGTGCCAGAAAGATTCCTAATTATTTAGACTTTTTAGACAAATTGAGGTAAACGTGTAGGCAGGTCAGTACTGGTAGGTACAAAATAAAAAACATGAGCCAGGTTAGAATGTACAACAG
Organism: Clariallabes teugelsi; assembly: GCA_030014215.1. NCBI lineage: Eukaryota > Metazoa > Chordata > Actinopteri > Siluriformes > Clariidae > Clariallabes > Clariallabes teugelsi. Next base: position 2,917,018 of record JAQMYG010000001.1, on the reverse strand, counting down.
GTGAAAGTGTAGACCAACAGGTGAAAATGACAGGTGGACTCATAAGAACAGAAAGCTGGACATCTTTTAAGGACAGGTGGAAGAGAAGATGATTTACTGGTGTTAATCCCTTTAAATTGAAGGACAGAGGATTTGCCTAATGATTGAATGGAGGTGAGAGACAGATGGAAGTGATAAGATTATAGATGGGGTTAAGGTGATGGGCAGACAGGTGGTGTTGAGAGCAGAAAGAAATGTGGGACAGACAGAGGGTTTTTTTTTCCTAATAGACAAATAGATGATGAAGGACAGATGAAAGTGATGGTGATGGACAGACAGTTTCATCTGAACCAGAAAGACTTGATGCGTGGATAGAGGATTTGACCTAAATTAAGGTGAGGAGTGGGGATGACAGATGATGCTGCAGAAGATGGGATGACAGGTAGAATTGAGGACCAGGCAGAACTGAGGGACACATAAATGTGATCTGACTACGGCAGGTGTAAAACTGGACAGCTAAAATCAAGGGAGATTGTGTCATCCAGGTAACTGTAATGACCAAAACTAGAGTTTTTTAACAGGTTCAATATTTTGATGTCCACAGGGCCAAATGAAGGTGAAACAAAGGAAGAAAGATAGTGGTAAAGTAGCCTAACAGGCAGGTTTAAGTGAGTAGCAGAACAACTTTAAGGACGGGTGGTGGTGAGGGACAAACTGGTGTAAGCGAGGTTCCCATAGTGGGTACAATAAAGAACACATTTTTATTGGAACTGGAGAACAACTAAAAATAAGTAGAAAGAAATGTTATGGTTAGGCATGAAACTGGAGAATGAGGGACAGGTTGTATTAAAATAAAACTGAAGATATCTGTAAATTTGAGGAAAGGATAAGAAAATAAAACTGTCAATAATGGACAGGTTAAGGTGTAACCAGCTGCACCACTGGTTGATCTAAGGGCTGATAGTTGAAGGATGAAAGGCAAGTCAATGAACTCAGAGATAGATAGAGTTGAAGAACAAACAGGTAAAGCTGAGAGACAGTAGGCTATGAGGGACAGGTGAGAGACAGGAGGTGGTTATAGACAGGTACAGGCAAGTGAGGAGCAGATGAAAGTGAACACAGATAAGGAATAAAGGTCGTGACTCACGTCATAACGAGCGTCTCATCTCCGGGTTCGCTTAGCAAGCCGTCGACGAACACCGACGTGCTGGTGAAATTGTGAATGCTCCATGTACGTCCTTCATCCACACTGAACCTGCAGAGACATGACATCTTACAACACCGAGTTCCTTTAGAAACTAATTACAATCACGGTGTGCCAACTTCACTTCTCTGTCTTATATCATTAACTCACAGTGCTTAGATTATCGACTTGTCCTCTTACATCATCGATCTATGTTGTTTTACATCAGACTTTTGTCATGAACTTGTGACATCTTTAGTTAACCTTTTCTGTTTTACTTATGTAGCACGGTGGCTAGGTGGTTAGCACTGCTGACTCGTACCACCAGGGTTGGGGGTCAAATCTTGTCTCTGGTCTATGTGATTGCAGATTTTATATTCACCCCATGGTTCCTGGAGGTACTCTGGTTTCCAAAGAGATGTTTTGTAGGCTGATTGGCATTCCGAAATGCGCCTTATTGTTAGTCGGTTACCCTGTTATGAGTTCACCCTGGATATGTTTGTACATGTGTTGAGTACAGACTTGAGTTTTATGTCCATAAGTCTCAACATTTGTTCCTTTTTTCCTTCTAAGTCTGATTTCTGCAGGTATGTTACTTGTTTCGGCCTCGCCTGTTTGATCAAGGCAGATTATTGTAATTTGTGGCTGCTATACTGCACATTATGGTTATAGAAAATGACGACAAGTACGCTGAAAGAATGTTGGACATCAAAAGTCCTAATCAGATTGGATTAATTTATGATGTGGATGCTTCAGTAATGAATATCAGTGATACAAATCTTGCATCCAGACACCACAGGATGAGTGAGTTTCGAGTAGGTTGGATTTTCTACAAATCCAGATGTTTGCATCATGTGATTATGTCATCACTCTCCATTCGAAACCTGGCATCCAAATGGCCACTTTGGTGCAAAGAAGAGATGCTGGCTCTTATTTCAAATTGGGGAGATGGAAGTTCCAGCAACAATATAATCATTGGTGTGGAGCCCAGCGAGCTCAGGACACAAGGACGGGTCCACCCTGAATGTGCCAATTCATCCCAAGGCACAAGCAAACACTACATAACATTTTGGACAGTGGATAAATTAACAGAGTCCGCAAAGAAAACCCACCAAGCACGGGTGAAACAGACAAGCACCACACACACAGACCAAAGGTTAGATTTGAACTCCCAACCCTAGAGGTGAGAGGGAACAAGGGTAAGCATTACGCCAGCATACCGAAACCTTTCAAACACAATGTGACATTTGTGTTAAAAACCATGAATAGGTATCCATATTATCCATATGATCAGAGCATCGCTGGGATTGTTGATTACCAGTAGAGAAAAATGTGAACATACTGTAGAACCTTGGTCTCTTAGATCAGTAGGAATAGAGGCATCATGACGCTATGAAACAGCAATAACTCTCCTTTGTCTTACTGCCTATTTGCCCAAATATGTACAGTATAAAAAAATCTGCCCCACTGACCAACATATCCAAGTCTAGCTTTTCGTCTATGATTTTTTGCTGTTAATTGTACCTTATGTCGCATTTTTGAGCCACAAGATCAGCCTTCACATGAACTATTTTTAAAACCGAAATGTCTGGTGTATGTAGCATAACAGCAAAAAAAAAAAAAAAACTCAAACCATAGCTCCTCCTAATAGTTCTGCCTTTTTATCCACATAGAGCAGGGAATGATTCCCATTACTGTCCAGCATTCATCGCTAAATTTTTTGGAAGCTTCAGCGCATCACCCAGTATTAAAATTCAATTAAATGAAATGTGAACACATTTACGCACATTTTAACTGAACTATGTTAGAAAACTTTGAACTGATACTCTATTATGCCATATTTAACATCTATATAAGCTCGATAATTGCACTTCCTGGAGCTATACATGCTCTGAGTGAAACATCATCTCCTTCATCATCATCACTGCCACATCAGACGCTGAGATGGAGACTGAGATGAGCTGATGGAGTCGTGAGTCGCTTTCTGCTTTCCTGCTCACCAGCAAGAGTTAAGAAAAGCAAGCTGTGACTCACATTCTCTCATGCTCTATATGCTAATATCACTTCTTGTTTTTTTCTTGTTTTTTTCCTTTACAGTTCCTTTGCGTTTTTTCATCCGTCACTCACGGCAATATGCTAAAAATATGTGAACACATGAACGGTGGCTTGGAGCTGCCATGTGTTAGAGCTTTTGCATATGCTCAGAACTTCAGTCGATCTTGGGGCTTTACCAAATCCGGGTTCCGCAATGACTTGTGTATATATGTGTGTATGTTTTATTGTGTGTGTGTGAGTATGTGTGTGTGTTAAAGCCTCCTGACGACTTAAGGGATTTTTTTTTTTTTTTTCAGGGGCGCTTCATCGTTTTTCTCCCTCTCAGCCCGGACAACACTTCATATCTGACAGCTCCTGAAGTCTCTTGAAATGACTAACAAGGGATAGAAAGACAGGGATCAAAAGAAAAAAAGAAAGAATGAGGGATAAGAGAATGAAGGAAGAGCCTCTCGAGCGGATGACAAATTTACTCGAGAGGTTCTCTAGGGCCGAATGTGTGGAAGAAGGATCAGCGAGGATTCCCTCCGTCGCTCTCTTGTTGCTCTCATTCTCATCCTCGCTCTCTCTCTCTCTCCTCTACACCTCGAGGAGGCAAATCTCCCCTTTTAATCTGTTCATCTAATAAATTTTTCTGCCACACCAACTAACATTGGTGCGAGCTGCTTGAAAAGAGTACGTACTTGAGGATCTTTAACGGGATGGACGTGTCTTTAATGGCCACGATGACGCCACCGTGATCCAGATACAGGATGTGGTGCTCCTCTTCAAACACCTGCGGAAACATTAACCCAGATAAATGTTCTTCCATGTTCAATAAATAAAAATATAAGTCCTTGTAAATGAGCTGTTGCTACGTTACAGCCGTCTGACTAATCCAGAATTCAAGGGCGCATCATACGTTTACACGACTGGTTTCATTCACTTGACAGCATGACATGTTGAGAGCGCCAGTCAAACAGAAAGAAAAGAGAGGGATGGAGAGCAAGGCGAACTCAGCAGGGGCATTTATATTTGCGCAGCTAATATAAATACAAAGTTGCATACTGTAAATTGAAAATGAAAATTGAAATGGACGAGATTACGGAGGGGATAAAAGTGAATGAGGAAGTAAAACGCTGATGCAGCAGGAATGAGAGAAAAGAGAGAGAGAGGGAGAGAGAGAGAGAGAGAGAGAGAGAGAGAGAGGCTAACACATGACTCCCTCACTGACATGGTTTCAGCCACCGGCTCTTTTCCAAATGCATTGGAAGAGAGCCCCATTATTTATCCACGAGAGGCCATGATTGGCCGGCATCAGTCTAATTGAGAGATGACAGAGGAAGGCTGTCATTGGCTCCCCGAGAGCATATTGGACATATTGGATTTGGATAGGAAAGTTTCTCCAACTTGGAAAGTTGTATCACTCCTGTGTGTTTTCATCACTTCTTCGAATAAACGTCCTCACCTGTCTCCAGGTCTTTCCACAATCGTTGGTGATGTACATCTCCTCTTTATATTCAACCAGCTGAGAGCCGAGATTGCCTGAGAGATAGAGAGAGAGAAAGAGAGAGAGAGAGATTGTTACAGTTCAGCTGAGTATATCTGCTTTTTAATTTATCTTGTTCAAAGTTTCTATCCCTTTTACGTAATTAATAAACATAGAGGGTGAAAATGAGAAAAAGAGAAAGAGAGAGAGAGAGAGAGAGAGAGAGAGAGAAGCACAGAGAAAAAAGAGGACACCCATTTAAGACAGGAAGCCGAGAGAACATAGCCAGAGGCGCCGCTTGACATCAAAGGCTTGATGTAGTGCAAAACTGGTGGAGCTGAACAAAATGTAATAATATTCCCGTGAAGCAACATATGCTGATGACGAGGAAGTGACAGATAGGGGAAAAGTGAGACCGCGACAGAGCGAGAGACAGAAAGAGAGAGAGAGATTTCAAGCGTGATCCTGGGATTTTTTTAGTAACATTTATTACTGATTTCTCATAAGTTCATTATGCAAGAACCATTCATTATTCATCATGTAGACATTCAATACTTTAATAAATAACCATTTATATTTACCTAAACAAAGTTAACAGATCGTATTAATCCCACTAATTAAATAAAGATTTATAGCTATCTAATTCAGTATGTTGACACAATAAGGAAAGGAACCTACAGTATCCACATGTTCTCCGGTTTTCCACCTGAACAGAAGGCAATAAGAATAATTTGCTTCTTTCTACACTGAAATATGAGACGGGTTCGGCTGTTTATCTTGGAAGCGCACGCCTGACTGCGGTCTAATTGAACGCCTCTCTTAAACAAATGGCTGTAATCTGTGTGAACTTTTGTGTGTGTGTGTGTGTTTATAAAAGAGCTGTGTTTTTGGCACTGACCTGCACCCATGATGAGGCCGGGGGCGGAGTCTTTAGTGTGGACCGTTCCAGAGACGTATGGGTTATCTGCCCATCTCAGGTGGAGGTGAAGATGACAGTCTGGCTGTGGTGAGAGAGAGAGAGAGAGAGAGAGAGAGAGAGATTCTGACACCTATTTATTTTTTCAGTCTGTGATGTTATTTTTTCTCCACCTGTTTCTGTTTCATTTGATTTTTTTCATACTGTGCATTAAATTGCCTTATACATTTATTCAAATTTCATTTAACTGCTTTGACAACACTGAACATTTTCATTTTCATGCACAAGACTAAAACAGCTGTTTAACACAGCCAGCCATATCTAACCTAAGAGATAAACACACAACACACACCATATGGATTCTTTCTTAAAAGAAAACAGATGGTGTTACATTCCGGCAAAAAGGTCTAAAAGTATTTTCTTTCTTTTTTCTTTTTTATATTAAATGAGTGTTTAACAGAACAGTGTGATCAGATTAAAGGTGTTAATGTAGAGGCCATCACTTCATTAAAGGGGAATCACATTAAAGATCCCCTCCTGGGCCTGGTTACACACACCAGACTGTGGTCATGCTGGGAGAACAAGACTTCATATCATGAACGGCTGTGTGTATGTGTGTGTATGTGTGTGTGAGAGAGAGAGAGAGAGAGAGAGACCCTTTCACCTATCATGCATTAATCTAAAAAGTAAGCTGTAATTAAGAAAGAAGAAGAAAATCCTTCTGACAAAGTGATTCAACAGAATGAAACAGTACCAGAAAAAAATCCTGTTAGGCTATTACTGTAAAAAGGAAGCGGTCTCTTAAAAATCAATAACAACATACTGACATTTTACACTAATATGGTAACAAGAAAATACAAAAAACAGGCAAATTGAAATTATTTTGAAAGAACATGTAACATGTACAGTAATATGTCACTCACCCCACCCCACATCCACATAGACCTCAACATGATCCCTACCTCATTCCTTTATACCTCACCAACAGCTTTGCCCCATCTACACACACCTCAACACCATCCCTACCTCATCCTTCATACCTCACCAACAGCCTTAGCCCATCTACACACACCTCAACACCATCCCTACCTCATTCCTTTATACCTCACCAACAGCCTTAGTCCATCTACATACACATCAACACCATCCCTACCTCATCCTTCATACCTCACCAACATCATTACCCCATCTACACACACATCAACACCAGCCCTACCTCATACTTCAAA
>JAQMYG010000001.1:2892149-2909226 GCA_030014215.1 Clariallabes teugelsi | reverse complement strand
TACCACACCAACATCCTTAACCCATCTACACACACATCAACACCAGCCCTACCTCATCCTTCATACCACACCAACATCCTTACCCCATCTACACACACCTCAACACCATCCCTACCTCATCCTTCATACCACACCAACATCCTTAACCCATCTACACACACATCAACACCAGCCCTACCTCATCCTTCATACCACACCAACATACCTACCCCATCCATGACACCTCAAAACCATTCATATCTCATTCATTTATGCCTCACCAGCATCCTTACCCCATTCACATACACCTCAACATGATCCCCACTCCATGCCTTTATACCTCACCAGCATCCTTACCCCATCCCTACATCATTCCTTTATACCTCATCAGCATCCTTACCCCATCCCTACATCATTCCTTTATACCTCATCAGCATCCTTACCCCATCCACATACACCCCCATTGTCCGCACCTCATTACCACGTGGCTTTATACCACTATTATCACCATCTGTACTGATCCCATCACCACTCCTTCTCCATGTGCTTCAACACCATTCCCACCCCACTTCCTTGTGCATGCCCTCTGGCTCCAAATCACCATCCTCATCCCTCTGCGTACCATCACTACTCACCCCATTTGCAGCCTATACCTACTGTATGTGCACCAACACCATCCCAGGCTCATTCACATCCCAACCTCATATATCCAACACTATCCCTAATAAAATCCCTTAATATCTACACTATCCTGAACACAATGGTGAACCCACCCAAACCAGCCCTTCCTCATCATCAGCAACAACAGATGTCCTCTTTAGTAGTACTTGAGTTGCCATCGTTACCATCACAGCAGAGCAATAATATTCATTTTATTAATGTTCTCACAGGAGTACTGGAAAGACTGCACTCAATGACTTTGCCACTGCCAAGATATTTTAATTTGGATCCCATTACTGTGGGTACCTGCAGTACACAGCAGTGTTACCGCTCCCTATTGCAGTGCAGCTCTCTAACTGACACAATCCCTAAGAAGACCTCAGAAAAGAGCCAAGGAAGGTATGAGAAAACTATCTGTGAAAAGAAAGGATCATGTGTCAAGGACAGAGAAAGAGATGGAATGAGTCGATATCCATTGTATGTAAAATAAAGCACCTCATGGATCAGTGTTATAAAAAGCCCGGTTCTTAAGATGGTTTTTCAAGTCTCTTCAGTTTGCGGAGGTAGCACAAGACCCCTGTTAACTCTCCACTACCCACAGTCCCATATAATATGAGATGAGTCAACCTGCATGCTGGAAGAGGTCATGCACAAGTTTCACCCTCGGGTATGCAGTGAGTTGCGGAGGACATATAAATACAGAGTTTAAAAATGCATTGTTTGATTGTATGCTAATGTGATGTTTGTGTGACATTTTGATTAGCTGAATCTTTTTATACAATGATAATTATATAGCATTTAAATGGCAATCTTGATTAAAAACAAACCTAAGTGAATGGCCACTGATTAGCATTATGTAAATTTTAGCATGCTGGAAGCGTCTGTTCTTTGTTAAAGTGTTTGGGCATGTTGCTAACAAACAAGAGCGTGAATGGATTAAATTAGCCATATACAAATACCATGCTAATTGGTGGATACTAGCCTTCACTTATTGTTTGCTCAGACACTGGTTTTAAACATGGTTTGGGCTTTGCAGATTTGATAGAAGCAGTGATATTTATTGAAAACTGTGATCAGTCTAACAATAGTCATGTGGGCCCATGTTTGGCAAGAGATGGAATGAAGCAATGATAGCAATCTTTTTGCAAAAACAGATTTGCATTTCTTTTTTATTACAAAATGACACAATTTGTATTTCTTTATTGTCCTACCAGTCCAATTTTTGTCAGGATATAAAAACAACCATTAAGAAACTGTGATTGTGCATGCAGTGTTAATTTAATCAAAAGAGCTTAAGATCTAACTATGAAGCTCGGATGATTGTTAATGGTTTATTATACCAATGTTAAAAGTGCAACAGATATATCAGCTGGGAAAGGTATGGGTGTAGGTACCTTCATGTCAGATGGTGCAACATAAGTTTTGCACGAACTGCTACGTACATTATGTTCAGTTAAATTAAGCTAAGCCTTTATTCGACACCTATACATTACTGCACAGTGAAATTCTTTATTCTTTGCATATCTCTGCTTTGTTAATATGCTGGTGAAAGACTAAAGCGCAGGGTCAGCTATTATACAGCAACCCTGGGGCAAACAAGGTTAAGAGCCCAACAGCAGCAACCTAATCAGTACATCTGGCTACTGAGAATGGTTCCACTTAGAAACCATGAATATGGCTTTTTAAACCACTTTTTATGTATATAAACAGCTTATGACTGCTCATGAAACTTTTAGAACTGAACAATTTTGTACGCAAGTCTCCATTAGTGAACAGCTGGTGACCTCAATATAGTGGACTTTATGTTAACTAAAATACATTACCTGTACACAATTGTACTTCCTATAGCACACATACTGTATATAAAGAGGATTTATTCATTGTTTCACTATGCTATATTATCCAAACAAATCTGGTTCCTCTTAAGAATTATTCCTCATGTCATCACCACATTTTTGTCCTATTAGAAGATAATAGTTGATAGTTATAGGAATTTATTCCTTGAAAGAAGCAAATTTCTTTGCCAATAGACATTTTTGCTTAAAATTTTTGAAAATATGACTAGAAATAAGTTTAATAATCTTATATTTGGTTTGTTGTACACTTATTTAAAATAATTATAGATAAGTTTGACTAGAATTAAGAATATTTCACTTTGCTGTCAGAGTATGAAACATAATTCATTCAGAAAGATGCGAATTTCATGAGGATGGATTATTATCTGGTACATTTCTGCATCACAAGGATCATATGAATTTATTTAAACAAATAAAAAATAAATGATCACAAAAAGAGATTGCCCAATCATCCGCAGATTTCAGGATCGATTCCCGGTGATGCTACAGCCAGCTACAGCTTGAAGCCTAGAGAGAGAGCATTCGAGGAAGCATGTGTAAACCTCATGCCTTCCCTGGTTGGTAGGTGTCCCTGATGGGGGAGTACCCGAAGAAGACGGATAGGAACTGAACATGACCAAATTTAAGTGAGAAATTAGTCAATTTGGTTCAAAAATGTTTAAAAAAAAGAGAAAATAAGAAGAACCACACTAATAAAGAATAAGCATGCAAATGCTAACAAGAATTTGTATAGCAACTTCTACCTGTTTGCAGTTCACTGGTTTGCCATTCATGTCAGCGATGGGCGGAGTTAGCAGCTCCCAGTCCTGTCCTTTATTATACGTGATGAGAGTCCTGACTTTGCCGTCTACTTTCTGATTGGCTAAGAAGACGCCTTTGATCCCACGTACCTGCGAAGGTTTTAAAAAAAGAAATAGACAGGATCAGAATCGGGTTAAAGAATGCCGCATACTCAGTGTTCAGTGCATTCTGTAATTACTGTAATCTGACAGCATAGTCGAGGATACCGAAGGGCACTCATGTATAATGAATAATGCAATCCTCCCCTCATGATATTCATAAAGTATGCACGTAATTAAGCCAAACAAGTATGTATCTGTCTATCATCCCACACACACAGTGTGTTTACAGCTTATTTCCAAGGGTTTTGGTCTTGTTCCTGACCTCCAGCACATCGATAATGACGTTCTCCTCGGGCTGTTTGGTGCTGCGCACGTTCTCCAACAAGACAGAGTAATAAACACCCTGCTGGTCTGACGCGTACAGGTTGTACGTGTCCGTCTGGTACCATTCCTGCAAGGCCAGCAGCACCTGGTTCTCGTCCGTGCTCACGATCTGTACATCCTACAGAGAGATAGAGAGAGAGAGAGAGAAAGATCATCAGCATAATGTTGTTTTTAGCATGTTTATGTCATAGATCTGTCATTTGTCATGAAAAGGATTTCCGTGTCTCCATTAGCATTTAAAGAATAGCATGTGTGGAACACATCGTCCTGACAGCATCTTTTAGAACTGACATGACACGAGGTGTGTTTATATGAATTTACATAATCTGCCATCACATTGTCTTGACAGAGTATCGTAAAAAATGGCCTATTGGAACAATGTCCGCTAAGAACGACCATCATTCAAAAGGCTTCCATGACAATAAGATCATATAAGCATCGCCTCTTCATACTCATGCGAACCTGGCAATGTTTTAGGCATCACCATATAAGGAGCATCCACATATACTGTAGCATGACATCATCCTCAATCAGCACCATTATCATAAAAGTGTCCACATAAGGTGAGGTCATTTTATAGGCATTGATTCACATTGATTTTTTTTTCATGACCTTACCGCACCCAGCCATAACAGCATCCCATGATAATGACATCACTATTAGTTTTCTATATACTGACATTGTACCCCTTTTTTAAAGCAACCTGAAATCATCACAGTCTGCTTCATGGGTATAACCGGATCATGCCATTCTCATACCCTGACAGTGATATAATTCCATATAAATGTCTTTGTTTGATGACATCATCATGACACCATTTTACCAGCACCTGCATGTCATGTGAGTGTTACACTACAGTAAGGTTGTCAAATCATGATGTCCTTAGAAGTTCCTGTATGACTACATCATGACAACGGGTTCTGGCATCATCCAGCCAGTCTCATTACAGTGATGTCACCTAGCCTGTGTGTGTGTGTGTGTGTGTGTGTACCTCTCCATGGGAAAAGTGTGGACATTCACAAAACTGTGAGGGAAAAAAAAAAAACTGTTGATGTGACTAAATCAGACACACTGATCCTCACACTGTGTAGCCATAGAAACAGTAAGTCCACAAAACACACACATGCACACACACACACACACATGCAACGGTACAAGAGTGACTATTAGCTCTAAAAATGAACACAGTAATTAGGAGATGCCCCCGCTTGGTGTTGGAACACATTGCATGTGCGCTGGAAACAAACGAGGAGATAAGTAAATCACCATTTGCATATTTTTTTTAAAGCTCTAACATGTTTCCTCCTTCAACAATAAGAACAACTTTTAATCTTAATTATACGTTTACTGGTTTCATGTACTGTATGTAGCGCTTTGCCAGTGTGCCTTGACCAGTTGCTGTGATGCCCTACTAATTTCAGAAACCATGGGGGCAATAATTTGCTGTGCGCCTTCAAAAAATGGCATCAAAAAAGGCAAAATATATTTGGACATTGCCAAAGAAAAAACACCAAATACCTTCTCCACCTTCCACTGGGACTGCCATAATGCGTCGCTGGCGTTACACACTTGGCCCAGGGACTAATATGCACATCACTAGACTATGCTTAACACACGAGTATGCGTCATGTGTACAAGGGTGAGGCCAAAATTACCCACAGTCTGGCTGTAGAATTTACTTTTAAAAGACAAATACATCATTTTCCGACATAATCTCGTTTTTCAATAGACTTTGTCCGTCTCTCAACAAGCTTTCGTACTCCCTCATTAAAAAAACTAAATTGAGCTGTGATTCACGAATGCACTGCTGTCTTCACTTCTTCATCAGAAGTGAATCTTCATCTTCATAGTTCTGCTTTCAGGGGACCAAACAGGTGAAAGTCTGATGGAGTGACTTCAGGACTATAGGATGGACGCTTTAACACTCAGAGTTTCGTCAGTGTGAGCAGAAGTGTCCGGACGTGCATGGCCAGAAAACTGTAAGCGTTGCTGAATCTTCCTGCTGATGGTCGACTTTTTAACTTTTTTTTGGTCGGCGATTGAGGATGTTTCCAGGCTCGTTGTGATGAATTTGTGTCTCGTCACCAGTAATGATTCTTTAGCACTGTCACCTTGCACCTCCAGGTTCTGGGTTCGATTCCCGCCTCAGGGTCAGTGTAAAAGGAGTTTGCATGTTCTCCCTGTGCTTGGTGGGTTTCCTCTGTTTACTTCTTCCACAGTTTAAAGACATGCAGATTAGGATGATTGGCGTTCCCAAATATTACATTTTGTAATAACACCTAGAGTAAGTTTAGTGGGAGGAAAAAAATACTATGTTATGCTGCAGCATAGGGAACATTTAGAGACTTGAGAAGTCATGGGAAGTTCAAGTCCACAAGGGCAGAATAAACTGAAAGACAGCGACAGATAGATAGATAGATAGATAGATAGATAGATGGATAGATGGATAGATGGATAAATAGATATTAAGTTAAAGCTAGGGAGTAAATTAATCTCTTTGTCTTTTTTTCAGAATATTTTCAGAGCCAGTGAGCCGTGAAGGAGAAGAGAAGGGGAAAGTGAAGCGTTTAATATGCAACAACTGCACATCTCGAGGATATAAAAAAAAAAAAAAGCAGCAAACAAACAGGCGCGTCGGTGGCGACGCGTTCATCCATAACGGTAAAAACAGGCCATCGGGGAGACGGGAGATGGCACCCTGCGATTGCTCGTGCATTTTTCAAAACCTTCTCAATTATTCACGGTGGAAAATGTAGGCTTGCTGACAGACTCTCTCTCTCTCTCTCTCTCTCTCTCTCTCTCTCGCAGGGAAATGGCTTACATTTGACCCATCTGCTCAGTCAAGTGATAAGTGAAGGAACAGCTAAAGCCTAGGAGGTAGAGGAGAAGAATAATCCGCCTTTCCTTTAGAGGAGTATCTCACTCCAAACACAATAACTTTAACACAAAAACAAATACATAGAAATTGAGTTATTCCTTTTGCAAAATCAGTTTAAACCCAAAGCTGAACAGACAGAACCTGATCTAATGCGCAAAGTGATTGTGCATGCTTTGGTCCATGCCCAGTTGGGGTTTAAACCCGAATACAGGTGAAGATATGAAAAAAAGTGATATGCCCCAAGTGCTACTGTGTGTGATGCCTTGTGGGTAATCAGTAGCCATTCCTATAGAGTGTAACCCTAATGTTCCCCAGAACAGACTACACAGGATCTAATACCTGAGGTCATGGGGTCAGCAAAGGGCATCAGTCTTGGTATAAACTAATAGCAGACCACGGCCACTGGCTCTTAGTAACATAACAGCTCATTAATGAACAATAATGAATAAACCAAAAGAGATTTAGCAATAAGCAGCATTCTCCCTTACTCACTGAAATAAAATATTTATGAGGCAATTCCCCTTTGACCTCAACCACAATCAATGCTATTCAATTACACACACACACACACACACGCTCACATATCCCAATATATCTACCAACACAACACTACACCATCCCATTCATACAACTCACTATATATAGTCTCCCTCCATTCATCCCTTAATACATTCCTCCATATATCGTGTCATACAGTGTGTCCCTGCATGCATCTGCCAAACATCACCCATACACTCATTCAAACCTCCCCGTACATACAGTACTGTGCAAAAGTCATGAGCCCCCCTCATCTCTCCGCTCATATTAAATTAAATTAAATGATGTACATTAAATGAGTGGCTTAGTGGTTAGCACTGTTTACATGTTCTCCCCGTGCTTGCTGGGTTTCCTCTGGGTACTCCGGTTTCCTCCTTCCGTCCAAAGACATGCAGGTTAGGCTAACTGGCATTCTCAAATTGGGAGTGAACGTGTGAGTGTGTGTATGTGTACTGTATGTGTGTGTGCCCTGTGACGGATTGGCACCCCTGTCTAGGAAGTACCCCACTTTGTGCATTAGGGTCTCCTGGGATAGGATCCAGGCCTCTCGCGATAAAGGATAAAGCGGTATAGATGATGAGTTAGTGAAATTAAACGAAAGGAACAGGAAAGAATGTTTGACTCCAACAGGCTGCAAAGTGCCTGAAGATACAAATTAAAAATTGGTTGCTTATCTAACAACCTCAGCAGCAGCCTCATTTCCCCTCTCATCTGTTTCAACCACTCAGCGTTTAGCATTAGCAGTATACCAATCACCGGCTTGATCATCTGGTTTCTCACTGGATCATGCATTTAATTGCATTTAATTACTGAATGATTCATAGATTCTGGACTGTGTGGCTTAACAAACAAACAAACACAAAAACATTCCTCTAAATCTGCTCAAGTACAGGGACTGAGAGAGCCTTCAGATAAGGCCTGGGGAACTATTCCTCAAGGCTACATAAAAAATATGAAAAAATCTGTCTAGTTGGAACCAAACTATGAAGAAATCGGGGAACTTTTGCACAGCACTGTGGATCCACATTGCATCCCTCTGTGCAGTAAGAGTACCTTCGGTAGGCTGAACTTCGGTAAGCGCATCTGCACAAACTCGTTCCTGCGATATGACACAAAGCACTTTGTCCGGTTTGCCTTGGAGACCTGGTTTTAAAGAGAGAGAGAGAGAGAGAGAGAGAGAAGTCTCATTTAATCATGCCTTACAGCCAATTCATTAATCAGTGTTCATTCATTTATTTACTGTATTTCAAGGTGTTCATTCATTTGGTAAACACTTTCACTAAACCATTCCTTATTTTGTCCATTTACTTATTCAATACTTTGTTCATTCGTTCATTTGGATCTTTATCTATCTTTATCTTTATCTATTTTTCCCCACTGAGTTCATTCATCTGTTCATTTATGCATGCCATAGAATCTCATTATAAACCCATATTTGTATCCAACACAAAAACAAACACGCTTTATTTACTCGTCTGCGTCTTTACTCATACAGTAGCTATACAGTACCGTGCACAGCGACCTGACGCGGCTTTACCTTCACAAACACGTAGTCGTTCTGCACCGAGAGAGAATTGTGGTCGATTTTACCCAGGAACTGAGCCGTCACCATCTTATCCGAGCAGTTTTGTATCAGACACGTCACATACAGGTAACCTACACACACACACACACACACACACACAGCAGAACAGAAAGTTTGACTCAATACTGTACTTGAAAAAGAAATGCACACTGCGCATAAACAGTTGTGTTTGCGAGTATGTGAGCCAGACCATCTCTTTGGTTCATTAATTCGATGTCAGGAAATTAATTGTGGACTGTAAAGGAGCTGCAGTATTGAATTTTGAATTTCACTCAGTAGCTGCATCAGCACTGTTCTCTCTCTCTCTCTCTCTCTCTCTCTCACACACACACACACACACACACACACACACACAGTGAAAACCTGTGGCGCGTAACATGATTGAAGGGTGAGTAGAGGCTGGCCGTGATTGGTCGGATGTTGCTGGTACCCACTGCTGGTGGTGTCTCTCGGCTTTACACTCCAGGGCTCCGCAGAGACCGAAGTTTCTCCTCGGAGCTGATATTTTATTGAAGCTGCCAGAATGTGAGGAAAAACTTCATAAAATATTACATACACTGGGCTGAATTTTAGATAAGCGACCACGCCCTGGGCCTGGAGCATACCTCCCTGCTGTCAGCTATAAGAAACTTTCCAGTGAGACCAACATGTAAAAAATAATGTGGAGCTTTTGTCATGACTTGCATGCTGATTCATTAGGTGTTGACTACCCCTGTGGGGCAGGAGTAGCTCAGTGATTGGGCCCTTGAGGAAGGCCCTTAACCCTCAACTACTCAGCTGTATAATGAGATAAAGCGCACGTTGCTCTGGATGAGGGTGTCTGCCGCAAGTGTAGTTTTCCATAAAAGCGGCTCTGACAGTAGTGCAGCTTTATATCCATGCGTTCGTCCTAATACGTTATCGTTTCCATGGTAACAGCCTTTTCGATTATACAGCATATGTTTCCAACACATATCATGCTTAACGTTCATATGCAAAACATCCACTGTTACAAAGCTTTCAGAATAAAAATCAGTTGAGAAATGTGTGTGTGTGTGTGGGGGGGGATAACAACAGTTAACCTTCACAGGGTAAACAGCTTGTGTCTGCATGCCTGATCTCTCCCTCTGACACACGCACACATAAACGCACACAAACTGAAATCCTGGGGAATTTCACCAATCACAAATTCCTTTGTGAATAATTTAGACAAACTCCAAGGTCAGAATAAAGATAAACTTTCACTGTCTGTCTGTCTCTCTTCTTTTCGCTTTCTGTCTGTCTGCATGACTCACAGGTTCTTGCATTTTCTCTCTCTCTCTCTCTCACTCTCTATCTCTGTCTTTCTGTATTTTTTGCAGCTATGTTTGTCCCTGCCCAGATCTTTAAGCACTTTCACACTTTCACTTTAGCAAACCGTATTTGATAATCCACAAATTCAGAGCCTCTATGTGTGCTTTTAAGGAACGTACAAACATTCCAAACTCAAAAAAAAAAACATGGTGTTTACCACAAAAGCATCGGCGTCTAGCAAGACATGGAACATACAGTATGCATTGGAAATACATTGCAGACCATTGCTTTCAAAATAATAACAGATAGTGAACTGAGTGCTGAGCTGCTTTTGCTAGTTGTGCACGATTCACCAAAAGCAGCAACTGCAACCTCCCTGTCTCGCCAATTTGATGGCATTTCCCGCTGATATGGTCTTCACCTGTGCTACTGTATATGCATGCTGCGCTTAAATCCTACCTTCGTGCTCTAGGATTGGATTACATTTTAAAGTCAGGCGAGTTCCATACCAGACTGAATTCCTTTAACCAATCAGAGCACAGAAGGATTTGACCAAATGTGGAAATGAGTAATGGTCATAATCTTAGTTAATCCTACACATTATGGTCGTCGATATGCTAAGAATTTGTGTGGAAGGTCTGTCAGATCTACTATATATAAGATATTGTTTACTGTTCAAACCTCCTGGTGGTAGACTGGACGCATCACATGAATCAAAACATCAAACCCCAAGATCTCTTATCACTTCTATCACTGGTCCTGGCAAAGACCCGCAAGCACAACCACCCACAGTTCCAGCTCCGTGCCTTCTACTCCGAAAGCTAAGGCATAATAAAGATGTATTATTCCTGCCTCGACCAGGTTGTGTGAAAGAGCTTCTTTTTCTTCGTCTCATGAGTTCTCTGTCTGCCTGTTTCACTTTCTTCTGTCCAGCTCTCTCTCTATCTATCTTTTTGGTCTCTCTATGTTTTTTTAAAATCTTTTTGTCTGTCTGTCAGTCTGTCTGACTCTCTCACCTCCACTGGTGTCTTGAATCTCCATATGAACCAAATCAGGGTCGACATCCACTCCGGCCACTGACCTGCAATAACACAAGATGGGGTGTAAAATGACACACCAAGTAAAGTTATTTTACATAAAATTAGCAAACTGTAGATTATCCAAATCAATGTATCTGATTTAGACACAGAATGAGAGAGAGAAAGTGAGAGTGAGAAACTGGCAGACAGACACAAAGACTGGAAGAGATGAGTAGAGAGGCTGGCTGTGAGAACAAGCCAAGTGTTATTAAGACCACAGTGGCACTGAATTTTTGACTTACACACTATGACTTGGCACTATGAGGGGTTAGTACTGTAGTAATATAAAGAAATGTGAACTCACCAGAAAATTCTGTCTTTCGTCACTCGTTCCTGAAACAGTGTCCATTTCCTCCCCAGATCAGTGGAAACATAGACCTGTAAGACAAAGCAGAGACCCCCACTAATAAGAAATGATGATAACATTCAGAGAAGGTTAGACATGAGGACACACTGTTATGTTTGAGAGCTGTTTGCAGAGGCAGTCTTGTTGTCTTGCAAGTGGAAATGGTGTGAAGTACAGATTGGACTCTGGTTTGGAAGCTTGGGACTCTGGACTCAATCTGTATTCTCTTACCTGGGAATCTGGACTTTTTCGGACTCGACTTAAATTCTATAGCTTGGGTTCTAGACTTGATTTGGATTCTAAGGCTTGGGAATCTGGACATAACTTAAATTCTACAGCTTGGCACACCTGACTAGACTTAAATTCTAGAGCTTGGGATTCTAATCTCACCTTGCTTTCTTCATCTTCAGCTTCAATGACTTGGGATCCTGGACTCGGCTTACATCCTACAGATTGGCACTCTAGACTTGATTTGGATTCTACTGCTTGGCACTCATGCCTTACAGCCAATTAATCAATCAGTGTTCATTCATTTATTTACTGTATTTCAAGGTGTTCATTCATTTGGTAAACAATTTATTCATTTCCACTAAATCGTTCCTTATTTTGTCCACACTACTACTGTGTGTGCATAGAGTTTCCACGGTGCTTGGTGGGTACTCCGGTTCCCTCCCACAGTCAAAAGATATACAGATTAGGCTGATTGGCATTCCAAAATTGTACATATTGTGTGAGGGAGGATATGAGTTTCTGTGCTTGTGCCCTGTAACAGACTGGCGCCCCATCCAGGGTGTACCCTGCCTTGTGGTCCCAGTCCCCTTGGATAGGCTGGAGGCCTCCTGTGACCCTGTACAGGATAAACGGTATAGAGAATGTGTGATGACTTTGTGGGACTCTGGACACGTCTTGGATTTTATGGCTTGGGATTCTGTAATTGACCTGTTTTTTACAGCTTAGAGCTCTAGTCTTTACTTAGGGTTCTACTGCCTAATTTCCACACTCAGCTTAGATTCTACTGCTTGGGACTTTGGATTCAAGTTGGATTAATTGGCATGGGATGGTGGATTAGGCTTGGACTAAGGTGTGTTCCTGGATTTGAACTTTGCAATCCTCAGCATAAGACTCCAGACTCAAATTTGTAGTATGGGCATCTGCTAACTTACTGTAACTCTGTAGTTTTGTACTGTACTGCAGATTTCATTTTAATACTACTTCAGTATGTATTAGTGATTGCTATTAACTATAAATATAATACAGTGTGTTGGTGTGCATGGGGGTTTAAGTGTAAGGTTGGGTTCTGCTATTTATTTCAGAGGATGCAAACACAAGCATAGTCACAACCAAACGCACACTATCACGTCCTAAAAATCCCACACGTGCTTAAAACGAATGTGTGAAAGACACAATTTAATAAAGTGTGTGCCACCCTCGGGTCATGTGAGTCCGGATGATCACATGACTTGGCATGTGATGAGAAATTCTGCACAGTTTACTGATAACCATTTGTAATAACACTTCACCTGTGTGGACAGTTGCATTTCCACAGCTCATGAATTTTATATAGCTGCATATGTGTTTGTGTGAGCCTTATTGCTTATTCCTATAATGTGATGGCATTGATTACCTGTCTCACACACTCACGGGCTCAGGGATGAAAAACAACTACACACACTTTAACAACAGAACACTTTATTGGGAAGCAGTCCAGGCCTGCGGCCTTCCACTCATAACTCTAACGAGGATGCCGATACGCTACAGAGGAATAAAGCACTGCTGGGAGAAAACAGTAGTGCAGAATGCTTCTCTGGGTTGCCAGACCATCAGTTTGCACATATTCCAGTGATATTTACACTCAAATTTTATTAAACGTTTGAAAACATTATATCAGTTGATAATTGATTTAATAGTTTTAATAATGTGGTCTATAAACCAGCTTAAAAATCACAGCCCAATTTGAAACTAAATGACCCATATTTCAGATCCAGTTGTTTAGTTTTATTACATTTGAGGATGTTTTTAAAATATAACATATTTATATATTATTTTTACATTTACTTTATCCCTCTGCGGTTCTTTCCGCTTTGGTGGATTTCTCCGCGTATTCCAGTTTCCCCTAACAGTCCAAAGACATGCAGATTAGGCTGATGAACAGGCACTTTAAAGGATGAATGAACATTTACTTCGTGTAAATAATCCCAAGAGGCCCAACTGTAGTCCAAACACTACTGTAGAGGATTGTGTTTCTCCATCTCTTACTCATTCTCTGTACCACGTATCCTGTACAGGGTCCTAGGGGGCCTTGAGCAGACTCAGGGCACACCCGGCATGGGGTGCCAGTTCATCGCAGGGCACACAAGCACACAATCTACAGACAATTTGGAAACACTACTCTTATGTTTTGGAATGTGGAAGTACCCACCGATCATGGGGAAAACTCGGAAAAGACCGGAAGATGGGACTCGAACCCTTGACGTTGGAGGTGCAAGGCCACAATGCTAACTATTACGCCACCATGCCGCCCTGATTGTGTTTAAACTGGCAATACAGTATGACTTTTGCCTTAAGGAATTTACATCTTCGGGCTTTTTGATCAAAACTAAATACATTAAAAGTGGAAAGATCTAAATTGGTAGAAGAAAACTTTACCATGAAACACAATGAAAACTGTTCGCTACGTCCTAATAATGAGACATTTGTTTTAACGATGATTATAACAAAATTTGTTTCATATTAGATGCACTTATACTGTAGTACTTCCCAAGTGAGCTAAAGAAAGTTTTTTGTTCACACATTTGCCATAAACAAAACATACACATCTCAAAGCCTATAATTAGTCTTATATTGGACCTGCTAATATGTGTACAAGTTTATTTTCAATTTAACTTTCATAGGAGCCTCTTAAAAATTGTATTGGCTGTCAAAAATGCACAAATCCTAATTTACATAATTTTTTGTTTCACATCTACTTTGCATGTGAACTAATTCATGTAACTATTCTTTATTAATGACCCACAACATGCTGCGCTTTTCATCCCACACACAAATTAGCACAATTTGGAATTTCACAGATGCGTATTACACCATGACATGAGAAAAACAACACACCGTGGCTTCTTTGCTGTAAGCCAGCAGTTTGTCCTCGTCCGACGGATGGAACAGGAGCGTCTCCACGGTGAAGGACAGCGGCTGTCTCTGGAACGATGCTCCCTCATCTGTGCTGATGAAGAGCATCTGATCCTGTTCATTAATGGTGTTGCTGATCAGGATCACCTGCACACATAAATACACATAGACAAAGATAAAACAAAAATATACACACATATCCTTTATTAATACAGCACCTGAGTTAAATAATTGAGTCTGAATATTTAGGACCATGTGATATTTCAGCTTTCTTTTTTAATAAATCTACAAAAATGTCAACAATTCTGTGTTTGGGGTGCTGTGTGTAGATTAATGAGGAAAAAAATGAAAAATTATTTTAGCAAATGGCTGCAATGTAACAAAGAATGAACAATTTAAAGGGGTCCGAATACTTTCTGTACCCACTGTATATACAGGAAATTGTACACAATGTAACAGATATGATAAGTTGTACTCATTATTCTCAAAACATCTTCCTTCCTCCACTAAGAAGCACTGTGGAGGTAGTACGGTGTTCAGGGTTACCCTCGGCCTCTTAGTTGCTTCTCCATTTAATTCTCTATTTATTATTCTCTTCACCACTTTTAGATCCTCGAGGCAAAGTCACAGTAGTGCCGTAGTCTATTATATTATATTCATAATGTCTCCTTGCAGAATGCTCAGTTCGGAATTTACTTTAATAACTAAACCCTGATTCATAACCTTCCAGAACTTTGTCCTTTGATATCCCTTTGGTTGCATGTTTTCAAACAAGATCTTCCAAAGATGTACACAAATAACATAATTATTATTTATTTATATTAAAAGTTATTATATTATATATTAAAATTTTATCATGGCTGATATACAATAATAATTAGTGCATGAAATAATTAATCATTATTAGGTATTTATATGTTAGACAGTACGGATGAAATGTGATGTAAAACTGAAGATCTGTTTGAGCTTGAGAGGTCATTTGTGCAGAGTTTGTTTAATTCTGTACATACTCAGATTAGAAACGTGTAATTCCTGATCCATGGCTTTAAAGGATAAAACCAGATTATCTAAGGGGTAACATTTCTGCCCTACCTTTAATGGACTCCAAATCCTGTCTATTCACATGTATACAATCATATTCACATGAATACAAGAGAAGAAATGTATTTTTTTTTTTAAAGAGTGATGAAAAGTGCACAGAAAACACACAGAGGGTAATTGCGACTTGACTGAATTCTAATCTGATCCACAGAAAGTCAACCTTAGACATTAAGGAGTTAAAGCTGCTGTAATAGATTTTTTGCACAAGTTATTTCCACAGCTGCAGTCTGGCTTTATATGCCAGCCATAAACTCACTGTGATCCGATAGTCTTCCAGGGCTGAGACTTAAGTGTGCATACGCTCATAGCCCGTAAAACCTGCTTTGAGTCTGGATTGTGTTTTCAATGTTTTTTTTTGTATTACCTGTGGAATGTTTATAATATAATGAAAAAGATAAATCTATTTTAGCCACGCTGCAGCAGGGATTTCCTTCCATCCAGGACTTTAATCCTCTTTCTGCTGGCTAAACAAAAGCCCCACACATTCACTGACACTAAAACACAGCTTTTCTATTTAATACCATTGTTTATATCGTTGTCCTTTGTACATCACTCCACACTGAATTAGGAAAGATATTCCAAATAGAAGGCATTGTCACGTGCGTTACTATTGAGGTTTATTTTCTTAACAGAGATTCAGTATATATAACAATTATAAACAAAAAAAAGTGTCAGTCCCAAAAATCTGTCAGTCCCCATAAAGAAGATATGGTCTCTAAACCTGTCGGTCACAGTGACGGAGGCATGGCCTATGAACCTGTCTGTTTCAGTGACAGAGCCATGACCAATGTATCTGTCCGTCCTAGAGAAGGGGGCGTGGCCTATGTATCTGTCCATCCTAGAGAAGGAGGTGTGGCCTATGTATCTGTCCGTACTAGTAATGGAAGCATGGCCAATGTATCTGTCCATCCTAGACAAGGAGGTGTGGCCTATGTATCTGTCCATCCTAGAGAAGGAGGTGTGGCCTATGTATCTGTCAGTCCTAGAGAAGGAGGTGTGGCCTATGTATCTGTCCGTCTTAGTAAAGGAAGCATGGCCAATGTATCTGTCAGTCCTAGAGAAGGAGGCGTGGCCTATGTATCTGTCTGTCCTAATAAAGGAAGCATGGCCAATGTATCTGTCCGTCCTCGAGAAGGAGGCGTGGCCTATGTATCTGTCCGTCCTCGAGAAGGAGGCGTGGCCTATGTATCTGGCCAATGTATCTGTCAGTCCTAGAGAAGGAGGCGTGGCCTATGTATCTGTCCGTCCTAGTAAAGGAAGCATGGCCAATGTATCTGTCCGTCCTAGAGAAGGAGGCGTGGCCTATGTATCTGTCTGTCCGAGTAAAGGAAGCATGGCCAATGTATCTGTCCGTCCTCGAGAAGGAGGCGTGGCCTATGTATCTGTCCGTCCTAGTAAAGGAAGCATGGCCAATGTATCTGTCAGTCCTAGAGAA
>JAQMYG010000001.1:2792548-2803447 GCA_030014215.1 Clariallabes teugelsi | reverse complement strand
CCCGGCTGAGTGGTAGTGGTAGCCTTAATGTGGAGCCCCCTAGTGACGGGGAGGAATTGGCCACGACTAAATTAGGGGAGAAAATTGGAAAAATTCAAAAAAATGTAAAAGCAACATAAGAAAGATATAATAAATTTGCCTTTTTTCCAGTAAAATATATATATATATATATATATTTCCAGTGCTCTCTGGAGATGCGTTCATAGCAGGTGTAAATGGGTATGCCTCTTGACTGTCCGCTTTTGATCCGATCACCCAGGATGCACATTAATGCCAGGTGTACAAGAAGAAAAAAAATGGACAGCAAAAACTAAACTTCCCAGGATAGTTAAAACAAGTGAGAATCATAAAGAGCTTCAGATTGGACATGACAGTATGACATAGCCTCAGAACTGATAACGGTACAATGATTCACATTCTAAAGTATTGGGATTCAGTGAAAAGATTCCAGCAGCGGAAGCTCCTTCTAGAACTCATAAAAAAATCTCTTTGAAATACCTAGGCCCATGAAGAAGAAACAGGCCTAACGTCCGTGAGTTCATGAAAAGGTTCCTGCATTGGGTATGTGGTGTGGCAAAACTACCAAAGTTAAAGCCGCCAACATTAGTGTCCAAAAATCACATCATATGAGTTCCTAAAATTACTCTGGCACCCCAAATATACCCCAACTATCAAAAATCTTTGCATGATGTTGGAAGTAGAAACACAACTAAAGTACCTAAGTTCCTGCATTGGATATACAGTATGACTACATTATGTGAGTTCCTGAATAGATTTCTGTGGTGGAAACCAGAATCCAGCTCCCTGAAATGTTTCTGGTTTCCTCAAAAGATGTGCTGTGAGAATGGAACCTACGTACAGGACCCAAATTCCAGTTCATGAATCTCTCCAAAATCCCTGAGTTCCTGAAAATATTTCTGCAATGGGTACACAGTTCAAATACCTGAGTTCATCATACAGAAACTCAAAAAGTGCTTTAAGTGGCTGAGTTTCAAAAAAGGGTTTTTCTGCACTGGGTATTTGGTAATAGTCCCTCAGCTATCGAAAAACATTTAGCAATAAAACTGCACCTGAGTACATGAAAAGGTTGAATGAGTAGGAAAGGCCTAAAGGTTCTGACATCCTGACAAAAGTCCTTTACAGAAATGAGATGTCATTCAAACATGGGTCACTTTAAAATACATTTTCCTCATGGCTTCATTCACACATTCCCATGTCCAGGACAGAGGCAGTCATGGTACATGTGCAATATTTGCCATACCCATAGGATTCTTATCCTGTTATTTACATTTACATTTTGCCATTTTACAGACGCTTGTATCCAGATCGACTTACTTAGGTACTTTGATGTTTTTATAATTAAAAACTTATTCACTAGATTACTAACTAGGCATACCATCAGTCAAACAATGTTGAGAAGGATGTTTTCTTTTGGGGTGGGGGTGTAACCTAAATAAATCTACAGCAGTTTTTTTTCCACCACCTAGGAGCCAGGGCAGAAAACAATAAAAAAGCATGTCTTCCTCAATCCCTGAGAGATGATGGGACCAGTTGAGCAGTGCTGGGGGATCAGATGGAACGCATGAAGCGCCATGTCATGGATATTTATTCTTTATTAAGTCACAGAAACACCTGAGGATATTTCACACCTCCATAATACATGAGTCATGAGTTTACTGTGTCGTCCCCTTCCCGCATCTCCCCATCCACTCATCCAGTCCTGAGATGTTCCTCTGTTGTTCTACTGCATAACTGCGATTGTGTGTGTCTGTGTGAACACGTGGTTGTGTGGTGGAGGGGATGTAAGGAGATTAATGCTCATTAAACACAATCACATAGAGAGATTCCATTGAAGATTGCATACACCTCTCACTAAGTGTACATACCATGCAAGTTATTGGGTGGAGCACCTTTGACAGGCAGATATATCTTTGTGGCCCATTTGAGGCAGTCTGTCGGGTCGATTTCAAATCACTTCGATGTTAATAAAAGTGAAAAGAAATCCAGCACAAGCATTCTCAGGTCACTACGTATGAGACTCGTGTTCCTGGCTTTGCTTTAGCTTGTTGGCATCTTAGGACTTACGTCAGTCTGCTCTAGCATACGATTCTATTTATTTCCTGAGATTGTGTAAACGGATCTGGTTAAAAGCATGTGCCAAATGATGTAAACGTTTCCTCTCCATCTTGACTTGGACGTGTTTATGTTTTCTCTTGAATCATCATCATCCTGCTGTGCACAACAGAACTCCTAGTGCTGGTCGGATTCTCTCTTCACACTGTTTGAGCTTTCTGTTACCTCCTCTTCCCACCGAATGGACAGGTTGGACTCACCCAGTAATTAACGAAAGACTCCGCTCGTTATCTCTGGACGATGGTTCTCTTTGCTCAATCAATCTCAATCCAATCAACGAGATGCCAATGACACCACTCAACTCAATCAGTGTGATGGCTAATGACATGATGTAAGCACCAGGGTTTGGGATCAGCAGGAACTTGGACAAATCTCAATTGATTATTTTAATTGCTTTCTGATTGATTATTGATTGGGTGTTTCTGGGGCATTTCTTTTCTGTAATATATCCACAAGGTCAACAGATCCTCTTTATCCAAAGCATGTTACAATTGATCAGGAAACAATCCAGGCTAAGTAGATAAGAGTTAAGCAAAAGGGATTAGTAATGCTTCTTTGGCAGTGCTCAAACCATGCAATGCAAACACTCAATGCGAGGATCTAGTCCAGGGTTCTTCAAGTCCCAGTGTCCAGCACAGTTTGTAAGTCACGCAGTGCACCTGCTAATTAACATATTAGCTGAATTAGCTGTGTTTGAGCAGAAGAATCACCAAATTCTGCTGGTAACTTGTGCTCCAGGACTGCATTTGGAGAACCGCTGCCTAGTTCATCTACAACTTGTGCCTGCCCTTCAACTTGCAGGTGTACTGTAGTCAGCTCCAGATTTGACAGGCTTCATGTTCTAACCCAGGTTACCAGATGATCATCAGAGGTAACTACCCCCAGGCCTGGATCCAGGAGTTAGGCATGGTAATACAGTTTCAGGCAGAATGGTTTGGGTAGCTTACAAAGATGTTACCTACTAAAAGTATATCAGGAATGTCACACAGAATGGAGACCTCAGGGCAGACTTGGATCCCGCTGCAGAGATGTTACTTTACAGGTTGTCTTGGGGCCAGGGGTAGCTCAGTGGTTAAGGCACTGGACTACGGTTCAGAAGATCCCAGGTTCAAACCCCACAACCACCAAGTTACCACTGGTGGGCCCTTGAGCAAGGCCCTTAACCCTCAACTGCTCAGATGTGTAATGAGATAAAAAATGTAAGTCGCTCTGGATAAGAGCATCTGCCAAATGCTTAAATGTAAATGTCTTAGAAAAACTGATCGGAAAAATCCTATAAGCACCAACAAAGAAAATGAAAATGGCTTCAACCACTAAGCTTTCATTGCCCCAGTGCAGGGACCAACAATTAAAGTCAGGGATGGACAGGGATCTAAGATTTAAATGGACTTGTTGTTTAAGTGCCATGGATCACATCTTGTATCCTCTTTACTAGAAGTCTTTAAGTTCAATTTGTCCAACAACTTCCTATGATTAACATAAAGGTGTTTTCCATTCATGTAGAAATTTCTTTAGAAAATTACCTTGCCAGATATTGATGTTAACTTCATGAGGTCCAGATCATCCAGTTTTTTGTGCCTGCACCATATTCGGTGTACCTTTCTTTCACTTTTTTCACATAAGGAAAAAGCCAGTAGTATTTTATTTGATACCACATTTCACATCGCTAGCAATATCACATCGTCTGTGTATCATACTGTTCATAACCGACGCCATGCCGTGTTTTTATTTCCTCCAGACACATCTGGAGGAAAGACATCTCCACCGAGTACAACTCAAATCCATCAGTGAAGCAGAAGGTCCGATGACAGTCCAACATTCCACATAAAAGAGCTGCAAAATGGCAATCTGTACCAAGCCTGTCTCGCTCGCCTCCAGCATCTTAAAACACAAGCAGCTCGGTTTACGTTTGGGACGCGACCCAAATCTTCTCGCAGGAAAAGATTTTTCTTTACTCGCACTGTGAATTTTATTATTTTTTTTCGTTCTATCTTTTGGAGACTTTCTTTTCAGCTGCTTTTTGATCTCCCAGAACAATTACCTCCAGCTGTGGAAAATGCTGTACAGGTTGTGAACAGATGACGGAGCCGGTGCACACGTTTAGCCAGATGGGTGACGCTAAGCTGGAGTGACGGTGCTTTTCTTTCTAGGCTGGTGTTGCACTGATATGCTGCACTTGTGTGTAATGCCGTAATTAAATGATCACAGTGAGCACTACCTCGATAAAACTGTTCCAACATGCATTTAGGTTTCGGGTTGTTCTGCGCAGCCTCGTCTCGTTCTTAACCATCCAGCTGGTTTTTGTATGAACTCCTCAGGTCTGGAAGCTGAGCTCTGCCTCTCTTGAGGTCTGAGGGCTTCTTCATCACTCTAATCAGTGAGTTACGCTTGATTCATTTCTCCACTGCTGTACAAACTCAGCACGGAGCTTATAAGCCGACCGCAGACCATTAAAACACGGGCCAGTGCTCGAGGTCGAGGTGGGATATACTGTAACTTTCCCAGCTGAGAGAAAGAGAGAAAGAGGGATGAGACGAGACAGGGGCTGAAGTTTCCTTCTCTGAACACAACAGGCTCTCTGCTACTCACTAAACTGTAATTCTGTCTCTACATTTTTAAATGGTAACCCTCTCTCTCACTCCACACTCCTGAAGACAAACATAGATTTTCTGTAGGTATGCTATTGTTTTGTTCTTTTTGTCTTTCTTTCTCTCTTCCTTTCTTTCTTTGCAAATCGTACTTGAAATCCGAATGGTAGAATAGTTCATTTCTAGACCTGTTGGGACTGTGTGCTTTGACTCTGGGGTCAGTATGATGTCACCGGTGAGGGATGGAGTGAGCGAGGGATGTATCAGAGTGACTGTGTTGCAGTGATGATGAACAGATGAAGCGAATGGAGAAGCTCAGCTGTGTGAGCGAGAGTGGGGGAGGGGCGGGACACAGATGTTCTAGTAGATGGTAAGACACACACCTTCTCTTTCTTTTTCTCCCCCCTCAGGGTTTCCCTGCATGTCCCCTCGTTCTTCCTCCCTCCCTCCCTCCCTTTCTCCAATCTTAATTCTCCTGTCCTTCTCCCTCTCCCCCTCATCCACCCTCCTGTGTTTCATGTCACTCCTTTGTTCTCACTCTTTCAACCCTCTCTCTCTCTCTCTCTCTTTCTCTTCATCGATTATTTTAATTTCTTTTCTCCCCTTCATGTCCTTTTCATGTTGTTCTCCTTCCTTTGTTCTTTGTTTCCACTCCTTTCTCCTTCTGTTTAAACCTCTACACTTCTCCTTCATCTTTTGACCCGACTCTTTCGTTTTTCATTAAAAGACCTTTCGTTTTTCTTCTGTCACTCTCCTGTTCTGTCCACTTCTAATTTTTCTTTACTCTTTCTCTTTTTTACTCTTTCTGTTTTTAAACTTACCCATGACTCGACTCATGTATCCCCCTTCATCTCGCTCTTCATCTTTTCTCTTCTGCCTTTATTCTTTCTTTCTATCGCCTTTTCTTTCTGGTCCATCTTTCTTTCCTTGTTTTTTCTTGTTTCGTTTCTCCCTCTCTTTCTCTCCCTCTCCCTCTCACACACACACACACACACACACTTCCTCTCTCTCTCCCAGCTGACTGAGTGAGATGGACAGATGTGTTATCAGAGTGTTCAGTGCATCATTATTCAGATATACAGTACAATCATCTTTACATAACAGCTTCTCATAAATTCATCATGCAGGAGTCTATTCCTATAGCAACATCATCAATTCTTTATTTCCTGCTTTCTTTCTTTCTTTCTTCATTTTTTCATTCATTTATGTTCCTTCTTCTATTCTCTCTTTTTTCTTTCTTTCTTTCTTTCTTTTTTCATTCTAACAATAACCAAAACAGGTTTTCATGACATTTTCAGGTCTACAACACTCAAGCTCTCTAGCGCCATCAACAGGACAGATTTGTTTACATTACCCTTGTTTACATTACCACCATACAAAAGGTAGTTTATTAGATTCTTTGTATGCATATATTTGATGTTTCAACCCTAACCTGCTAATAAACTTAATGGCTCGGCCAACAGGAAGTGAGGGCATTTTTCAGGTTAAGTAACAGGAAGTGAGGGTATATCTAGCTACTTTAGGTGATTATTGTCTTAAAATAAAGTGTTATCATGATATATAATATGTCTAACCTTTGATTTCCGCGTTTCATTTCCAAGTGTTATCTGTTGCTATGGCGTTGTCTTCCTTCCTCGTCTCATTTCCTCCGCCCCTGTAGTTCTGGTTTACTTCCTGGTTTCATCCCTCATCTACATATATTTCCGGTCTATCCTCAATCGGTGTTGCCTGTTGGTTCTCTGACCCCTGCTTTCATTTATGACTTATTATGAATGGATAATGTAAGTTCATCATCCAGTTTCCCTACACTCCTTACACATAAGGGTATCCTTTAGTTCAATCCAACCTATTCCAGTATTAAAATACATTAAAATGGAGTTATACATAGGGGTCATATGGTGAGCAGAGGATGAGGCTAAAAAACACAGTTCAGATGTATCAGGCCTCTTCTTATATTAAATAACCATCATCACATCCAATGCCCACGGATTCATGCCAGCTGTCACTGCTCTAAGGGGAAGTTACACTGGTGAGGGTTCGCATCCCCAACCACTTGGACTGTGGGAGGAAACTGGAATACCCCAAGGAAACCCAACAAACTCAACGCACACAGAATGTATGTGTGACCCCGAGCCCTGGATGTGTGAAGCATCTATGATAACCGATAAGACAAACAATGAGAAAACATTCTTTCTTCTATTTTATTATGGTTCTTCAAACTTCTTCATTTGCAGCAGCAACCTTGGACACAACTCTTTGGTTAAAGTGTTGTTTGATTATTTAGTGAAACTTAACGATTGTTTCTTTCATCTTTCCAGTCAGGTAACATTGTGTTGATTGTTCTGCATCTAACTTAACCAGCTGAACGACATCACCAGTCATGACATCTATGATATTATTGGTATAAAACCTAAATATTACTTATTTCTTTATTTTATACAGTATCTTTTAATGACATTCATAACTGTTAGCCGAGAAGAATTCACAGCCCATGTCCTACCTCCAGAGGGAGCTCTCGAGCACTTTGCTGGAATCCGCATGGTAATACCTCGTCAGGATGAGAATGACCTGTTGAGAAAAGAAATAATAATAATAATAATAAACATTTGGCCGTCGTCTGGTGTTCAGCCTTAGGCAAGAACATAAGCAATAACGAGTCAAAGAACAATCAGGATGTTTTTATTTTAACCGCAGAGAATTATTTTAGATTGATTTATTATTTTAGTTACATTTTAAAACCTTTGTGGTTTTTCCCAAAAATATATAAATTAATAAACTTGGGCCAAATGACTCATGTAGACCACACACACGCACACACACACATGCACACACACACACACACACACACACACTTTTTATTCTTGCCAGAAATATTTATAATGATGCATCCTCTCGTCTACTAGTAATATCACACACACACACACACACACACACACACATCACTTTTTTAATAATAATATATTCCCCCTGTGTTTTGAGTCACGTAGCAGAGGTCTTTACAGACTTACACATCATTTATTAATGCTGCTTCTGAGAATAAAACAAACGGCTATGATGTGTGTGTGTGTGTGTGTGTGTGTGTGTGTGTGTGTGTCTGTGTGAGAGAGAGAGAGAGAGAGAGAGTAAGCAATGTTTAATAAAGAAATGAGAGTGGTGTAAAATTATTAATATTTATCTATAACAAAAAAATGTGACAAAAAAAAAGAAACTTATGAACATGAAACAAAATAATAAAAGGTCGGCAGATTCCTGGTCTCCTCATAAATTATTGACAGGTCGAGGTATTGGGGGAGATGAGAGTAAAAATTGAGTGCTCTGATTGGCCAAAGAGTCTTCAATTAGTCAAACAGAAGCAAAGAGGTGAAGAGGCATACCCATCTACACAATTATTAGTGTTAAATTATTCGTAAACAAACAAACACACATACAAACAAATAAATAGAAATTAAGAAATTAAAAAAAAAAATTACTTGTCACTAAGTTAATTCATTACAACAATAACTTTTTAGGGAATAACTAGTAAATAAATTAAAAAAATCTGACAATAAAAACAATGATTAACAAACAAATAAACAAACAAAAATAAAAGAAGTAAAAAAATACATGTTTTTAATATAAATGTAAAGATTTAATTAATTTAATTTGTGAAAATAAATAATCTTGTCAAAAAAGTACAGTAAATAACAAAACAAACAGGAAACTAGTTGTCAAATTCATTCAACCCGAACCCTATTTCATTAATACATTTTATTCTTGATATTCAGTTAAACAGTTATATTTTTACTTGCAAGGAGATAAATAATAATAAAATAAATAATGCTGACAATCATGGCAAATAAATAAATAAAAATCTGACAAGTTTGCAGAAAAAGTAAACAAACAAATAAACAAAAGCATAAATAAATAGGGACCAATGTCTAAATATAAATATTACTGTCTAAATACACAAGAATGTAAATATGCAAACAAACAAACAAACCAATCATTCAATTTTATTAAATATTAAATATTTTTTTCATAATTGTTATTTAGTTAATTCTTAATAGGAACTTGTTAGGAAATAAACCAAACATACATTTTAAAAATACAACAAAAGAAAAAGCAAAGAATAGCAAACTGGCAAAATCAAGCAAATAATTAAATATTATACATGTTACAATAGTTTGTTATGAAATAAAAAGAGTCAATTTAAACAATAATAAACCTGCAAAATAAATACATAAATACATGTTTGCAAAATGTCTGCAAATGAATATGCATAAAAATTGAACAACAATAAAATTGGAACAACATGGCAAACAAACAAAAGGTTGTTTTGTTTCAAGACATTTGTAGCATTATGTGTGGCTTTTAATAAAAACAGCAAGAATAAAAAAGAACCAGTAATACATAAATACTCTACATTTCCCGAACTGTACTGCCCCTTCACCCGGTTTTGCCCCTGGGGGTAGAACAGTGTGGCATTTGGAACAAAGTCCTTCTTTCACACAGCTTTAAACATTCATTACTGGGAAGAAAACGGCACCGGACATAAGGGAAGTCTTCTGAGGACAGGGGGATCTGTACTACACACACACACACACACACACACACACACACACACACACACAAAGACTTTCAAAGGCAGATGTTCTTAGAAAGTTTCTCACACTTCACTTTTACAAAATAAATAAATAAATAAATAAATAAATAGATCTCTCCATGTAAGATTTCTCTTGGTTTCATATCCAGCCTCAGAGGTTTTTTTTTTTCCTCTCTTTCTTTCCGCGAACGTTCCAGCAGATGGGATGAGGGGGCGGAATACTGTAAATCAGAGCCGACTCTCAAAACCAAACGCTCCCAGGATTTCTGGAAACAAGGATTGCAAATATATCTCAGATCCACATACACACTCTCTTCATCTCTAACATCCTGCACCTTCCTGTGTCTCCTCGCTGTCCTGCGCGCGTGTTATAAACGTGTTAATAGCACAGAGATCAGGTTCACATCTGTCATTAACCTGCGTCCTGGGGGATGGGATCACAACTGGACAGTCGTGACACAGTAGCTTATAACCATTTAAAAGCCCAAGAGTGGGGAGGACACAAGGAGTGCCTAGACATCTCTCTGTGCAACACTGGTTAATATTAACACTCCCCAGACACACTCCTTCACAACTTCTCTAGCACGCGTTTTAATGCTGATAAACGTCAAGTAAACAAAATTAATTATGTACCAGATGATAAACATGCTGTTCTCTGTTTCTGCATGCTTTTAAAGTCTCAGTGCGAGTGTTAGACTGACAGAAAAAATAGACAAAATGACAGAAATAACTCTCTGTGTGTGCATGCATGCAAGTGTGTGTGTGTGTGTGTGTGTGTGTGTCCCTGTCCATCATGTTCCTGACAGCAAAACCCAGTGGAACTGTTGTGCCCATGACAAAGCCACTGAGAGTTCAACATCTCTTCCTGAATGACTGACAGGTTAGTTTCAAGACGGGCTCGGTACTCGTCAGGAATGTTCCGACTCTCCCGGCGCAGACATGCTTCCCCATTTAACCTCTTCATCTAACACGTGAAATAAGGAGCATACACTTACCCTCAGCAGGACAAACCGGGGTCAATGCAGTGTGTATGAGTGTGACAACTGCTTTAACTCAACACTCACATGGACCTGCTCTCAAAAACCACATACCCTCACATTTACCCTCGCATTTACCCTCACATTTACTCTCACATTTACCCTGGCATTTACCCTCACATTTACTCTCACATTTACTCTCACATTTACCACACACATTTACCACACACATTTACCACTCACATTTACCCTCACATTTACTCTCACATTTACCACTCACATTTACACATATATTTACCACTCTCATTTACTCTCACATTTACCACTCACATTTACTCTCACATTTACACTCACATTTACACTTACATTTACACTTACATTTACCACTCACATGTACACATATATTTACCACTCACATTTACTCTCACATTTACCACTCACATTTACACATATATTTACCAATCACATTTACTCTCACATTTACACTCACATTTACACTTACATTTACACTTACATTTACACATATATTTACCACTCACATTTACTCTCACATTTACTCTCACATTTACCACTCACATTTACAGTCACATTTACTCAAACATTTACCACTCACATTTAC
>JAQMYG010000001.1:2525887-2538750 GCA_030014215.1 Clariallabes teugelsi | reverse complement strand
TCCCAATCGCGCCCTGTGTCTGCAACGAACTTACGTAACATGCTCTTCAGGGTTTGGTTAAACCTCTCCACCAGTCCGTCCGTCTGTGGGTGATAAGGACTTGTTCTGATGGCAGTGATGCCCAGCTGACGGTTCAGTTGCCCCATTAGCCGTGAAGTAAAGTTAGTTCCTTGGTCCGTCAGGATCTCCTCTGGGATGCCTACCCTGGAAAATAGCTGAATAAGACAGTGAATAATTTTAGGTGTGGTAATGGATCTTAATGGGAAGGCTTCTGGATATCGTGTTGCGTAATCGCTGACCACCAGGATGTACTGATGTCCCCACTTCAATGCAAAGTGATATTTATTTACAGTGTACATTTCCTGAGCACTGTAAATAAATATCACTTTGCATTGAAGTGCTATTGCGGGTGGAGCCATCATTTTTACCACCTTATACGAACATTTACCACGTCCGTTAGCGAGTGGTGGTTCTCGCTTTATCACAGTGCCCCTTCACCTGTTGGCAATAGAGGACACCTTGAGGATGGGGAGTTATCAGTGACCTGGATAACTAGAAATGTGGCCCCCGAAAGTGTGTTGCAGGTCGTCCACTGCAGTTGCAAACAACGCAAATGTGAGACTGGTATGTCTGAAAAATTGTCTTGTACAGATTTATGTCGGTGCCACAATTGTGCAAATGTTTCCCAGGAAACAGAGGAAAGAACTGTGTGGGATGATGGCTCTGATGATAGTGATAGGGATGTTAGTGATGAGGAATGTTGAGCTGGGTCATATTTCAGGTTCATTGGAGCAGTAATGAATGTGCTGTAAAATTGTCAAACTTTGGCATTATTTAAAAATCAGGGCAGCAGGGCAGAATTTTGAGTCATTTCACCCAACTTGGCCCAAAAAGAGTTTTTTTGTTTTCCTTTCTCTGATTACTCAGTGCCCCGTTTCATGGTCTTTGTTCACACTTCTATAGACTAATGTACCAATACTTGTCTCAAATGTGTAGGCACATGTAAAAGTGTGAGTTTGACTTATAGTTTGTGCTGTTGTGATGCATAATAATAAAGTTACAGGCTAAATTAATAGCGTACGATTTTCGCTTTTTATGAGTTCACAATTTTATACATTTATGCATTCTGACAAAAACTGCGGGATTTTCTGTGGAGAACCTTTAACATAAAACCCATAATGGTCTTATCTATTCAGAAATTCATATAAAATGTTGTGCCCAGGAGTAGGAACAAAAATCACGTTCTAGCCACTTTTTCCTAGTTTACCTTATGGCCTAGTATTTAATACCAGAATGTTCTCTACATTTTGTCCCTTCTTATAGTTCATAGAACTTGTTATGAATACCACAGTTGTTCTTTAGGCCCTTATAAGGTGTACATACTTTTTTCCTCATGACTGTAAAAAATATTTAGGAATATAGTATATTCACTTTTTACATAAGTCAGTGGTTTACATGTTTTGACTGTATGATATATACACTGTAAGTATTTACTTTATATTTTTATTCAGGAATTTATTTTTCAATAATATGCACTAATGAGTAGGTTGACAAAAGAGGTTTACAGGAAGCATAATGACTCAAACCTTTTTTTAATGATAAATTAATGTACATTTAACATCTTATGGTAACTTCTATTACACGTGTGTGTGTGTGTGTGTGTGTGTGTGTGTGTGTGTGTGTGTGTGTGTGTGTGTGTGACTTCCCTGTGCAAACCCAACATGTTATTGCTCCTTTTCACACTCGCCTTCAGTGATTTGCTATATGTGTGTCTGCTGAGTAAGAGATAGGGTGAAGGATGTGACTTGTCAGGTGGAAGGGTTTTTTTCTCTAAATTTAACTCTGTATGTGGACATTAAGTCTCTCAGTCAAAGCTGGTGTGGTGATTAACAACACAATCTGTTGTTTGTTAGTGTAATCGCAGATCCTTGCCCATTTTTCCTGCTTCCAGCACATTAGAGAACTCATTGTTCCTAATACACCAATCAGCCATAACATTATAATGCAAAAACATTTATACCAATATTATGTAGTTTCCTGTGTTAGCATATTAAACATTTTTCAAAGATTGCACACCACTACAACCACCACATACTGTACAGTACCAGCTGCTAATCCTAGTGGTCAAGGGGTGGTGATTTGGGTCTGTTTTGAAGCAACAGGACTTGGTGAACTTGAATCAATACTGAACTTCATTTTATACCAGAATATAATTTTTTTTGTCACTTCACTTCTCAGTGTTGCTTTCTTATTATCGAAATATAAGGATATACAAGTATTTACTCTATATATTTTTATTCCGGGATTTTATTTTCAACAAATGGATTGATGAGTTTGTTGACAAAACAGGTTTACAGGAATTATACAGGATATTGCTTGATGTTTTTTTTTTTTTTTTTAGCAGAAATGTATGCACATTTTAAATGTAATAGTATCTTCCATTACAGTGGGTGTGTGTGTTTGTGTCAATGTTTCTTTTTTTCTGTGCAAATGCCTAAATTGTATTGCCTCATGTCACACCACCCCTTCACTCATCTGCTATATTTGTGACTGCTGAGTAAGGGGTAGGGTAAGGGGTACGGTAAGGGAAGCCAGTGTGGTTACTAAGCTTAGAGCAACATAAGTGTTACTGCTCCCCTTTGGCTCATACATTGTATGTTGCATATTATTTACTGTATGAATTGTTTTTGAATGAGTCCATGCTTTTATGATTTCTATTTATGTAAAAATACAACTTTAAAAAAATTGTGATCATGGAAACACTCTATTCAATAAAATTAGACAAATATAAAAAAGGATCAGATCAGTATTTAATAACTGATCGGCACTTTAAATTGTGTGTGTAAAATCTCCATCCATCCATCCATCCATCCATCCATCCATCCATTCTCTCTATCAATCACTTTTCATCTGACCTATTTATACTCCATCTATTTATCCATCATTCATCCATCCATTGGATTGAACTCTGGGGAATTTGGAGGTTGAGTCACCCACTTCAAACTCTTTGCATCCGTGACCCTGTCACTTGTTCACTGGTTGTCTTTCCTTGTAGCTCAATTTCTAGGTAATAACACCCCTAAGACCTGCTGTTACCCAGACAACACTCTCTGGCCTTCGTCAAAGTGAATCAGATCATTAATCAGTTTTTCCTGCTTCTATCAGTGTTCGACATGCTGGCCATTGGGCTCCTTAAGGGTGGGTGAGCCTTTATATATTAAATTTAATCAAATAGTAAATTGTTTTTCAATTTCCCACCTTAAATAATTAGTAGTATGTATTGTGGCTATTTTCAAATGTTTTATTTAAATAAAAATTTGACATTTTTCTTTGGTAGGAGACACATGAGATCTGACCTGGACTCCACAGAATGAATGTTTAATTCTTTATTTTATTTTATAATTTAATGTAACACAGGAGTGTGATGTAAGTTTGTTGGCAAATGTCACTTTCAGTTCTTATTAACTTTAAACCACAGCCAGGTTTCCTGTAATAGACGAGGCAAAGTGTCATCTTTTCAGTCATGCAACATAACGACCCAAACCACATCCCCCCCCCCCCCCCTCATCTTACCAGCTTATATAGACTGAAGAATGAGAGGAAATATGCATTAATACAACATAAGCATAATCATCATTGTCTGCAGTCATGTCCTCTCGTTCTCTCCTGCTGGTTCTGGTGATATTCACCTGCCTTCAGTTCTTCACAACAGCCAACAGTAAGACATCTTTTAATTTATTAATTATTATTATTATTATTTTTGCCATTCTTCTTCTTCTAACTAATAATAGTAGTAGTAGTTTTTTGACCCAACATTCCTGGTTTACAATGTTGCTGAAAATACAACCAGGTTGCTGAAAATAACTAGCATTAATAAATTAATAAACCTCTGTGTGTTTATTAGATTCTTCAGGTAAAATACTGAGTGACAGGATGTTGATTTATTTTTTTCTATATCAGGACTTCCGCAAGAGTTTTATTCCTCTTTATAAGAGAACAATTGTGATGTTTCATCATTTTATAGTTATATGTATAATTTAATATAATTAATGTTAATTAAGTTATTTATACATATGTATATATACATTTTTGCAGATACCCACATCAGCTTTTTTTTTTCTCTCCTGACGAAAAAAAATAAAAAATAAACTAATGCTGGAGATTCCTTTCATAATAATCAGAATTCAGAAAAGCTGCATCTTATACTGAATACAAAAGTGTCTAAAATCTTTTTTATTGAACATTTAATATCAAAACTAAATGCACAAATGTTTTCTTACAGATGCACATGGACCGAAACAATGCTGTTTTGATTACCAGTCACAACATATCCCTGTACGAATGATTAAAGCTTATAAGAAAACAGAGCGTCAATGTATATATCCTGGAGTCATGTAAGATTTCACTGCTTGCATTTAAAAAATAAATAAATAAATAAAATTAAATAAAATTAAATCAATATATAAATACATCCTCTCTTTCCTTTGCAGCCTTATCCTAAACAGAGGACTTCAGGTGTGTGCCGACCCCGGGGACAAGTGGGTGAAGGAACGCATGGAACAAATTGACCAGCTCAACGTTACAAACCCGACCCCACCTAAAACCACTGTTTAAAACCTTTTCTATTTATAAGTAATCAATACGCATTGTACAAAAGAGAATTTTATGTAGTCAGAGAAATGTTATATTTCTTATTTATAATTGTATAATTGTTATTTAAAGATGAAATTAGATAAAAATGTTACCAGTATTTAACTAATTTATTCTATGCACTGTATACATAAATAAAACATTGCATAAATCACCTTGTTTCAGCTTTTTTAATTTTATTAATTACATTTTCTCTTTATAAAAGACAATCATGTTATTTGCATTTAAATACATTTGGTACCAACATTAAAATACACTATATGAACAAAAGTATGTTAATCCAACTTAGGGAGCGACAGAACCCTAACTTGACTAGCTTCGCTTGTTTTTCCTTCCATATTCCATCTTTGCGTGTGGTGCTTAACTCCTTCGACCAGTAAACTTCCGCTCTGGAACTCTTTGTCTGTCCAATGCTCAGTTATGAAACACCGAAACTTCAAGACAAACATATCCAGGGCTAATGCCACGTGTCATTGGGACAGAGTCAAAAAGACATCTTCTTGACTCGTCTTTGTCACTCACTCAATCTATGCCTGCTTCACTATTTCATGAAAATCATGTACAGAGACTTGCCTTGAGAACTCTAGAGTTTTAACTATGTTTGTGCAGAGGTTCACACCCTGTCTTCAGAAAGTGAATGTCCTGCCACATACTTGTTCCATTCATTAACTAAACCAACTGATTCCAATCACTAATACTCCTCTGGCAGATAGGTGAGAAATAATTAATGACATCTGATTTGTAACTATAATATATGACATACACTGTATTACCTGATCAGGATGTTTGCTTCATTCATTTAGTTTATTTCCCTATGTTTTATGCAAATTGTGTTTGACTTGTTATTGTCTTCATGCATATGTGAAATTTTACTCTTTTTTTTTTTTTTTTTTTTTTTTACAACCCAAAGACCTGTAGCAGGCATCAAATTTGAAATCATCAAATAATGATTCAGTAATAAATGGTTCTCAAAATTCATATTGTATCTGTAAGAATGTAAATTAAAATGAAGAGAAAAAATTAAATAGTCACTATAGCAATTACAATGTGTTGTATAAACACTGAACACAGACAAGGCTGATCCTGTGTACAT
The DNA here is from genome assembly GCA_030014215.1 of Clariallabes teugelsi. NCBI lineage: Eukaryota > Metazoa > Chordata > Actinopteri > Siluriformes > Clariidae > Clariallabes > Clariallabes teugelsi. The sequence goes on along the minus strand of JAQMYG010000001.1, from coordinate 2,533,007 downwards.
GCCCATCTTTGGCAGACTGTAATGAATATTAATGAGTATGCAAAAGCACCGGTCATGTGACAAGGTCAAGTGAAGTCAAAAATGTCAAGTAGTCACTTATGTCACTAATCATATACGGTACAGTTAGTACACAGTGAAATGAAACAACGTTCCTCCAGCACCAAGGTGTTACATGCAACATAAATTTACAACATAAATGAACAGAAAACTAACTAGCTAACTAAGAGGCCTAATTATCTGGCTAGCTGGGAACTGTGTACATTTTATACAGAAGAGACAACATAAATGCAGATGCTAATGTGCAAACAAGAACGACAAAGTGACAATGTGACAAACATGACATTACAATCCTCTGTGGTGTTGAGATGATGAGTTGAGGCAGTGGGAGGAGAAACAGTAAACAGTACATGTTCCATAGTATCAGCAAGGATTCAAATAGATAAAATAGTAATCAGTCCAGTCCATTTTTGTTGAGAAGACGGATGGCTTGTGGAAAAAAGCTGTTACACGGTCTGGATGTGAGGCCCGAATGCTTTTGGTACATTTTCCAGATTGCTGGAGTGTGAAGAGTGTGTGAGAGGGGTGTGTCCGGTTAGCCACAATGCTGGTGACTTTGCAGGTGCAGCGTGTACTGTAGATGTCTTCAATAGAGGGGAGAGAGACCCCGATGATCTTCTCTGCTGTCCTCACTATCCGCTGTAGGGTCTTGTGGTCCGATATGGCACAATTCCCAATCCAGACAGTGATGCAGCCACTCAGGATGCTCTCGATAGTCCCTCTATAGAAGGTGGTCAGGCTTGGTGGTGGAAGCTGGGCCGTCCTCAGCCTTCTCAGGAAGATGAGACTCTGTTGCGATTTCCTGTGCAGAGAGCTGGTGTCTGACCAGATGAGGTTCTTCCCCAGGTAGACACCCTGGAATCTAGTGCTGTCGATGATCTCCATGTCTTCCTGAAATCAGCAACCATTTTCTTTGTCTTGTCACCATTCAGAGACAGTTGTCAAAACAAACAAGATGTCAGAAACTCAAAAAGTGAAGCTTGCATCTTGTTTTGCGGGGCTCTGTGTCTGCCATAATGGTTGATTTGAAGAAAATTATTGAGGCCTCAGGGCACGTTCCATGGAAGGGAGGTTGGACCTAATTACTGTAGCATACTAAAAGTAAAGGCTGCACAACAAGACTGAAACAACAAAGCTGACTTTGAAATGCAAGTGCTATGAACAAATCTGCTAGAATGACTTATAACTTAGGACTGCAATTTGAAAAAGAAGGCACCTTATGTTATTGCTCCATCGTCCACTTCTGATGTTCACTTTGCCTATTGTAAGCAACTTCACAGTCATCAGGTGCAGCATGACTCGTCTGCAGCTATGGAGTTCCATATACAGCAAGTTGATATGCAGTGTGTGTTGTGACCCCTTCTTATCAGAGTTAGTATTTACTCACTCCTCACACACATCAGTTAGCCTTGGACCCCATGACCCATGACATTTCACCAGTCAGTGGTTATCGTTATTGCTGATCAGTGTATACAACTAGTGTATACAACTATTCATCATTTTTTTATTTTATTCTAAAATTTATTTTGAGTAAATCTTATTTATGATGAGGTGTATAGAGTAAAACAGGTTTACAGGAAGACTGATGACTCAGATTGTTGATGCAATAAAGTGACTAAGCAGTTTCTGTTTGATGTGAGTTGTAAGAAGTAATACATGGTAACATGGTATCTTCCATTACACCCTGTGTGTATACATTTTTTTTCTTTTTTTTTCTATACCACCTATTGTAATGGAAGATATGTGTAAGCCCTTAAATATTATTCCCCAAACATGCACTTGTCACACCATCCCTTCACTAATCTGTTATGTTTGTGATATTCTTAGTGACCTTCTCACATGTGGAAAATGTATAATCGTATGAAACGAAAATGAAACATACATGTGTCAACCACAACTTTAAAACCCCCTACCTAATAATGGATAGGTCTCTGAATGTGTGTTAGGGTATCTGGCACTAAGCCATCATTATCAATTCTGTTAAGTCCTGTAAGTTGTGAAGTGGGGCCTCACTTGAATTAGATATGTTTTCCCAGCATGCTCCACACATGCTAGATTGGATTGCGATCTGAAGAATTCGGAGGCTGAGTCAACACCTTGAATTGCCATATTCTTCAAACTAGTCCTGAACAAAATGTCAGGGTGCACTATCCTGCTGAAGAAGTGGACGGCAATCAGGGAACAACCTTCTTTCCATGAAATGTGTAACTTTTTCAGCAACAATATGTGTGGTACATTTTAAAAGTGCATCCACTTTATTCCCATTTTGCATCCCGGTGGCATTATTTTTCGGTAAGTGGTCCACATGCACCCAGGTATCTAGATGGCATAAAATAAAACATGATTCACCATTCAACCGAGCAGGCTACCTTATTTAATATTCTCATGTGCCTATTGAGTTTTCTAGGAGCTTTTGGCAGTTTACCTGTGTCTGCATGGGAACTCTGATCAGTCTTTAGCTATACAACTCTATACAGAACAAAAATTGATATACTGTGTGTTCTGACTCTGTTCTATGTGAACCAGCATTCAACTTTAAAGCAGTATGTGCTATAGTAGCTCATCTCTGTGGGATTGGAGCAGATGAACAAGCCTTCGCTCCCAATGTGCATCACCCCTTGGTGCCCATGATGCTGTAATCATTTTAATTCCTTGGAGCACTTTTGGTGTGTCCTGACAACTACAGACATCCCACAAGAGCTGCAGTTTTTGGATTTGGTCTGACCCAGTCATTCTAGCCATCATACGTAGATCCTTGCCAATGTCACTCACATCTTTATTCCTCTATTTCTTGCCTTTTTTGTTGGGTTTTTTTAAGTTCACTGCTGCTATCTTGTGGGCAAATCCAAAAACATAAAGCACAGCACGTGTAATCATTGCTGTGATGATTATTTTAACATTTATGAAAGTTGTCAAACACATACATTACACAATTAGAGCCTGTGGGGAGGAGGATGGGGGTGCTCAGTAAAGCCTCATTAAGGCACATCACACTTTGCCCAATACACCAGTCATTAAACAGAGAGGAGCAATCACAATTCATAAAGTCACTGAGCTGCAACGCCCTCAAGTGATGGTTTCATGCAGTGACAATGACCATGACCTCTGATGTGGTTTTGATTGAAACATTTTGTGATTTCAGCGAGTCAACCTTTTATACAGTGGAGCTAAGAGTTAAAGGAAGATTTGTGCAGCAAATAAATAAATAAATAAATAAATAAATAAATAATTATCTTGCAATTGGGATACATTTTAAAGTACTGTAGATACGTCTTGTGTGAACAACCTGTTGCCATAGAACCTATAATGTATGGACATGAGTGTTTACCATTGGACGTGGGACTGAGTATCACATGTAAACAGAGACGGGAAGGTAGGGCTAATAGCGCTGCAGCACTATGGCAAAGTAATCAAACAAGGCCTTTAGTAGTGGTGATTTTTTGTTGCACTGATATACGGGAATTTTTATATAATATATTTTGTCACAAAACTTAACAAAAAAAAAAAAAAATTAAATACTTGCAAATAGTAATGTGTACCATACAATAGGTTCAAACATTCTTAAACACGCTAAAAGGAAAGAGTAACAGCTGGTTGAAAACTTACATGGCTCTATCCATTGTTCCAATAACTTTAAACTTATTGGATTGTTATTGTATGTGAAGCAATACAGCACTGCTTTATTTGGACCTGTGTGGAAACATTTTGCATTCATCTATCAATCATGCCTTATCCCTCTGATTAAATGCTTAATACATTATTTAAAAATGGAGATGCTTTTGTATGTGGAATGTATTAATACTATTGTATCACTTCCAGGTTTGGAGATGCTAAAAAGGCATGTTATGTTTATCAGTGAGACTTGTGTGCCCATCACCCTGTCGCTCGTCCACTGGTTGTTCTTCTCTGAACAATTTTTAATAGGTATTCTTATGCTTGCTCTCTTTTCCTGCTTCAACTTTGAGAACTGACAGTTAAACTGCATACTATTTTCTTGTACTCTTTACTACTTTAGATACCACTACACTAAATCTGCTGTATATGAATAGAGATTTGAACATTATACCACTATAGACAATTGTGTACTTGTAGTTTACCACAACAGAGTGGTACTGAATCCTTCATTTTCATCGCGTCTCCGCTGAGAGGATTTGTGTGTGTATGTATCATACCTTCAGTTCTCTTCTTTTTGAAATATGTCAAAAGCTGTGCTTGAACTGTTCTCTTGGCTGTTGCGAAAATGCAAACAGCGTGCGTGTGTGAAACTGAGCTTGTGAGCATTGTGTTACAATATTGAATTCTGATTGGCTAATCGCCGTTATTAGGTCGAAAATGTCCATACATGGAGAGTTTTAATATTTTATTTTCATGACAAATATTATATAATACACAGCATTATTAATCTGAAGGGGATGGTAAGGGGGATGGTGGTTTTACAGAGGGGATGGTTTATTTAATTATTTTTCAACTTGCGGGGGGATGCCATCCCTCCACATCCCCCCTCAAATCGAGCCCTGCCAATACTTAACACTCTACATTCAATAAAGAAAACATTAAAACCACAAACATTTCCATAGATCTATAGATATTAGAATATAAATTTAAGTATGTTAAAATGGATAGTAATATACGTACATACTAAAACAGTTTACAATACAATTAATTCACTTACATACCATAATGGATATGACAGGAGACTCTGGTTTGTCAGACTCTGGTTTAAGCAATACAAGGAGGTAATGTTCATATTAGAGTTAAGTTTAACTATGCGAACATATTCTAAAATCACACACCTGTGTATACTACCCAAGATACTACTAAATCTATAACACTGATGATTACACTATATTAACTAATACTACAGATAGCTCTGTATTAGCATAAGGTGCAATAATTGTTTATAATTGTGAGTGTCTGAGAGCAGGTTAGGATGTTATGTGAGGAAGCTCACACATCTTCATAGCTTGGAATTTTGGAGTTTTGGAGTTTTTTTTTAAATACTATACACTGTGTAGAGTAATTTGCCACGAACCATTAAAACCTAGTCCTTGTACACCATCCAATCTATCAGCATCAGAACATTAATTAATTAATTCACAGACAAGAACTCGTCCAGACATGTTGATTACACAAAAAACAAAAAATCGACAGGCAATATATAATAAAATAAATATCAGGAAATTCCACCAAATTACGAAGTATGTCCAAACTTTTGACTGGTAGCAAAATTTACAAAGAGAAAAGAGCATGATTTAACATTGAATAATTAGATTTTATTGGTTTATGTAAAACCTATTAAACTATAAATTATTGCGCAATTTATTAATTAACTTAATAATAAAAAAAGAAAGTTTTTATTTTGTTGTAATAAAAATCATTATTTTGCTTTTTAAATTGTGTTAATATGATTCATTTACTTACGTTATATACTGTCTGTTGCTGTAGAAGCTGAATAAGGAGTAGAAACAGGCTCTGGATAAAATACATAAGATCATTTTAACCTTGAACATGTAATGTACGTTTTATACCAATAAAGACTGTAAGAAATACCACTGTTGCTACCGATCTACTATACTAACACAATAACACTATATAAAACATATATAACAGTTAGTATTGACCGAGGAATCTGATTGGATGATAGACATTCCACGAGTGGTGCTAAAAGACAGTAACAAAGGTGTTCTAACAATCGTTAATTACACTAAAACAATTAGCTATGTGTTACGGTATATGAAAGTAGGTTTATGCAGTCAGCTGCCTGCCAAAACCCACAGTAAAAAGCACATCTTATACAGTTATGACATTTTAGACAATGTTTGGTCTTCTTAATAATTACGTTTAAAACATTCTGACTTGCCTCTGTGTTGTTTTATTATAACACAAGCCTGAATCCCAAATCCCCCTGTAACATCTAAGAAAGGGAGCTACGTAGTTACGGTCTTTAACAAGTGCCCTAGCTTTACGTTATATGGGCCTTAACCTGGGTACACAGACTTAAGCAGGACTGTTACTCTAAAATAGAATAAGTGAAAAAAAAAAAAATGAAAAAAAAAAACATATGAGATACAGGACTGTCCACCACCTCCATCGTTTATTCTCCTCACCTTTGACTACAAAGTACTGGTAATAATTTAAGAATACTTCCTCCCTGTTAATTACGATTGCTAACAGTACAATAAGTATATCACTATGGATACTTATATACAAACTAAATATATTGTATATCTGCTTCATTTATTTATGCTTTGTTTTGCCTGAGGCAGTAGCATTTGGTGTGATTTGGTCTGATGTAAACAAACAAACAACAACAACAACAACAACAAAACAACATATACAGTATGTAAACTTTTCATTCACCAATATAGGTACCTCTGTGGTTTAACTAGCAACCATGGAGGTCACTGGTGACAGCTGTATTTATATACAAAAACCTTTACAGGTTAGTTAATCCTTATGTCAACACATTCTAAAATCACACAACTGTCCAACCACTATGGTATAACATTACACCATTTTGAATATTGTTATAACCCTTTCACTACTATTTCAAATATAATTTGTATTTGTTACACGCACAACCATACACACAACCACATGCAGTTAAATGAATTTTCAACCTTTCTTGACAAAATAAATAAATAACACCTTTCCAATTATACTGATCTTCCAGCAAAAATGAGTGTTGATGTGAACAAATTATCATTATTTTGCTTTTCCATGACAATTTCTTAATACATGACCAGAAATTCTGTTTTAATACAAGTAGTTTGTGTTCTAAATTGCGTTTTGCAGTAGAACATGGTTCAGTAATAGAAACAGGCTCTAGGTAAAAAAACATATTAGATTAGATGCACGTGACCTTGTAATTATACCTTTACACCAACAAAGACTGGAAAAAATAATATAAACTGTACTATACGACCACTATCCTCCTACTCATACTACTATAATAACAGAATAACACAATAAACACTTTTAGAATGACAAGTTTACATTGTAAATAATAATAATAATAATAATAATAATAATAATAATAATAATGTAACAATTAAGATATTGT
>JAQMYG010000001.1:2421133-2431509 GCA_030014215.1 Clariallabes teugelsi | reverse complement strand
CACAAATCATTCAGATGAACTAAATAACATCAGGACTGAACTGATAAACACACACATGCACAATCACCCTGATCTACCATCTCACAAATTGTTCATACCGACCTACCTGAACTGCTCTTTGCAATATTTTTAAAATATTGTACTTTATTTGCTATTTGCACACTACTTTAGAATGCCAAATGTTTACCGTTTACTGTTTCTCTTCCCACTACCTCAACTCATACCTCATCACTTAAAAATAAATAAATAAATAAATAAATAATAATAATAATAATAATAATAATACTGTAACGTGTTACGTTGTCATGTTATGTTGTTCTGTAGCTCTTGTTTGCACATTTGCATGTGAACTTTGTTTTTTGTGTTGTTAATTTATGTTGTATTGTTAATTTATATTGTTGCATGTATGAAGCACCTTGGTCCTGGGGGAACGTTGTTTCGTTTCACTATGTACTGAACAGTATATGATTGGAATGACAATAAAAGCCTACTTGACTTGATAAAGAAAAAAGATAATAAATTGTAAGGCAGACATAGTGCAATGGAAAAGTAGAATAATTTTCAGTTCCGTTTTTTCTTCCAGAATACAGAAAATTGATGGTCAGACATCTCTTTTAAGAATAAACAAAGAACAAACAAAGGAATAATTTGTAAATTATTTTATATACTCCTTAAACTAAGGATAATTATTTTAATGAAATAATAAAATCATTTACTGATTATCATTGAAATCTGATGAGATCTTTGCAGCCAATCGGCTATGATTAGAACACTGCGTACAACATATGTTAATAACAGATTCAAAAGCAATAAAGTTCAAGAATAGAATAATATTGTAAGTCAAAGCTTAATGATCAGTCTAGAAATTAATAAGGATCAAAGTGAAATACTTTAATAGATTCTAGTGAAATTAATCCTTGATTTTAATCATAAAGAAGTGCATATACATACTATTATATCACAATATATTCTTGAAATCTTGATAAATGGATAATAAATATATAATCAATAAAATTATAATTGACTTTAAGCATATTAAGGACAGGTGAGACATGACAGTGTAATAGGAAATTATGAATAAAATGCATCTTGGAGGAAAAATCTGCAAAAATTAAGCCATCAGCACTAGTGGTCAATAATCTGGTTAGAAGAAAAGGAACTGACTAAAACTTTTAAAGAAAAAAGTAAAAGGAGAATGGAATTCTGGAGGCCCAATAAAACCTAACCAGATATTAATAAACAATAAGAAAAATGAGATAAGGGGGAGAAAAGTACAAAATTGGGAGTTACCACACCACTAGGCCAAAGAAATTAACATATATCTATTGAATATTAAATAAAAATCTAATCAAATAAGTGACAAGAAGGAGCAGCAAGGTTGTGGTTAGGTATATAAATCATGTGAAATTAGGGAAGAGGGAATTCTTTGAGGGCTTTGTGGTTAAGACTTTGTGGGAGTGTCTGTCTTTCTGACCAGTGCAGAACTGTCTATTTACTGAATCTCCCTGGATCACGATGCCGCTCCAAACTGGATGAAAGAGCGAGGAGGAAACTGCTCACAGAAGCTACTAAGAGGCTTCCAGCTATATTTCCATTTAGGAATTGGACAGGCACTCTTGACCAGAGTCACTTACAAAAGTGCATTGAAATTTCCGTCATTGAATAGATACTTACACTGGGTTACTAGGTTACTCACTAAATTACTAAACTAAATTACACTCCTTGCATAGCCTAATGAGAGTCCAGAAATTCATGTAATGATATGAAGGCTGGAGTTCACAAACTGTTAGTATGCATAAAAATTAGTCAGAAGTTGTTGATAAATTTTCTATGACCGCAGTTCTGACAGTAGTGTAGCTGCACAGCACAGTTTTATATAAATGCACATGGAAGGAATTTTCAACATCAGTGTTTTTTTTATGTGAAGAGAGAAAAAGATGAGGATGGTGGGGGAATGACTATTTATATCTAAATTAAGCTTTTATTTGCCACATATACTGTACATTACAGCACAATGAAATACAATGATACAGGACCCCTGGAGCAGATAGGGTTCAGGGCCTTGCCCAACAGTGGCAACCTAGTGGAGATGGGGATCGAACCAACGGCCTCTGAGCTACCACTGTCCCACTATTACTACTACTAATACAACAACAACTACAACAAGAAAGAGAACAAAGAAGAGAAAAAAAATGAAATATTAAAAAGGTGAACATTATCTTACTGTTGGACATTGTGAAGAATAACAAAAAGATCAACTTTAACTTACTCTGGGCCGTTGTGAAGGACTGAAGGCAGGCGAGAATCACCAGAACCAGCAGAAGACAACGAGAGGACATGACTGCAGATGATGATGATGGTGATGCTGATGATGGTTATATTGTATTAATGCATATTTCCCCTCATTCTTCAGTCTATATAAGCTGGTAAAAGGAGGGGTGTGTGGTTTAGGTTGTTGTACTTGGCAGACAAGCTGACACTTTGCCTCCTCTCTCACAGGAAACTCGGATGTGGTTTTTCATGTAAGAACTGAATGTCTAGCATTTTTCAGTCAAACACTCACACTCACACTCTATTAAATTATAAAATTACATAAAAACAAATAAGAGCAGTTAATTGGAGTTTAGCATTCATTCTGTGGAGTCCAGCTCAGACCTTATATATATCCTGTCTAAGAACAATATTAAATATTTTATTAAATATAAAGTTTGAAAATATTTACAATAAATACCAATAATAATTATAATATCAGGTGGGGAATTGAAAGCAATTTACTCCTGGAAAATAACACACCAATCTACTAACATTAATCCACAGCCTAGTGACATGAATGACAAATATATAAGTGAATATCTAAATATAACAGCACCTGTCAGGGGTTGGGAAACACAATGATCAGCCACGACACTAACACTATCACCAGGTAAATTCCCTGGATCTCAATCCAGTCAAGCACTCATCGGATGCACCAGTAAAGACCTGGGAACAGACACCACAGCCCAATACCGAGATCCTGTTGAGTCGTTCCCCAGGAGACAGGGGACATTAATATTATGCTAAATATTACTAACAGTTGTGTTTTACAATAAACATATCATAAAATAATTTATTCAAAAATCTCCAAAAGCAAATCATATGCAGCATGTGTAGGTAAAGGGGAAGGAGTCCTCAGAACCACTATTACTATTACTCCACTCTTAGTCAATGTAATGTAAAATACCATTAGATTAAAATTTACATTAATTTCTCATGAACAAAATGTTAAGCAGAATCTGCTTACTCACTTTATTGCACCAAAAAGGTCTGAGTCATTAGCCTTCCTGTAAACTTTTAATATGCATTAACTTACTTATTATTGATTTTATAAAACTAATTCTAAATAAAAAGTTAAGTGAATATACAATATTCCTAAATATTTAAGTTTTTACAGTCATGAGAAAAGAAAGAATGTGCAGAATGTGCTGCTAAACAACCATTGTGCCATTGTGTCGAATTAATTCCATTTTGTGCAGTGTCCACCATATATGTTTCTGTGAATAAGCTGTTACTATAAAAAAAAAACTATATTTTATTAGAATAAATAGATTAATATGTATTTGCACTATTGTCAGTGCTCCGCTAATAGAAAATTAATCAACATCTTCTGGCGAATCAAAATTCAGAACACAACAGTGCTGTAATATAAACAGGGCCGGATGCAGCCTGACTAATCAGTGGTAAACTAAAAATGTCCAGAAGGTATACCGTCCAACAAACCTTTGTTTTCCCCTCTATGTCTTGTGTGTTTGACCAATTTATAATTTTAAATGTGTTTTTAATTTTCTTTTCGTGTGTTTTGGTGAAATGTATGACTGGAAGATGTCTATTTTACAAATACTGTACTCAAATTAAGCAATAATAATTTATAGTGATTGAACAAAACAGAACCTACATGGACAAAATTGACTGAACTTTTTGATCTGTAAATTGTTCCTGCTTAACGGGAAAAATAAAAAATAAAAATAAATAAATAAATAAATAAATAATAATAATAAATAAATAAATAAATAAATAAATACTAATGTAATGTGAAAGCAACAATGTTAGCTTTAGCCAAATCACAAACATATGAATAAACTGTACTAAATAAACTATAATTTAATATTCTTCTGTACAACTCATAAAGCAAGCAGATAAACGTAGTTAGACATTGTGACACAAGTGCAGTTGGGTGTGTATATGTATGTATAAAACATTGCCATACTAAAGAAGTAAACATTTACATTGCCACTAAACTATAACTTTGATTATGAGAAATCACACTTTAGTACTGACCTGGAAGTTGAGCAATGTGTGAAAGACATAAGAAACTGGATGCTAATTAACTTCATGACAAGACATGCAGCTAGAACCAAGCTTTCTGATCAGATCTGTTTCATCATGCACAACAGTAAAAGACCTTGGTGTGATTAGGGATCCCTGTCTGTCATTTAAAACTCATATAGATAATATTATAAGGATAGCATTCCTTCATCTCTGAAATATTGCCAAGATGAGAAATATATTGTCACTAAACAATGCAGAAAACTTCATGTTTTTATCACATCTAGGCTGGACTATACAGTGGGGAGGGAGGCGGGGTATTTGTATTTGATCCCCTACAGATTTTTTAAGTTTGCCCACTTGCAAAGATCTATAATTTTTATCATAGGTTTATGGTAAAGGATTGAGACAGAATATCAACCAAAAATCCAGAAAAAGCACATGATACAAATGTAGTGAATTAAGTTGCATTTCAATGAGGTGCTCCTAACAACAATGCGGTATGTGTAGAAAAGCCACCTGTCCACAAAATCTCTATCTTCCATTCAAACCTCACCACCATTGGCAAGACCAAAGAGCTGTCAAAGCAAGTCAGGAACAAGATTTTAGACTTGCATAAGGCTGGAATGGGCTACAAGACCATCAGCTAGAAGCTTGGTGAGAAGCTGACAACTGCTGGAGCGATTATTTACAAATGGAAGAAATACAAAGTAACCATTAATGGTTCTTAATGTAACCATTAATATAGTAACCCTATATGCAAGATTTCACCTCATGGAGTAAGAATAATCATGAGAAAAATGATGGACATTAATTCATAACATTTGTATCATGTGCTTTTTCTGGATTTTTGGTTGATATTTTGTCTCAATCCTTTACCATAAACCTATGATAAAAGTTAAAGACCCTTTATTTCTTCGTAAGTGGGCAAACTTAGAAAATCTGTAGGGGATCAAATACTTATTTCCCCCACTGTGTATATATAGAGCAACTTTCCAGAGCGAGGTTTACATTGTAGATGTTGTACATTTTATAATGATACTACTACTACTACTACTACTACTACTAATAATAATAATAATAATAACGATTGTTTATCATGGTTTATTAGCACTGGTTATTTTCGTACTGGTCATATTTCAGCATTAGTATCAACCTGGTTAGCTGTAATGAGAACTGACCCAGTCTAGTTGAACTTTTTACTATGTTTTACTTCTTATAGGGTCTACCTATTTTTTAAATCAAAATATGTGCACAAATATTAAAATTATACAGATAAAAGAACATTTAAGCAAGTAAAAACTTTAACTTCCAAAAAGCAGTGAAATATTAAAAAGCTAAATTTCATCTTAGTCTCAGCCATTGTGAAGTCAGATGTATGGTTAACCAATTATACTAAGTAGGTGCTAATGTTAATACATTCCATATGTAGGTTAAAATATAAGCCATGACCAACTTCATTGTAAAATGGAACACATCATGCCTACTTCCCATCAACATCAGGTGTCTAGCTGTACCTTCAGGTTCTCTGTACTGATAACTATTTTTTTTTTTCAAATATTTGACTTTAGCAAAAGGTAGGTTCTTTGAAAGCATTGGCTGCAATTCTGAGTTAGAGATTTGAGGTCTTCAGTGCTGAGAAAAATACACAGATATTTATACATCATGCAATACCTTCAGAGAGGCATCTGTTTGACCCCAAATTTATTCTTCAGCAAAAAAGTAGCACCAAATATACATCAAATGCCATTACAAACTGCAGCACAGAGAGAAGCAAGCAATCATGGAAGTAATGGTTTGGAGCCCTGCTCTCAACAACATTTAGTCTGTCTGGGATTACATTTGTAAAACAAGTGACCAACTGTTTTTTTTTTTTTTTTTAACTGCGTGCAAGCATACTTAGAAGAATTGATGGCAATTCTAGCTTTGCAGGCAATGGGTGGTAACACCAAATACTGATTTGATTTAGATTTCTATTATGTTAATTAACTTTCTTTATTAATTAATAGAACTTAAAAAATTACCACTACTATTTTTGAAAGCATTCCTACTTTACAGTTTTTTTTCCCACAGAAGCTCCTCTCTTTCTGCGTCTACCAAAAATTGTTGCAGACCAAATAATGCCTGACGGCAGTGGCTTTCTTTCCTTTCTCAGATTCCTTTAGATTCATTCCTCTATGTGCATGGAGTTTGCATGTTCTCCCTGTGCTTGGTTGGTTTCCTGCAGGTACCCCAGATGCCCCACTTTGCAACTTTCATGACTTAAAGGATCTGCTGCTAATGTCTTGGTGCCAGATACTGTGCCACCGACCCATTTAATGGTGCAAGAGGGACCTACGCTATACAAAGGAGGTGCTTTTAATGTTATGACTGATAGGTGTACATTTATTTTATATGAGTATACATTTCCACATGTAAGAATAGAATTGTAAACATGTAATGGTGCAATTCTATTACTTTAGAAGCCTTTAAAACAACACATCTGAGTTTATTCATACAGTCCATCAATATGTTTCACATAAGGTAAATAATATGAAGACATATGAAGAGAAAAATGACTTGAAGTAAAAATGAAACACCATGTACATACAACATGTGTGATTTAATAATCACAAAAGTTAATGTAATGGTCACTAGATTGTGGAGTTAAGTGGAGTTGCAGAGCTTTTACAAGAACAGAAAGCAAAAGAAGAGTGAGAGAGAGAGGTGGAGAGGAAGAAAACTAGCTCAGGGTTTCTGTGGTTTTATACGACAAAGCTGATTGATGACACACTTCCTTGAGACTTCAGAAAAAAAATAATAAAATAAGTCATATACTTCAATCCTGCAATATAAGAAACTTCATTAGTTAATCATCATTATTTATTGATGCTTGTTTTGTTTTGTTTTTTTCAGGTGATATCATTTTTATTATATTTGTAATGTTTTATTGAACACAATGTTTCCATTATCACTGTTTCTAAAAACTATGCTTTTAAATAGAAATATTCATAAAAGCATGTATAAAAGCAAACATAATACTAAATATACAGTATAGAATATAAATGCACATGTTTCTATACGCTGTGTAACCACACTGGCTTCCTGCTGAGGAACTTAAAGCTCACGTATAGAGGTAAATTTAAAGAACCTGTCCAGTTCCACCTAACAGCATTGGTCACTTCCTGTACCCCTTACTGAGCGGTTACAAATATAACAGATCAGATAAGAAGTGGTGTGACAAGAGGTTTGCACAAGTTTGAAAAAAAAAAAAAAAACTGCCAAACGTATCTACAATTGAAATATAAAAATTTTATTTGTCACATAAACAATACGATATGCAGTGAAATGCTTAATTCTTCTCATATCCCAGCTTCTTGTTGGTAGACAGGGGTCAGAGAGCAGGGTCAGCCATTTTTACGGCACCCCTGGAGGAGACAGGGTTAAGGGCATTGCTCAAAGGCCCCACAGCGGCAACCTGGTGGAACTGGGGCTCGAACCGCTGATCTTCCGATCTGTATCTCAGAGCTTTAACACACTGAGCCACCACTGCCATTGTAATATGACCACTGGACAATGAAAGAAGATGTCCTTTTTTAAATAGCAGTCCTAAGACACTTGTTAGGATTATGGGATTAACCACAACCTTCACAGCAGCTACAGTATATTTCATCAGGCTTGCTCTGGAGCTGATTGTCTTGCTCAGGCCTGGAGAGATCTCATAAACACACACGAGGCAATGATCAAGAGATATCCAAAATTTTAATGCACAGACAGGGGTATATATAGAGCAGTACAAAAAAGTATGTGCGTCACACTGTTTCTGGGCAGATAATATCATCATGTGGTTTTTTCCATCCATTACACCGATACAATATACAGGGTTAACAGAAAAAACATTTAAAAAAATAAAAATAAACACAAGCATGCTATTTGTGGAACTAATCTATTACTGTCCTGTCACAACTTGTACAGAGTCTTCCTTTACCATAAAAGGGAGAATATCAGAAGTTTGCAGAAGTATGTCCAGAGGTGCATTTGTTGTCCTGGGGTCATTTTGACCCCCCCAAAAATCTTTCGCCATCAAAATGTGTTTTTATTCATCAAATGTTCTGAAAATTATGGGGGTTGTTTAACACTGTGCTCTTCATAGTTACAATAAATTTTACTTAATTTTAGTGAGTTATTTGTGTTTTATTCAATTTAATAGCATCTGTTGTCAGATAAAGTGGTGCAAAAGGCCACATTATCACACAATACTGCTTTCCAAAACATCTTTGGATCTTGGATCTTTGATGTGTGGGATCAAGAAAAAGTTATGACAAAAAAAAAAGTCTTTTCTAGCAGGTGTTGAGGCATTTTACATTGTAGTCTGAGAGAGACAGGCAGCACAATGAGGAGGCAAAAACGCTATACTGCACAGGAGGTTCATGAGCTAATTTGTAACCGTGTTGTGGAAAATAGGAGGACAATGCTGATCATAATGGGGATGAATAATCAACTTGTGACGAGGATTCAGGGTCAGAAGAAAAGGAAAATAATGATGTGACAGATCCAATGTACACAGCATGTGCTAATTCTTCTGAAGAAGAGGCCCCTACATCACTCACTGATGGGTATGAAATGAAGGGAAATGATGAACATGATTTTGAGGAAGAAGCTGAAGCTGAATTGGAAGAATTGTCAGAAATGAAGGACTGCACTCATTATGATGAAGAGGAAGAATCAAGTGATGAGGAAGAAGCTGAAGCTGAAATGGAAGAAGTGTCAGAAGTGGAGTACTGCACTTCTTATGATGAACAAAATTCAACTGATGAAGAAGAATCTGAAGAAGAGGACCCAGCTGAAACAGAAGAGGAAGAATAGTTCCATTCAAAGGATGAAACATTGCTCTGGTCTTCCATCCCTGCCAGTGACCGACGGCACATGCTGACAGCAGAAAGAGCAGAAAGAGAGTCAAGCCACCATGGTTACAACACCTTTGCTGTATCAAAACGGTTCAAGATTTGCTCATACATATAAATCTGATTACGGTTAGCTTACGGTCAAAAGGTCCAACCACATATGCAAGCTCATATAGATCATATCAAGTCTACAGTACTTTTGATCTCTTTTTCCCCATGCCTATTGAAAAAGATAGGGTTGAAGATGACAAACAATTGTTAATTGTTAATATTTAACAATTGTCTCTTTATGTCTATTATTGATATAGGATGCTGAGACGCTGCTTTGGAGGATGCTGAGACGCTGCTTTTTTCCGAGCTCCGCTGCTTTTTTCCTAGCTCCGCCAGACTGACCAATTTATCAACTTATTCGTCTCCTTATGAAGAGTGAACATAAAACAGATAAGTATTTTATACTATCTTATAATATATTCACTCGAAACGCGTGTTATATGGTTAAGTTTTAATTGTCTTGTAGTACACCGCTTTTAGCCGGCATTAGCATCGCTATCCCGTTAGCCCGGCTATCACAAGTTTGTTTATGCTTCTTCACACCGATTATTTCCGTTTTTAGACACCATGTCGATTGTGTCTCTGCTTCTGAGTGCAGGTGAGGATACATTGGAGCTGCACTCTGTGAATTTGGAGCTGGAGGCCGTGGAGAAGCTGATCCGCGACCTACAGGTGAAGCTGGCCCGGCTACAGCAGCGGACCAACGCTCACCTGTCCCAGGTAAATTCTCGGCGTCAGAATTCTCCTACAACCTCAACCCCGCGTGTTTCTCTGCCCAGGTCCAACGCACCAAGGACGCAGCCCTCCCAGGTTTCCTTCACCCCGGCGCCGGGATACCACGGAGCCTGGATACAGCAGCAACCAGGACCTCTCCCCCTCCGCCACCACCCGTCTTCGAGATCTCGACCAGAAACCACTTCGCTCCTCTCCACAAGATGACACACGACGCGCTGATCATCGGGGACTCCATCGTATGGCACGTGCGTGCTACCACGGCTAAAGGTAAGGCGTACACTCGCTGTTTACCTGGTGCTCGTGTTCTTGTTGTTGCTGCACAGGTGCCTGCGGCCCTGAAGAAGAACATTGGAGCTGTGGTCCTTCATGCTGGCATGAACGACACCAGGCTGAGGCAGACGGAGA
>JAQMYG010000001.1:2239625-2251947 GCA_030014215.1 Clariallabes teugelsi | reverse complement strand
TCCCCCCCACCCTAATATTATTTAGGTGAAAAAACAGATTTAGGCTCCATCCTAATTACTGCTTTTCTTTTTTTATGAGATGTGTACTGCAAAGTGTGATATCTCAGCAGATGATAATATAATATATGTTATTCAGTCAAATGTAACTATAGTTTCTTAATATAAAATTGCAGCAAATTACTAAGCATGTACTTAGACAAAGTTTACAAAAATTTTACACAGACAGGCTTTATCAGTTTAAAACATGTATTTCTTGAAAGCTACACTCTCTGCCAATAGAACAACAAATTTTCACTTACAAGTTTAAGAATGTTTGATTAGAAATAAGATAATTAATCTCATATTTGGTTTGTTGTAAATTTATTTTAAGACTTTACAGACAGGTTTGGCTAGAAACAAGAATCTTTTCCTTGGTAGTATGTTTTTTTGTTTGTTTGTTTGTTTGTTTTTTTGTTTGTTTTTTGCAGTGTAATTAAACACTCTCGGGGAGTTAATGGCACTCAAAGTGCTAAAGGTGATATCTTAGTAAGTGAAAATATCTTGACTCAAATAGATTTTACCCCAAATTCCCTAAAATAATGTTCAAACAAAAAACAATTACCCGATTGTTCAGCATATTTCAAGAGGAATTTCGCCTAGTTTTCTTTAAGCATAAATTTCTTGTTGTAAATTAATAAACTAGCAATTGTCTGCCATTAGAAGAGACAAGGTCAATTAAAATAGACTCAAGATATTTTCACTCATTAAGAGATCTATCTGTTTTTTGCATTGCAACATGCTGTTAATATTTATATAGGCTGGTAGTGGACTAAACTGCGTTAATAATAAGCTATTGTAAATTAGTCTAGGGTTAGGCATCACATAGATATTTTCATGTTTAATCCAGAAGCTTCCCTTAATATCCTTTAATGACTTGGGTTTAGCTGAAGCGGCTCCTGTTTGTACTGGAGACAGGGTAGAAACTTCAGACTGGATGTTTCTGATCTGATCTGGTCTTATCTCCACCTGGGGGCTGTTTTAACTCTGAGAAAAAACAGGAGCGAGAGGAAGCTGTGTTAGGACAAAGAAGCATTGCTGTACACTGACAGATGGAGAGGACGTGTTTTCATCACCTATCGCATCATTTCTGATGCACGGACACTTCCCTTTGTGTGCGGCAGGAGAAAGGATGAAGGATGGAGGATGAAGGATGGCCTAGAGGCCGGGCTGCTCGCTGACCAAGGCTTTTGTTTTAGAGAAAGACTCCTCTTAGCTAAAGGAAACCTCGGCTTTGTTCACAGCTTTCTCTGTTTGCACTCTTTCAGTCCAGGAGTCCACTGTCAAGAGCTTCCTTGTAGTTTTTATCACCAGTCAAGTCACGGGAGGAATTGGGTTATTAAACTTGTATAGCTGATTTATTACATCTAAACCAAATCCTTATTTATTTGATTAATTAATAATAGATTTAGATTGATTAGACAGATGTATTTATGTTATAGAATTTCTATCTATCAACATTTTAACTAATTATATTCTGTATGTCTTATTATTTATGATGCAATTTTTTTTTATTAATACATGTTTAATATTTATGATTTTTTATCATTTTTAAAATGATCATTTATATATTTTCTTACGTATTTATGTATTATTTTTGAGGAATTATTTATTAGACTGTTATGTTAGACCAATCCTAACTTAATATTTTTTCATTGAAGAATTTTATTTATTTACCCATACCTATTTTTTTACGTATCCTATCTGTTTTTTAACTTACTATACAAATATAAAAAACACTCTTCTTTTTCCCTTTTTTTTGTTTTTTTAAGCACAAAGGTAGCGCCAAGGCGTCCTAAACAAACTCGCAGAGCTAAACACCCAAAACTGACTCTAAATAAATAAGCACATCGGCCACAGTTGGTTTAAATCAGTCCATATAGTTCTTCTCACCCGAGCCCAAATTGCTGAACCTGTATGGCAAGCAGCCTCGACAATTAACCCCCTCTCAACTGCCCCACCTACCCCCACACACACACACACACACATGCATGCCCCACCCCCCTCGGACTCATTAATGCTGTAATTCCAGCTGATCTGGAAGCTTTGTGCTCCTGCGAATTCTAAAGTTTAACATCCAGCTCCCATTCGGACCCGCAGTCTCTCATTGGCATGCACACTGGAGGGATGACACACCACACACAAGACTGTTGTGAGGACACACACTGGCTAAGGGTTGAATGAGATAGATGTCATTTTGAGCGGAAATGTTAAAACCTCTATAAGAAAAATATATAGCGTTTTGCACGTATTCCATATTCATGAACTATTCTGTTGTTGATGTTGTTGATCCCTTATGTTGAGTAGCTTTATCCAGCATGACCGTTCCCATTGATCATTTTCCAAGAACTGCATGTCCTGACGTGTTTTATTCCTCTTATACTATAACGGGTTGCCTACAGTTGCGATTAATTACTTATTAAACAGCTGTGTGTGTGTGTGTGTGTGTGTGTGTGTGTTGACCGTGTGTGTTGAACAGAGTGATTCGTTGTTTGCTCGGCAAATTCTTTAGTGGCTTTGACAACCACCGTGCACAGGTCAGATAGCGAGGACCCCTCTCTCTCTCTCTCTCTCTCTCTCTCTCTCTCTCTTTCTCTCAATGCACAAGGCTGCTGGTGATGATTAACCACAAGTGTGTGTGTGTGTGTGTGTTTGTGTGATGAGCCACAGTCACAACAGGATCCAGCCTGTCATGATTAAATCTGATTAGGCTGCCTTGTTTGTCAGTGTGTGTGTGTGTGTGTGTGTGTGTGTGTGTGTGTGTGTGTGTCAGTCATGTGATAGCATCCTCAGAGACGTAGATCTGGGAGCAGAAATGTTATTTCATTAAATGTTGGTATTTGCGTCCCATGACTCAACTTCGTGTGGAGGCTGTGAGTGTGTCGCTGAGAGAAACATCTCGAGTAATGATCGTTGTCAACTGCAAGCAAGTTTGGTTGTCAGTGTTAGCATATCATTTGAAAATTAACAAGAGGGCAATTAGCATTCAGGATGGATAAATATACCTGAATGTGTGTTTCCTGTCATCGCTAATAACCTAAAATCGTTAGCATTGGCTACATAACTCATCAGCTAGTTAGCTGCTAATAAACTAGCATCAGGATCTCGTTATCATTCCCTCAGCGCATTGACTTAGCAGGAATCAAAAATCTTGACTTATTTACCAGTTACAATTTGTAGAAATTTTACTATGACAACCAGCATTTGTTAATTAATATCTACGCTAACGTTAGCGCAATCCTAGCTCACATTAATGAGAATCCAGTGCTCCCATTAGCCAAAGATGGTTTAAAAATGTATACCACTACAAACCAGTGTTGCTTCATTGCAATAGCTGGACAGCTACTTAAATACTAGTTAAGAAGCATCAGAGTCTCGATTTACATTATCATTTCATCATTTATTTATTTCACAACAGGACAAAATGAATAATGCGTGTTTGGCATTGCCATGACAATCACCATCTGGTCATCCTTAACGTTAGCTAGCTCTAAGTTAACCAGCTTGGTATTTTAGCATGTAGCGTTAATCTTTTTCATCGGAAAGGTTTCTAAAAATCAGTGTTAGTGTTACCATAGCAACCACAGTTAGTTCTTAATTAGAATTTGCTAAATTGTAATTATATGACCAGTTGAACAATTTTATTACCATGACAACAACAACCATTTCATGACTAAATATAGCTAGCTATAAAATAAATAGCTATAAAGTAGTTAACATCATACATTAGCATGTAGCGCACCATGACATTGCATTAATGATCTAATGATTTGTGTATTAGATAAACAATTTCAATATTTTAAAAACATTACCATGGCAGTGACCATCTGGTTATCACTAGCATTAGCTAACAACATTTTATTTTATTTCTAAAATACAGTGTTGATATGACAACCAATGGTTAGTTAGTATTAGTAATGTAACAGTCTACTAATTAGCTTGCTAATTAGCTTGCTAGATTAGCATCTAGGCATCCAGTTACCATGTTACCATGTTTTTTTTTAAACAAATAAGTGGCTAACAATCAGTGTTACTATGGAACCAGCATTAATTTATTATCAGAATTAGCTAAGCTATTAGGATTTAAACAATCGAACAGCCATGACAACCTTAGATAGCTCTATGGTAACCAAATTGCTAGATTATCATGTTCATTCACTCTTTCCATTGGACAAGTAGCTAATAATCAGTGTTACCATAGCAACCAGCATTGGTTCCTCATTAGAATTAGTTAAAGTAATAGTATTTAACCAATTAAACAGCAACCAAAACAGATTTCTATTTTACCATGACAACCACCACCATTTTATTACTAGAAAGAGCTAGCTACTATAAAGTTGCTAGCTTGATGGATTAGCATCTGGGCTTCCAGTTACCATGTCAACACGCTCTTGTATTAGTTTTCTCACAATCATCGTGAAATCATCTTCTAATCATCTAAAGTATAAAACGTTAGGAAATTATTACATGTATTACGTTTAAACTCCTATATTACTAAATCTCCATCCTTATGTCCCAAGCATGATTAAAGCAATAGGTGAAGATTTGGGTGATCTCTAGAGGGAGGGAGTACTCAATGGAGGACTTCCTGTCCTGGGATTCTCCTGACTTCCTGTGTGTTCATAGATCTAATTTGAGAGGAAATTCTCACGCTCAATAATCACCAATACTGAGCTAAACGGATGTGATCGGGTGGATGAAAGAGCAGGAGGGTGTATGTTTTGGTCTGTATGTGTGTGTGTGTGTGTGTGTGTGTGTGTGTGTGTGTGTACACAAGGCAAGGCCAAGAGCCAAAATGCAAGGTCTGACCCTGCATTCCTAAGATTGGGTCCAATAAAACCTGGGAGTGGCCGAGTTCGTGTCCCTCCATCTGCGAGCGCATGAACACACACACACACACACATAGACACACATAGACACACATGAACTGAAAGACCCTTACACTCACAGATCATCTCCAGTGTCACGGCAACAGCAGGGCATCTGCATGTTGCGCGTGGTGGGCGATCATGGAGCGAGAGTGGCGCACGCGTGGCGCACGTCCCTGATCTCCTCGGGGGTATCAACCTCATCTCTCACACCCACACACACACACACACACACATAGAGGAGCATCTGTCACCCCAGGGGGGCAGCAAGGTCTAAGATGAATGAGTCTTCTGGGAACTTGCCTCTCTGAGCAAATGGCTGAAAAGAGGGAGGGGACATGAAGCCATGGGGGAAGGGTTCATGTGTGTGTGTGTGTGTGTGTGTGGCTCAGATAGAGCTAATGTTTCAGTCAGGGACAGAGCAACAGAGGCTTCAGGACTATCATGAGCACGGCTCTGGGAGCTGCAGGACTGACTTGATCTTCTCCCTTTTTTCTAACTGGAATACCTTTTGGGCGTACACTCGGACACACACGTACACACACTGTTTATGCATGGACAGCATGGGTGTTGTGCCTGGATTTCTGCTCTGACTTAAAGGAGGCATAGAGACATATTAGAGGTAGGTTCCACATGATGTTAGATGGTTCACTCTGACTAACGTGGTGTCAATGAGGCTCTTTAGCACCTGGAGATGTTATTAGCTATTTTTAGCGCAGCTTCCTCTAACACAAGCTTGGCTTTTTTGGAGCATGTTGGATTTTTCCATGCAGCTCATGAATGTCCTCAGTTAACCTCGGGAACGCTGAGGAGCTTCCACTGGGTTGCAGAATAGGCTCACTCATATAGAGAGAGAGAGATCTCCAGGTTTAAATGAATTAAAAAAACGCTTTATTATGTGGTTGTTTCATTTAATCTTAGTAGGAACAAACTGTAAGAGCTTTCATACAGCTGAAGTATGTTTCTTTTTTTTAAAAACATTTTAGTCTATTTTGCTGCTTGTTTAAAATCTATTAATTTATTTGAACATTTTTGGGATGATTTTGACATTTGAAATTCGAGTGAAAAATGTGAAAATGTCTCTCTCTGTCAGATTCTCTCTGTCATTATTTGGAACTTCATTTAGAGGACAGGATAAACAAACAAACAAACAAACAAACAAACAAATATTTATTTATTTATTCATTCATTTAAAATGTGATCTCAAATTTTATTCAGAATCACAGGAAATGTTCTTGCTTTTATTAATGTATGTACTTAGTTGTTTTATTTTTTTTATTTGATTAAAGAATTTTATGCTTAAAAAGCAAGAAACAAGCAAATTGATTAATAACTAATATTTGTTTTACATACTAATCATAGTTAATAACTAATATTTTTAAGTGTAGAATGAAAATGTTTCTTTTTTTTTCTTAAAATCTTACTTTCTGAAACATTTTAGAAATTTCTGACCCAAAATTCCCAAACGTGTCCGTTTTCCTTTAATTAAAAACCAAAAATCAGGTTTTGCACTTTAGAGCGTTTGTTAATATTTTCCTTTTTATTTGATTTTATTTTATTTGGTGCTTTCAGGTTCTGAGTACAGTGACGTACTGTAGGTTCCACCATGTGTTGTAGAAACACCCTCGTGAGAAGTCATAAATAGGTGTTTTGTGTCCTTAGCCTGCACGTGTCACTGAAATCCCCTGTTTTGTAAACTTAAAGAAATACTTTTAATGATTCAGGCTGATTTCAGTCTTGTGAGAGGGGGATGAAGGTTTTCCCTTTGCCCTCAGTAATTAGATAAATAAAGCAAGACAAAAGGAAAGGAGGCTGAAAGGGAATGGAGGCAGAGGGGAGAGGGGACACGTTGCCTTTTAGCGTTTTAATGCCGCTAATAACACTTGAACTTTGGTGCATTTTATAGATTAGGTTTTTCTCAGAAATTCCTCAAAAGAGCAGCAGATAAACAATTGAGATTCCAGCACACTGTGAAAAATTACTTTCATTTAGTAACTGAAGATATCTTGAATTTATTCAAATGTTGACGATTTCAACAAAATAAATTTCGGACATACTTTAGTAAATTTTTAATCAGAAATTCTTTGTTTTATTTATTTATTTCATGTTGTTTTGCTAATAATAAGCAGTATTTTTTCTCTAAATGCCAATAGAACAAAATGCTTATTAATTTATTCAAATGTATTGAATATTTCTTTCTACAAATTACAATAAGATTGCTAAGACATGTTTCTAAGACATATTCATCAAATTTTATAAGCATAGATTTCTTCTGTTCTGTGGGCAGATTATTTTTGTTATGCAAAGACATGATTATTGAGAAAAAATTTTGAATAATTGTTTTGTTTTTTTGTTTAATTTATCCACATTTATTCCAATTGTCATAAAAAATGCAAAAGTAGAATAACTTTCTCTAAAGTAGAGTTTACAATCTTGTATTAAAAAATACTGGTGACAAGTAATAAAAATATTAGGTTAAAAAATAGGTTTACACATTATTAATTTAAATGAAATAAAACATACAAAGATGGCATACTTAAGAAAAAACTGTAAATGTAAATAAAAAAACACACTTAGTTTGTACTAGATTTACCAATTTTCTCCAAAACAGCGTGTGACAGTGTAAAACAGAATAGATCCAGAACAAAAAGCATGAATTCAGATATTCTTTAATATTGATATTGTGTACCATAAATATCAGGATATAACGTAGAATCGATAATCGTAACATACAGAGTTTTGTGTGAATTTCAAGTGTAATGGGAAACAAACTGATTTTGTTTATCAGCTGTTATTGTTGTGTGTGTGTGTGTGTGTGTGTGTGTGTGTGTGTGTGTGTGTGTGTGTGTATTTCAGGATATTGTGTCTACTTTGGGTTTCATTTCGTATCCGTCTCCAGGTCACTATGTCCTCATTTTTATCTTGTATTCCGTAACCATGTTTGTCCTACCACATAACTATGGATTAATAAACATCGGTTAGTGTTTTAAGAATCCTTTCCAGATTATGTCAAAAAAAAAGTTTGGCACTTTGACCTGTAAGCTTAAAATTCCTTAGTAATGTGAAATAGCAAGTTGTAGCATTAATTAATTTCATATAAACCATATGAACTGCTACATGTTAGCAGGTACAGTAGATAAACATAGTACTCCAGAGGTTTATAATAATAATAATAATAATAATAATAATAATAATAATAATAATAATAATAATAATAATAATCCAGAGCCAAATAATTTCCAGAATTTGAAATTTCCTGAAATAAAATAACACAGTAAAAATTATTGATTTAATTGTGTTGCATCTTTTTAAAAATACCAAATTGAATAAATGTTAAAATCTTATTGATAATAATAATCTTAATGATGATCTACTAATGATTAATCATGTTCTATCAGTTCTGCCAAGATCATTTAATGTTTTAATTTCCTGGTCGTCGAAAGGGACGTTTTTTGCTTATTACACTATCAAGGCTAAGCACAATACTCAAACTCTTTATTTACTAAATTGAACCCATCCACTAATTAACACACTCGTCACCAAGCTTGTGCTGTTCGAATCTAGTTATTTTTGTGTATGTAACAAAGCATGACATTAGTGTAAGATTGAATATTACAGTAGTTATACTGGTGAAGATTTCAGTTCTTTCCTGTTCCCCCACACACTCTTGATCGAATAAAATAAATAACTGGATGATTGTCAATGAGGCGAATCAGGTGTGTTTGGAGAAAGAATGTGCTGTGTGTGTGTGAGACTCGGGACAATCAGATGAAGTCCACTTCGCCCGCAGGCGCTGCTGAAAACAGTGTTTAAAAGTCATTATCAGTTAGACTGGTCCGTGCTCTTCCCCAGGGCATGGCAGCACACACCCTGTTACTCAACACTTAACCTTATGTTAAAACATGACAAATCCATTTCGAAAGCTGTTTAAGAAACATGCTGTTTAAGGGGTTTTAGCATGTCAATCAACCTACACATACACTTAATACTACAGGTTGTCCCAGAATTCTGCATAAATAAAAGAAATTAATCATTTTTTGGGGGGGGGCAAAAAAAGTTACTTTTATAATGAAACCATCTCTATGTGACTGCAGTTTTGTTTGTAAACACATATGGAGATGTCTTTCCCACTTATACTGAATTCATGTTTGATATACTGTTATAATGTCATAACAGTTATACTGTTATACTTGTACTTCCAATGTATCTTTTCCTGCTACCCCTAGGCCATCACCTGCCCCCACAGGATCTAAAAATGGGATTAGGTCTGGGGATCTCAGAGACCACCCCATGAGACCACTGTGCTTCCCAATGTATGGAGAATTCTGTACATCCTGTAGTAAGATACAATAAACCTATATTAGTTGCATTGCTCAATATTTACATGTTCTTATTTTATTTGTCCCAATTTTCAACCAATTTAGGGGGGAAAAATTGCTCTTTAAATGTCTTTAAATCACTTATTGGAGACATGTCTGTATCTGGTAACTAGTATTGGTAAAAATGTGAAATGTTAATAAAATAATAAATAAATAAATAAATAAATAACAATAATTTGACTAAAGATCCATGATTATTTTATAAAAAATATTGTATCACATATTGCAATTGCAATATTTACATATTAAACTGCAATATTCATCTATTAAGCATGAAAACACTCCATAAATTCCAGACTATGAGTAAATTGACTGTATTAAATAATTACTCAGGTCTAGGTCGAATTTTATGCAATGATTTTCATATTCTTTAAATATATTTTTTATTTTCAATCTAATATAGGAGTAATTATTATATATTATAGATATAAGGTAGAGAATATACTATTCAATTATTTTTTTCATTTTATTTGTATAGCACTTTTAACAATGGCCATTGTAGCAAAGCAGCTTTACAAAAATAATAGTAAAAATAAATAGAATAAAAATTATCTAAAAGTTTATATGTTACCTAATACACAAATACACGCAAATACACATTCCTTCACAAATAAAACTGACATTATAGGCAGATATTCTTTTTAAATGGGGAAATATTTTAATACTATAGTAGTAAGCCTACACCAGTTAAATGAGACAAGTGCTTATTTAAAAATTTAAAACAAAATCAAAAGAGCTAGATTTGAATGAATGATCACCTTTTGAAATGAAGCAAGGATAAAGGATTTTCTAGCATCTTTGCAAGCGGGAAGAGTTTTACTTAATAGTAGGTTGTGGATTATGTTTAATTTTTAAAATGCAATTAAATACCAGGAATAAACCTACAGATTATTTCTTAATAATTTCCCTAATCCCAAACTTGAAAAACCTAAAACATGAGCCATGATCCTTGTTGCTGTTTACTTTATGTCTGTATTATTTGTAATGTTTGAATTTTGATCATTGATAAATAAATAAAGTCCTCCGTGGTGAGACCCAGGCATAGATAAAGCAATCTTTAGCTACTGTATAATTACTGTATCTGTTACAGTACACAGCTATGTTCTTACAATAGTCACTATGCTGGAAGCATTGAGTATTGATCAGCCATGATTAGCCATGTTGTGACTCAGTGGGAGTGTGTTGGGGAGTGTTAATGTACACAGCAGCTGGTGCTAATTACAGCTTTATGGTCCAATTCTTTTTTTCTCCCTATTTCTGTGTAGAATGGCTTGGGTTTTGATGTATCCCTCAGTTTTTGATTGTTGCTTTGTTTTATACAGTAGTTGATCTAAAATCATATCTCAATACAGACCACAATTTTATTTTTACATCTTACCATCCTATCAAGTAAATATATATCTTGAATCTAGCCAAACCTATCTATAGTTTCTTAAAATAGCAATGCAACGAATATCAAATCTAAGGTATCAAGCTTATTTCTAATGGAATAGGTGAGGTAATATTGCAAGCAAAAAATGTCTTATTCTATTGGCAGATTATTTTACAGTGTAGATTGATTATTTGATTATTTTCCCTTGCAATCACAGGAACATTTGACAAGAAATAAGGTACAAATAAGAATTGAAGATTTTTTTACTACTACATTTTCTAAGATTATTAAGGCTATTCCACATAAATTTGATTACATTTGTGTGTAAATTTCCGTTTATTTTGGCAGATAAATGTGTTAGCCTTAACCATTTATTTTGTGAAAGAAGCAAAATTATCTGATAATAAGACATTTAAAGAAATTTATCCTTGAAATTAGCAACATTTGTCTGGAAATAGGACTAATAATATTACAACTGGTTTGTTAATTTTTATATTTTAGGTGTATAAAAAAGTTAATGAATATAATTACAATTAATGGTCATTTTAATTGACAAACTTGGAAGTGTATCATAATGAAACACTTGCAAGTAATTTATCATAATATACAAAATGCTATTTTAAATATATTTAAGATATTTTTTGACTAGCTTTTGTCATTGTTAGAGTCATTTTTTTTTTTTACCTTAAATTATTATTCACATGAGTTTTAGCACTAGTTCTTATTTACATCTTGAGCAGTTGGATATTTAAAAAAATATGATATTGATATTAACAAATCAGTTGTAATAAATATTCTAAAGAACTTTCTTGAATAATAAAAATTCCTCATAATGCAATATATCAAAATCCACAATACAGTTCCAGACAGTTATTACACGATGAGTTTATCATATCACTCCAGCTCTAATGTATTTACACAACTTTTACTTAGAAGGATAAAATGTGGCCTGGAGTGTGTGTGTGTGTGTGTGTGTGTATGTGTATGTATTTCTCATGAAGTGTAACTGGACTATATTCCCAGGGGCGCATATGGGATGCAATTTCCCCGTCCATCTCTCTTATCAGTTACAGCTACACATGTCACAGTGCTCCACAATCTGCTGCTCCATCTAAACAAAGCTCTCATGTCAAACATCACAGAGGCTCTTCCAGCTCCTGTACATCCGACCACACACTGACCCGACACACTGACCCAACATTCCTAAACCAGCCACATGTATACACATACACACACACACCGGACGCTCTGATTATGATATCAATACTGTGATATAATTACAAACTGATATCATGATTTTTGCCATATTGCTCAACACTAGTTTAAATATACAGCTTCAGTATCGTGCTGTCCATCCTAACCTGATGGACTCTAAAGCAGGAAATGACAAATAATGCTGAGGAACAAGATAGTGTCCGGAACAATGCAGGAGGGCTCCAGGGGGCGCTAATCATTCAGAGATAGCTATATTATAGCTAATCCCAGTTTCGATTTCTTGAAATTTATATTGTGCAATGTTTTAACAGTGAAGCATGAGTGTGTGTTTAAGTGTGTGTTTAAGTGTGTGTGTGTGTGTGTGTGTGTGTGTGTTTTTAGTGTGTGTGTGTGTGTGAGTTTGTGTGATAAATGTTAATTATATCTATGTGTGAGATGTTAATGTCCCCCTT
>JAQMYG010000001.1:2225285-2235755 GCA_030014215.1 Clariallabes teugelsi | reverse complement strand
ATCTGTTTTTGTTAATAAACTATACTTTAAAATGTAATTTAATGAACCCTTTAATTTTTGTGGCTTCAGTCATTGTTAGGATACTCTTTTAAAGCTGGCAGCATTAACAGCTTATATCGAAATATATATCGCTATCGTTCAATATGGGCCAAAAATTATCGAGATTACTTTTTTGCCATATCGCCCAGCCCTAGTTACTAGTAGCTCAACAAAATTAAACTTTATTTTTTGATAGATTCAATTTGATAGAAGCAATTAAACCCCACCTCACATTATTTTTCCATGATTGCACACCCTGAAAAGTCACAGGTTAGGGTCAATTACTCAGTGTCATTCCTAAATTCTGCATTCTATAGAATGGCTGATGAAAAAGGAGTCTCTTCCAGTAATTACTATAGTGAGCCATGCTGACAAGTCATTAAATACTGTATTTGTGTTAAGCACATGTAGTACAGTCCAATATTTTTATTAGCTTTAATTGTTATCAAGTAAATCACAGTCATTTTGGCACTTAATAATAGTAGCAGAATGCTTTCTTTTAAACTACTCTAATAAAACAATTAGAGTATATAGGAAATATACTGTGTTTAAATCTATTGTATCTTCTCATAGTTTGTCAAAGTCCCTCATATACAATCGTAGCAAATAAAATATGATGGTTCCAATCTGGCTTGCAATACACACACCTATTGATGGAGCTGTCTAACACGAACACTGCTGTTCAATATAATTAGGCACCATTGTGCAGCTGGGCCTCAACACATAATGCAGTTTTCTTCACAATTCAACTGCGACCCATGCTCTTGTTGAAAGCAGTGATTTGAGCATGAGACAGCTTGCCACTCCACAAATCACATTTTTTTATACACGCACACACACACACACACACACCAAGAATTTGGTGCATGGGTTAGAAAAATTGAGTGAATGAAGTTTCGCCTTTAGCTGACACATTTGGTAGCCAACAAGCATCAACAAGAATTCTAATTCGATATTTGATCAATCTTCTTTGCACAATTGGTAGTATTCAATCATTTTTTGGGCTTCCTGACAGATTTTTAAGCATAATCTACAAAGGTACGATAAAGTTGAGGCTCCAAAACCTTAAATTGACCGTGCTTTATCCATTCTACCACCAGCTGTGTGTTTGAGATGTGTGTGTGTTTTGACTGTCTTACTGATGATTAGAAGATCATGTTGAAGAATTCTGAGCTGGTCCTCCTTCTCCATTATTATACCCTTTGCTTTGTGCAATGTACCAGTTCTACTGGCAGCGACACAACCCAAAGCATAATGCTACCACCACCATGTTTAATTGTGGGTAACGTGTTCTTGAGGTTGCATGCCTCACCTTTACTCCTTTAAGGCTTTTTTTTAGTCCATCTAAGTCAAGCTTGAAAGTGTTAATTTTGGAGCAGGGTCATATTTTTCTTGGACGACAGCCTTTCAATCCATGGTGATGTAAAACTAGTGACAGTAACTCTGGTGTTCCAGCAGCTTCTCATGTCATGCGTGTGTTTCAGTGGTTCCTCTGTTGTTCCTGACAATCAACACACCTCCCAACACGCAACTGTTTAACGTTTTAGTCTAGGCTTGCCTGAGCATGATTTCCTCTTCAGTGAAGGTTGAGTGGTAACACTTCTGTATTTTTTCCTGCTTGCTTCTGTTATTCTTGGATTTCACTGCTCTAAGTGTAAATGGGCAAATGTTTTTAAGCTGTTCAACATGTGGTTTGCTAATCTCCTCTGCATTACAATAATATCGACCCGTGCAGTTCTGCTGCAAACGGATATAAACGGATGCCTGTGAATTTCCTGCGAATGCATATCTCAAGACTTATCTTCGAAACTTTTATAGATTTCGATCATTTTTGTCAACATTTCTAACTCGCATATAGCAGGAAACGTTTCACCCTATGTCCTGCCATATTGCAGCCATATTGTGCCATGCACAAACTCATTACTCATGACCTTTAAAACGCAGACCTCGTAGGTTATTCTCTTTGGGTTTGCACTGTATATCAACTGATTGCTACTTTTGCTGCCTTCTGTCCAGCTGTACTATATGAGGCTTCTTCACAGTGTGTGTGTGTGTGTGTGTGTGTGTGTGTAAAACCAGAGAGAGATGAAGTAGGTCAGCGCTCTGAGGACTTGACCATGTGGAAACCGAACTGACCCTAGGGGAACGAGACGGCTCATGGGATATGTATGGCCAAAGTATGGGGCAGAAGTGTTGCTGCAGACCGTGTTAGCATTACGTTGCTGTGTTATTGTTTGTGTTAACTCAGCATGCATTTTTCGGCAACATGCCAGGTTGCATAAGACCCCTAAGTATGCGACAGATTCTGCTGTTCATGTCACATCTGATCATGTGACGCCCTGCCGGCTTCCCCCCCGGCTTCTGACATTGGAGTCATCTTTCCAGGCACACATGGGTGGAGAGGTTCATGTGGCGTAATCCTTGTTTCCGCAGCTACTACATCTGTGTGAGTTTATTGACCGTGATTAAAGTTAGAGGCACCTCGTGAGATCTCCTTGAGCATTTGGTTAGGAACGGATGACTGTGATAAGTGAGCGTGCAGCTGTGGAGCTGAGTCTTTTCCTGTTCGCTACGAGGGGGGAAAAAAATATATGATGAGCTGATGCAGTATAAGGAGTGTATTGAAAGTGTACTATGAGTTGCATATTTCGGATTGATTTTTAGTGCGTTTTTTTTTTTTTTTTTTGGTATTTGTAGTCTTGTTACCACATCCTGAGGTAGAGTGAGAAAGGCAGTGACAGACGCAGAGTGTGAGAGGAAGGAAGCAAACACAGGAAAGCTGGGGGTGTCGAGAGTGTATAGCTTCTCTCTAACTTTAATTGTAACAACCGGAGGAGTTGCAGCACGTACTCTACGTTACCGACCATGACCCAGTGTTTATCCAGAGGAAGGATTTCATGTTGTGCTTAATTCTTTGTGTTTCATAGTTCGTTCATCTTCGCCTGCTTTTAAGCCACTCTCTTAACCACACAAACACACCCTTACTAATGGAAAAGTAACACACTTATCGACACAGATACATGATCTCATGTCTTCCCTCCCCCCACTTGTGTTGCTCTAGAAGCCTTTGTGCACCTTCTTAATGCTCTGCTGTATGTCTTCTATGTGATGTGTCGTACATGATGAGCGACTGACACCTCTGTGATACAGTTCTTCGCTTTTCTTAATATGGTACAGAAGTGACACAATGCTACTGTACATACTCAAGCATGGAAGAACTAGCCATCTGGCATGGATTAAAAAAAAAAAAAACATGACATGTAATACACCTGTGTCGTTGCCGTGCTTTTGTGTGCAAGTGTAAGGCATTGTTATTGTGCACGGCTAACCATCCTTGTTATTGATTCGGTCACGACTCTCAGGATCTGCTTGAAAGCCACATCATCTGCAGGGTGGTCTCATCTAGTGGATTCATGACCATAAATTACCCCCCTGGCTCGGCCTGTGTATGTGTGCGTGTGTGTGCGTGTGTGTGTGTGTGAGGGAGAAAGAGAGAGATCGCAAGCCATACATCTATGTGTGGTCTGCTGCCGGTCGCTGAGCATAATGCAAGGTCACAAGCATCAACACATGACAGGAGAGAAAATGAGAAACAGGGAGAATGAGGGATGAGAAATGGAGGAGAGTAGAGAGCTAGGAGAACAAGAAAGCATATTCATATCCATCCTTGTATTTATAGCAAGCCTGCGGGGAGTGGGGAGAGATGGAGGCGGGGCTTACTTTATGACATCCTCTCTCGGCAAGGGATTGGTGGGGTCTGAGTGTGCACTCGTGTGTATGTGTGTGAGTGCATGAGTGTGGTGAGGAGCTGTTTTCTTGTGTGTATTCAAGTGCAAGAGTGTAGAGAGAGGAGGGCTATTTTGAATGCGCACCTCAGTGAGGAAGAGAGAGAGAGAGAGAGAGGGAGGGAGGAAAGGAGGAGAGAGGGACGACTGTGTTGAATGTGTCACAAGGAGAGAAATCAAATTGGTGCGTGAAATCTGTGTGACTCAAACACAGGGTTCTCTGTTTCCAAGGGTGAGGAGGCAAAGGAGAAAGTGAGGGAGAGAGAGAGAGAGAGAGAGAGTGACAGACAGAAGGCTACAGAGAATGAGGTAAGGCTTTGGTGTTGTTTATTATTGATGCATGTGAATCAGAATTACTGTCTGTGTGTATATATGTTTGTGTGTGTGTGTGTGTGTGTGAGTGAATGCCTGCCTGCAAAGCCCTTTTGATTCACTCACACACACATGCATGTTTGTGCATGCATGAGAGAAACTGCTTCATTAGCAGGAAGCATTCTTTTCCTACAGCAGTAACTTCACCAAGATTGTCTGAACAAGGGCTTATTTATGATCGAGGAATAATAACAGTCTTTCATCTTGTCTCAGTATGTCTCGTATCTACAGTATGATCTATATCTATATGCACATATCTGATCTATATCTATATCACATTACCTGTTTGTGTGAAGGCTATTTGTCATTTTAATTGCCTTGAGATATATGTGTGTGTGTTTGTATGTGTGTGTGTTTGTATGTGTGTGTGTTTGTATGTGTGTGTGTGTGTGTGTGTGTTTGTGTGTGTAGGGTTTTCGGGGAGCTGTGTGGGCTGCGGTGAGAAAGGTTTCCGCTACTTCACTGAATTTTCCAACCACATCAACCTGAAGCTGAGCACGCAGCCCAAAAAGCAGAAGCACTTAAAGTACCACCTGGTGAAGAACTCGCAGGGGGCGCTGTGTAAAGGCACAGTCATCTGCTGGAAAGGTAGAGCACTTGTTCATTCAGCCAATGGTGAAATTATACATTTACATTATAAACATCCTAGTTTATCAGGCTACATTTTTATCTTATTATACATCAGAGGGTTGAGAGGCCTTGCTCAATTCACTAACATATTAATTGATTAATTCATAAACTCATTAACATGTTTACTTGTTAATTTATTCATTCCTTCATTCATATATTTATGCACCTATTCATTCCTTTGTTCACTCAGTCAAATGTTCACATTTTTATTTATCTGCGTGTTTATCTGTTTATGTATATGTAAAGTAGTCACACATTTATTCATTTTCCTCATATTTTATTTGTATTATCTGTCTTGATTCAGTAAGTGAATGAAATTAATATACTGTTCAATAAATTCTTAAGCACTTTAGGCAAAAAACTGAAATATGTGTTGCATTGTTCTGTTGTGAGACTCTCTTGATCTTTGACCTTTCAGCACAAATAAAATCTGCCAATATATAGAAAATGTTTTCAATTATTTTTATGATTATGTTTTTTTACTTTGTGTTCTTTATTGCAGACTGTAAGATGAGGCAGTTCTCCAGCTTGTCTTCATCCAAACCCAGCTCATCATCCTCACTCAGCAGCAAAGAGAACGGAGGAGCCAACAGTCACAGCCCGTCGTCTTTCTCCCTCTCAGGTGTGTGTGTGTGTTTGTGTGAGTGAGTGAGTGAGTGAGTGAGTGTATGAAATGTAATACTCTCTCATTTCTTACAGCAACTAAAAGAAACACTAGTAAGTTATGTGTGTATGAAATCTTTAAAACAGATTCCCCTCCAGCACGAGGGCAGACCAGTTCATCTCCAGGAATTTTTGGGACTCCAGAAGTCACACGCGAATGCAACTTCCTGAAACCTTTGAGTACAACACCACACACCACTAAACCTTTACCTATAGGTATGCACACACACACACACACACACACACACACACACACACACACACACACACTCATTAAGATATGAAAATAAGTGAGAGGTCCATTAAAAACGCATTAGGTATTGGAAATCAATTTGTGTTTGTGTGTGTGTGTCTGTGTTTAGTACCCACTGCTTTGCGTGTTAATGGCCTGACAAATGGATTAGGCGTGGAAAGCAGGCCCACTCTGCTAAGCCCCAGCCATTCAAACCCTCTGGCCACGCCCACACATGGCTACCGGCCAATCAAACAAGGGGACAGTCCAGGTGAGAGCCTGAAAACAAATCACACTCATTTAAGTAATAATGTTACCAATTCATAATGGATTTTGGAATATACATATAAAATGTAATATGATGTTATATGGCCCACTATTTTTCACATATGCATCAATATGCCATGGCCGCTGCTTCCTTGGAGCACTTTTGGTAGGTCCTGACCACTGCAGAATGGGACATCCCACAAGAGTTGTAGTTTTGGCGTTGCTCTGATCCAGTCATCTACAGTAGACCTTACAACTTGGTCCTTGTCAAAGTCGCTTACATCCTTACACTTGCCCATTTTTTCTGCGTCCAACATGTCAACTTTAGGGACAAAATATTCATTTGTTGCCTAATTTTTTGCCACACACCTCCAGGTATTGTTGCACTAAGATTTGTAACTCTAGCTACGGGGGGCCACATTGTGATGTCTAAAAGACTGACTCAGAGAAACTCCAAAACTGCAGCTCCCGGTCACAAATTCGCCAAGAAGGGAAAACCAGACATGGGTGGCCAAGACTTACTGATGCATATGTGGAGTGAAGGCTGGCCTGTGTAGTCTGATCCAATAGAAGAGCTAATGTAGCTCAAACTGATGAAAAGGTAGTGCTGGTTCTGATAGAAAAGAGTCAGAACACAGTGCAAAACTGTTTTCAGGTACCTATTCAACATTAGGTAGATTGTCATAATGTCCCATGTATTCTGTGGACATATCAGTATGTTGTTCTGACATTTATGCTCACATAATTTTTGCAGCATCCTCTGCCATGGCATCAGGGCCTCCAAAAAAGCGTCATCGTAGTTGGCACCCACCTCCAGTAATGCCTGTTCCTGCCACTGCAGTCCCAGTTCCTGCAATTCGTCCACACCCATGCGGTCCAGGTTGGTCTACAGACATTGTGTGATCTTTATCACCATTCTCATTCCACTACACAGGACATAATTTACTTATATTACTAATATTAATTACACTAATTTTGTTATATTTATTATTATTGGTTTTGTTTTTACCATGGACGCCATGACAGATTTGTGTTGCACTCCAGTCCCAGGTTCGCTGTTCTCCCTGACCAATCAGGCATCTATGTCAGCGTCTGGTGTCATACAGCCTCAGCCAATCACAGCAGGAGAAACTGTGATCGTTCCTGATAACCTGCTGAACACCTGTGGCGTTCGACCCATCATTCTCATTGGTGATTCCCCTCCCCACACACTTCCAAACACAGAGTAACATACTGATTTTAACCTTGTTACTTATTACTGAGGATAAGGTTAAGGATTGGCTTTAGTAGCTGAGCATTAATTAGTAGAATTAATAATTAGGTAATTTTAAGGATATTAAGACAAACACGTGTGTGAGATGACTCCTCACCCTGTACTCCTTCTCCCTCTGCAGGTCAAGGTGCTCTGCCGTATTTCTTCGGCAATGTGTGTGATGTTGTGGTGAGCCCCCTGCTGGTCAGCTGCTATAACTACAGCCAGCTGAGTGAGAAGAGCCTGGTGCCGCTGGGAGTGTCACCAAGCCAAATCCCGGCCTCAGAGACACTAATCCTGCTCACGCTGCAGTACCTTGCACGCCTTGGTAACACGCTGACATGCATATAATAATAATACTAAAGGAATCTGGATTGTGATTGGTGAGAAGTTTCTATATCACAATGATTGTCATAATCATAGGTTCGGAGCAGATCCCAATGCGTGAGGAGTTTGAGCAGATTGTGCTCAAGGCTGCAGTGTGTGGGGCTGCCGTCCCCCCCATCACTGCTGTCCAACTGCCCTGGTTGGCACGAGTCGAGGCAAGTGTATCAGGTGGAAGTGTTCAGGTTCTACTTGCTCAGAACTCTCTGGGTGAGGGAATTGCTGAAACACTACGCTCACTCAGTGAAAACACACACATGCAACACCAACAAATGCAACGGCTGCCCAACTATGTACTGATCATCCACACATCGGCCACCACCGGAGTCTCCGAGTTCTGCGTCATGGTGCTCGGTGAGCAGAAGGCCACTTGTCATCACAATCTAACATACACTTGAGTGTGTGAGTTTCGTGCTTATATGATCATGTGTGTTTGTGTATATCAGGTAAATACCAGTCGAGGGCACTGGCTGAGGGAATGCTTACCACGAACGAGTTTTTGAAGGAGATCAGCTATGAGCTCATCACGGGGAAGGTGTCCGTCCTGGCTTCACACTTCAACAACACATCACTAGGTCAGTGTAATTTATGTAAGAGCTCTCACTTGAAAGAAATTACTAAAGAATTTTAAAAGAGATAAATTTTTATTAGAGATGCTACCTGGG
Source organism: Clariallabes teugelsi (assembly GCA_030014215.1). Classification (NCBI taxonomy): domain Eukaryota; kingdom Metazoa; phylum Chordata; class Actinopteri; order Siluriformes; family Clariidae; genus Clariallabes; species Clariallabes teugelsi. Next base: position 2,227,466 of record JAQMYG010000001.1, on the reverse strand, counting down.
AGGAATAAACGGCAGTAAATAGCTGAGAGACAATTTGCCCCCCAAAAAACCTACCTGAAAGATAGAAACTAAACTGAATTGCCTGGAATCTTGCCTGAGAAGAGTTACAAAATATGTCTTGTCAGGGAAAACATTCCTAATATTATCAGAGTTTTTACTTTATAAGTTTTAAGCTTTTAAACACATCACTAAGTCAGTTCACAATTGAAACACCTTGCTAAGTCAGGTGTACAACTTTTCAGTTAAACTTCATTGTTTCATTGTGCTGTTTAATTGACTTAACAACACTACATTTATATTTTAGGTAAATCATAAGATCGTATTAAGGTGTGTGTGTGTGTGTGTGTGTAGGTGATAATCTGGAGAAAGAGTTGGTGCGGTACCAGCGGAGGAGGAAACAGCAAGCCGAGCACAGTGACTCTGTTCATTCACAGGAAGAAACAGACATGAAAGTTGACCCAGGGACAGGTTAGACAACTACTTTTTCTCATTTTCAGAATTTTTATTTTTCATCATTTTATATTTATCTGTCAAATACTAATGTTAGCTTTGATGTCCCGGTGTGTGTCTCAGAGGCTCTGAGTGAGGTGTTTCAAATTTACCCCCCGCAACTGACTGTGGCTCGGAGTCTCCTCTCTCTGGTGTGTGGCATCGCAGACTCTAACAGCCAGAGCCTAGACTTGGGTCGATTTTGCAAGGTCGACTTCCTAGTGCTTGTCCCTCCATCAAACGTCCTTCTTCATCAGACAGCAAGACGCATCTGTCAGTCAGGTGAGGCTAGAGAGCATGTCTGAGGGAATATGTGTAAGGTAAATTAAAATGTTAACAGGAAGAAGTTAAAAGGAAAAACTTTCTATAGAATGAAACATTGAATGAGTCATTAGGATAAGCAGCCTGAGAACCTACATGATGGAAAATACTTGAGGACACGTTAGAGAACCTGTCACCTGAAGCATACTTTGGATACAGTGACCATAGGAAAATATTCTCTGATTTCTTACCAGAGACACATTACCTGAGAGAACACAGAAAAGAAATATTAAATATAAAAGAAGAGAGAGCATACATAATATAGTGTTACCTGGCAGAGACATATTCTTTTTAGTCATGCTTATTCTACTGACTTTCCGGACAAAAGAATTACTTGAGAAAATTGCAAGTGAAATATTACCATATATTTTATCCGTGAATTGTAGATTTAGAGAAAGCGTATGACAGGGTGCTGAGAGAGGAGGTGTGGTATTGTATGAGGAAGTCTGGAGTGGCAGAGAAGTATGTTAGAGTGGTGCAGGACATGTATGAAAGCTGTAAGACAGTGGTGAGATGTGCTGTAGATGTGACAGAAGGTGGAGGTGGGTCTGCATCAAGGATCGGCTCTGAGTCCCTTCTTGTTTGCTCTGGTGATGGAGAGAATGACAGATGAGGTTAGACAGGAGTCTCCATGGACAATGATGTTTGCATAAGACATTGTGCTGTGTAGCGAGGGCAGGGAACAGGTGGAGGAAAATCTTGAGAGGTGGAAGTACACTCTGAAAAGCAGAGGAATGAAGGTTAGCCATAGAAAGACAGAATACATGAGAGGAACCTAAGTGGAACATAAGGCTACAGGGAGCAGAGTTAAAGAAGGTGTAGGACTTCAAGTACTTAGGGTCAATGGTCCAGAGCAACGGAGAATGTGGAAAGGAGGTGAAGACGCGTGTACAGGCAGGTTGGAATGGGTGGAGAAAAATGGGAGGTGTGTTATGTGACAAAAGAATATCAGCGAGAATGAAAGGAAAGGTATACAAGACAGTGTTGAGACCAGTGATGCTCTACGGCTTATAGACAGTGGCACTGAAGAAAAGAAAGGAGGCAGAGTTTGAGGTAGCAGAGATGAAGATGTTGAGGTTCTCTTTGGGAGTGACAAGTATAGATAGGATCAAGAATTAGTTCATCAGAGGGACAACCCATGTTAGCTTTTTTGGAGATAAAGTCAGAGATTGAGGCCTGATTGAGGTGGTTAGGACATGTTCAGAGGAGAGATTGTGAGCATATTGGTAGAAGGATGTTGACGTTGGAACTGCCAGGAAGGAGGTCTAAAGGAAGGCCAAAGAGGAGATCTATTGATGCAGTGAGAGAGGACATGAAGTTAGTTGGTGTGAGAGAAGAGGATGCAGAGGATAGGGTTAGATGGAGGCAGAA
>JAQMYG010000001.1:2148627-2160212 GCA_030014215.1 Clariallabes teugelsi | reverse complement strand
AAAAATACCAGAGACAAAGAATTCATCTGACTTCGTGTCGTGTTTGGCGAATCTGAAACGAAGCTACGCGTCAGAACTAATGGAATAACGCGACCACATCCACACGCGTGAACAATTTAAAATGTTTAAACATGTTTAATTTTTTTGCTGGTCCTTGCGGAAGCTTGCGGACTTTGCTGAACTTCGCGGAACGTCGGCGGGCAATCGCAGCAGTTCACGGTGACTAACCTTGCATCTCTGCATCTCACCGTGAGTCAAACCACACAGGTGAGATAGGGGTATTAGGCACCATGAGCCGCCTTGAGTGAACGCCCGACATTCCGCAAAGATCTTCAAGGTCCGCCAGCTTTCGCATGTTAACCATGTTAAATTTTTTTTTTCACGTGGAAAAATGGAATCGTAATCACGGCACCAAAACTCCCGCTGAATCATGATGAACCGCACTTACTGTCACGCTCTCAGCTCTTCTCGCTGATCAAAGACCTCGTCTGTCATTTGACATTTCCTTTCCCACGGTGTCATCGCTCCTCCCGGACCGCCCCACTGGCACACCAGTTTCTCATCTGGAGCTCATTTCTTCCGGCTTATAAGGAAGCGCAGCACGTTGTCTCGCCGATGGATTATTCTGTGTTGCATCGCCGCAGATTTCTCGTGCTTTTGTTCATGTTAGTTTCACTTTGCCAACTTCGCTTGTTTTCTCGTTTTTGCCTCTCGTCAGAGTCATGCTCGCCACCAGGGACATCCACCTAAGCACACTCTCACGCAAGCTCTCTCCATGTTTCATCGGCCCATTTACGGTAACCAAGATAATCAACCCGTGCGCCATCCGACTTTTACTGCCCTCGTCCATGCGATGTATTCACCCCACCTTCCACGTGTCCCAGCTACAACGCATCGTAACGTGTCCTCTAAGTATACAGATTTTACGCCTCAGACCCACGCTCGCGCTCTCTCGACTACGGCTCATCTTCACATCTCGGCATTGACTCCACGCATTCGGATTTCACGGCTCCAAGCTCGCACACCTGTTGACACAGTCACGCGTCTATGGAGCTCGACCAAAGTCACTCATGCCCTGCTTCTGCACCTGCTTCTGGATCCATCCACCAAGCCCAAGAGCCATGCCCCTGACAGAATAATCCAGCCACATCATGGAACCAGCAGGATTGGACAGAATGAGACAAGCACTGGAAAATCAAGGTGCGCTCCTTGGAAAACACCAGGAGGAACTCGCCACCACCAGGCAGACACTTGTCACAGCCCGGGTGCAGCATCTCACCACCTATGGAGGAGAACCGGGGAACCTCTAGATCTTTCTTATCCCAATGTTCACTGATTTTTGAGCTTCAAGCCTCCACCTTCTCAACACAAAGATCCCGGGTGGCCTATGTGATCACGCTCCTCACCGGAAGGGCCCGGGAGTGGAGTACGGCGCTCTGGGACGCTGATGACCCATGTTGCGAAAGCTTTGAAGACTTTTCAGGAGCGATGAGGAGGGTCTTTGATCATGCTCACGTCGGCAGGGAGGCCGGGACCAGACTACTGTGCCTTCGCCAAGGGTCACGCCCCGCGTATGACTACGCCATTGAGTTTCAAACCCTAGCCATCTCGAGTGGGTGGAATGACAGAGCCCTAGCAGATGTTTTCCTGGAAGGGTTGTCAGAGGCACTCAAGGATGAGCTAGTCGCCCGAGAACTTCCCTCTGACCTCCACGAACTTATGGATCTCGCGGGGAGGATTGACTCACGTCTTCGTTCTACACGACCGACCCGGAGGTCACCCACCGCCAGGAGATCACCTTCTCCCAGGACACCCCGCCTGCCCTCTCCTCCATCTCAGAGCAATCAGGACGAGCCCATGCAGATGGGCAGAACCCGCACCTCCGAGCAGGAGAGACGCCGCCGCCTGGAGAGAGCCTGCTTCTACTGCGGGGGTTCAGGTCACATACTCAAGGACTGCCCGGTAAAAGGAGGTGCCCTCTAGTCAGACTGGGAGCCCTAGAGGGCGCTTCTTCCGACAGACTCCCAGAACATTGCCCCCTGCTGTCCGTAATGCTAATTAATAATGGCCAAGCCCACTCTAATCGGGCTCTCGTCGACTCCAGCTCTGACCAGAAAATGATCAGCGCAGCCACTGTCAGGGCTCTCAGGGTTCCTTGCACATCTCTGGGCACTCCGCTGGCAGTTCAGGCCCTAGATGGAGTCCCCTCCCGTCCATCACACACAGAACGCTTCTGCTTACTCTAAGGTCGTCAGGTAATCATTCTGAGGAGATCTGCCTCTTTGTTATGAATAAATCTCATGCCGCCCTGGTCCTGGGCCTCCCCTGGTTAACTCTCCATGGCCCTCAGATTGACTGGACCAAGCTGGGTTGGAGCCCCTCCTGTGCGACATCATGCGTTCATTCTGCTCATCACGCGCTCCCCACTCCAGCCAAGCCTGAGGAGACTCCGGATTTCTTCAATGTCCCCACTGAGTACCACGATCTCAAGCAGGCCTTCAGTAAGACCCAGGCCATGTCGCTCGTCGTTTATACTCCTTAACCCACCAAGAGAGAGATGTCATGAACACATGCATCACAGAAGCCCTCGCCGCAGGAATCATCCACCTGTCCTCCTCCCCTGCGGGGGCAGGATTCATCTTTGTGAAGAAAAAAGACGGGTCCCTACGCCCCTGTATTGATTATAGGGGGCTTAATGAGATCACTGTAAAGAACCGCTACCCACTTCCACTCTTGACCACCACCATTGAACTGCTCCAGGGGGCTGAAGTATTTACGAAGCTAGATCTACGAAACGCTTATCATCTGGTCCGTATCAGGGAAGGTGACGAATGGAAGACAGCCTTCAACACCCCTACGGGGCATTATGAGTATTTGGTCGTCCCCTTTGGTCTGACAAACGCCCCCGCCATCTTTCAATCCCTCGTTAAAAATATCCTGTGTGATTTTTTTAATTATTTTGTATTCGTCTACTTGGATGACATTTTAATTTTCTCCCGAGGCCTGGAGGAACACCGGCATCATGTTCACCAGGTTCTACAGAGGCACTTAGAAAACAACCTCTACATTAAGGCACAGAAGTGCCTCCACCGCATTCTTCGGCCTTGTTATTTCCCCTTCCAGGATCGAGATGGAGCCAGACAAGGTCCAGGCAGTCTCCGAGTGGCCAACTCCGACCTCACGACGAGACCTACAGCGGTTCCTGGGCTTCGCCAATTTTTACCACCGCTTCATCCGTGGTTACAGCTCTGTCGCTGCCCCACTCACCTCCCTGACCTCCACGAAAACCCAATTCTGCTGGAACACGGGGGCGGAGAAGGCGTTTGCTGATCTTAAGAAGAGGTTTATCTCCGCTCCCATCCTCATTATCCCAGATCCTTCTCGCCAGTTCGTGGTGGAAGTCAACGCCTCCAACACCGGTGTCGGGGGCATTCTTTCCCAGAGGTCTGCCCAGGATAATAAGATGCACCCTTGCGCATTCTACTCCCGTCGCCTATCACCAGCCGAGAGTAACTACGACGTAGGAGATGGAGAACTCTTGGCCATCAAACTGGCTCTGGAAGAATGGAGACATTGGCTAGAGGGAACTGAGCTTCCATTTTTGGTTTGGACAGACCATAGAAATCTCGAGTACCTTCGAACCGCCAAGAGACTCAACGCACATCAAGCTCGATGGTCATTGTTTTTTTCATGGTTTAACTTTGTTCTGTCCTATCGGCCAGGCTCAAAGAAAGCTAAGCCAGATGCCCTGTCATGCCAGTTCCCCTCTTCTAAGGATCCCACACCATGCGACATCATTTTGCCTTCCCCCTGTCTCGTCACAGCCTTGAGGTTAGACAATGAGACCAAGGTGCAAGAGGCCCTGACCCAAGAGCCCGGCCCAAGTAATGTCCCCCCAAATCGCCTCTTCGTCCCCGCTCATCTACGTTCTCAGGTCTTGGAATGGGCCCACGGTTCCCGATTGTCTTGCCACCCAGTAGCTGCCCGGATCCGCTTCATTACACAACAGCGATTCTGGTGGCCCACGCTAGGAAGAGACATCTCCAGGTTCGTGGCAGCCTGCGACATCTGCGCCCGAGTTAAAGTTGACAACCGACCATTGGACTGGAGGTTCCTTCAGCCCAACGATTCATCCACTGCTGTAAACAAACATGGCTATGAGCAAGGCGAGCCCTGTTATGAGCTGTTGCCTCATACAAGAAACAGGCGGACAGCCATCGCTCCAAGACCACCAGGTATCACATAGGAGACAGAGTCATGCTCGCCACCAGGGACATCCACCTAAAGACACTCTCACGCAAGCTCTCTCCACGTTTCATCTGCCCATTTACGGTAACCAAGATAATCAACCCGTGCGCCATCTCTTTTACTTCCCTCGTCCATGCGACGTATTCACCCCACCTTCCATGTGTCCCAGCTACAACGCATCATAAAGTGTCCTCTAAGTATATGGATTTTACAGCTCAGGCCCACGCTCGCGCTCTCTCGACTACGGCTCATCTTCACGTCTCGGCATTGACTCTACGCATATGGATTTCATGGCTCCAAGCTCGCGCACCTGTTGACAGAGTCACGCTTTTACGGAGCTCGACCAAAGTCACTGACGCCCTGCTTCTGCACCTGCTTCTGCATGCTTCACATTGTTTCTGAAGCTGGCAAAGAGTGTTTGTCAAAGTGTGACGAAGTGTGACTGTTTGTCAATCTACTATGATTGTATATCCGGTTAATTTCACCACCACTACAGGTTACATGAAAATATCAGCGACAGTTTGATGATTTAATTTATATATTTGTCTATTTTGGCATGCTATTGATAAGTTAACCCGTGTCGAAATAAACGATATTGAAAGAATTTTGTGCAATGTTTAATTTTCATAGAAAATGCTGTCTTTCTTAACGCTGTCATGCAAAAGGAGTGGAAAATCGATTCCTGAGCAACCGATGTTACCTTGTAACGTCGGACGTCTAAGGGACAGTTCGGGAAACACACTTAGAAAAGTAATCAACTTACAGTACGTAAGATTTATCTTAAGAGTCTTCTTAGCGCGCTAAGAGTGTGCGTTATCGGGAACCGGGCCCTGGTTAAGTATCGCATCAAGATTTCAGACTGGCAACATTATAGAGAAAAAAAATTATGAACTAACTGAAGTAGTTGTTTCAACTTCTCTTCAATTGTTTCCTAGTGGTAATATGGCCTATTTCCATTTTCCAAGATCCTGGTAATGTTGTGACGTAGCCTACGGCACTAGTGTTAAAGAGGGAAAAGAATATTGTAACTGTAAATGCCAAAGATGTGACAGTTCATGAGAAAATCCATCTGATAAACTGCTGTGTATTTTGTATTTGTAAGGAATTTCCAAAGAAGAAGAGCAAGCTTTAGTCATAGTGGAGGAAAATGACGAAAAAGGACAAGAAGAGGGAGAAGAAAAACCAGGACAAAGGAGAAAAGTGAGAAAAAGGGATAAAGATTTGAAACAAGAAGGAAAAGTGGAGATGGTGAATGAATTAAATGGAACGGAAAGAGAAGTGAAAGAGATGAATGAGCAAACTGAGGTAGAAAAAGAAGTGAAAATGAGGAATGAACAGATTGGACAAAGAAAGGAAGTGGAAAAGAAGGAAGAACAAATGAGACAAAAAAGAGGAGTGGACAAACAAATGGGACAAAAAGGAAAGCTGGAAAAGCAAAATAAACAAACAGAACAAGAAAGGGAAGTGGGGGGAAAAGATGAACAAATGGGACAAGAAATGGAAATAAAAGAGAGGGATGAACCAACAAAGCAAGAAACAGAAGTGGGAAAGAGGGATGAACAAACAGGACAAGAAGGAAAGTTGGACGTGGTGAATGTATTAACAAAAAATGAAAGAAAAGTGGAAGAGAGAGATGAACAAACTGCACAACAAAAAGAGGTGGAAAAGATGGATAAACAAAGAGAACAAGAAAGGGAAGTGGAAAAGAATGATGAACAAATGGGGCAAGAGACAGAAGTGGAAGAGAGGGATGAACAAAAAATACAAGATGGAAATTTGGATGCAGTGAATGCCTTAACAGAAATAGAAACAGGAGTGGAAGAGAGGGATGAACAAACAAAGCCAGAAAGAGAAGTGGAAAAGTGGAATAACCCAACAGGACAAGAAGGAGTAGAAGAGACAGAGACAGTGAATGAATTAACGGAAAAAGACAGAGGAGTGGATGAACATACAAGCCATGAATGAGAAATAGAAAACAGTGAATGAAGTGAATAGTCAAGAAAGAGACTTGGACAAGGATACAAAAAAGTGTATTAAATAACATCAGATTTAGCAGCTCAAAGTTTTCTAGATATTGATCCTTTAATCAGACATTCCTGAATTAATAAGTAGGTTTATTCCTCATTTATTCTTAAATATATGCAATCTTTAAGACTCAGCCTTTATTTGTGTACATTTTTACAATATGACAAAAAGGCATCAGAAATACTTATTTTTTGAACAATGACTTTACACTTTGAATATTTTTTTTTCTCCTAAGGTTTATGTAATTAACCTGAGAAATTAAAGATTTCAATGTTTAAAATTTCCATGTTGTAATTTAAGACACCAAAAATTGTTATTTAAAAAAAATGCTGAATCAGACAAATCATCTCTGAGACACCATCATTGTTGAGGGGAGGAAGACAGAGGGCTTGGATTTAGATAGATAAGGGTATGACAAATCACCCACATACACACGTCACCTGACTGATTCATAAATGATAACAAGTGGCCTGAGCATCTCTGTAATGAGAACACTGTCCTGTAAATCCTTAATAATGATCTGGAATACTGCAGATCTGAGGAACTGAGAATGGGTGTTCATGGTGCATTGCATTCTGGGTAGTGGTGTCTACGATGTTTTAGGATGCACAGCTGCGATCAGTTGAAGGGAAATTTATGAGTAATAAGCCAAGCAGGCATATGTCACACTGAGAGGATCTCGGCATGGGAGCATGAAAGAGGAAAACCATGGCTTTATAATAAATAAATAATTTCTGGAAGTTCAAGGATGATGTCAGAAGGGCTCATTCACAAAAATTCTGATTTTGTGACAACAGAAACTGTGCAATCAAATGGTTGCACCTCAGTGGGACATAGTCAGGCACTTTTAGCAACTGAGCCACGACAATACCAATAGTTTGGCTTTAATTTATATCATTCTATAGCGGATACTGTAGCTGTACTTTCTATTTCAATACATTTCCGCATGGAGTTGTGTTACATAAAACCGTTGGGTTGTAGCATTTGAACTAGTAATACCGCCACCTGCTGACTTTTATGCATACCATAATTGTGTCATTTGTCATCCCTCTGTGAATCAATTATGTTTTCAAATAATGAGTCATAACTAAAGTAATTTTTTTATTATTATTATGGAATCACCTGGTACAGTATGCAACATGAGTCAATGTTAATGCAGTATATGCACCTCGCATTCAAATCATGGTTTATGGTTTCATATTAACACCGGTACAGTGCGGATGTGGTTAGCACAATGGCTTCACATCTACAGTGGTTTGATTCTCTCCTTTGTTCTGTGTGCCCTGATTGGCACCATGTCCAGGGCGTACCGGAGTCTCAGTGATTCCGTGTATAGGGTAGGTACTATAGAGAAAAATGAATGCATGAATAAACACTAGGGCACATGTTATTCACATGAAAATCAAGGAAACCCATGTCCCCACTTTGACATGGGAGGATTTTCACTTCTGTACACAGAAATCCCTCACTGCCCCAACTGTCAAATCCACACTCCACCAAGTCTTTCATACCAGTAGTAAGAATGGTTATTGCAATTATTAATAAAGCAAACCTTCATTATTTCTCCAAGTTCTTAAGTTGGATAATATTAAAACCACCACAATATCACAATTTTCACAACTTAATGCTTTGTGTTCTTCGTGTCACAAACATATTCAGATTCAGATAAAGCCAAAGTGATTAAAGAACAAGAATATCTCACCACTGATACCTCACAGAAAAAAAAAACATCTCCAACCAGTATCATCCAGAATGATGTCTTTTGCATCTCCATGTTTAACCAGTCTCTCCGCATAAAGTGCCTTGCAAAAGTACTTATAAACCTTGAACCCCATATTTTGTCACGTTACAACTACAAACGTAAATGTATATTATTGAGATTTTATGAGATCCAATCTGGAGATGCTGCAGAGATCCACAACTCAAGTAGGAGAATCTGTCCACAGGACAACTATTAGTCATTCACTCCACAAATCTGGCCTTTATGGATGAGTGGCAAGGAGAAAGTCATTGTTAAAAAAATCCATAAGAAGTCTAGTTTGTAGTTCCACATGGCTTGCCGCAAACAGCCAACGGGAATTGTTTGGTAGAGTGCACGACTAAAAGTTGTCGTGTGAACAGTTTCTCCCCCTGAGCTGTGGATCTCTGCAGCTTCTCCAGATTAACCATTTGCACTTTAGTTCACTTCCTCCCCTCCGTTCCTCTCCATCTACAATGTGTGCGTTATTATCATTAAATGCATGCACCTTTAGATGAAGGTACAATGCTGACATTGTTCATTGACTTGTTGCTCGTCCTGTGCTGAATCATACACTTGGTTTTTGCCAAATATAGAGCTTGAACAATCTTCAACACCTTGCTCTATATTGCACTTCTTGCATTTTGGATGAACGAGTCTCTGGTGTCTTCCAAACATCATTTTCATTTACCTAGACACACACACACACACCATGTAAGCAATTCCAAGCTTCCTCCATTGACTCTGGGTCTCTGGTCTGTCTGTGTCTGTGTCTGTGTCATTAAATCTCTGTACGTATTGCCATTCTGTTACAGTGCTTGTATCAGATTTCTTTGAAAAACATAAAAAGGTTTACACTTTGTGGGTGTGTTCCTACTCGTGTGTGTGTGTGTGCCAAGTGCTGCCGTTCAATGTGCTTGTGACAGCGGAAAACATCAGCACTGTGTTTCACTTTGATGTGAGATGGTGTGAATAGTAAGTGTGCATGCACATGTGTGTGTATGCGGATATATGTGTGTGTTATGACCTGAGGCAGCGTTCAGAGTGTAATGGCCTTTCAGAGATGCAGCGTCTCTCCGTTACGCTCTGCGGGCTTCTCGCTTCCTGCCTCTGTTCCTGGGGTGAGTGTGAACAAATAAAATGACAGATGTGTAGTTTAACATGTGTAGATATATACTTTAAACACACCTGGTGTGTATATGTTGTGTGACTTCAGACAATACAGCACAGAACATGTGTTAAGGGATTTCAAATGCTTCAAAAATAACTTTCTATTTTATGACATAAATCAAGCTGCATTTTTTTTCTACTTTATGTTAAATATTTCATATTAATAGTAGTTTCAGTACAAACTGTTACACGTGAATTTCCTGTGTTAGCACCATGGACCTACAGCTCTGTAGATAAAACTGTTACTAAAAAAAGTTAATAATTTGACACTATTTTCAACAGTAATGAAATGCTACATTGGTGTGTGTGAGTGTGTGTGATCAATTAGGAGTTACTACAGTGCAAAAAGTAAAAACAGTGCATGAAACCCCAATTAATATACATGGTATGTTTTAGCTAACTAGCTAGCTAATAAAGGTGTTTAGCTAAAACTACTTTGTGCAGCGTACATTGTAAAGGGACCTAGAGAGGTGCCAGCAGGCTTAAATAGATAAGTTAAAAACAAATAAATGATCAAATAAATAAATAAATTAATTGATTGATTTAGTACAAAACAAATCCATTTTCAATGGTCTTAGTGCCGTCGTTGTAGCAAAATATTTATAATCGTAACATTACGGAAGTGGCCACAGCACACACTGTATACCAGTAAAATATTTAAATTAAATTTGAATTGAAATTCAGTTTAATTCATATTCAATTTAAAATCTTTATTAATTGCAGCGCCACATAACTTTGTCTTGTTGCAGCTGCTTGGTTCAATATTCAAAAAGATGAAAAAGATGAAGAGCAGAAAAGAAAAAGAAATCCCACTACAAAATCGTAAAGCAAATAAAATAAATTGAGGTTTACGGTAGACACCGGCGTTATACAGTGTAGTGAACAGTAATTACAGTGATAGAATTGCATAATTAATAGATATTTTAATGATCAAAAGTTGAATATGAAGATGCAATTATGTTAACAAAAATAAAGTGTTTTTCTACACATTTATACTGATAATTATTTTATATATTTATTATTTTAGTATTTCGTTATTTTCCAGTGATTTTCTTTTTTAATAAAGAAAGCTCCTCTAAAATATCTACTCATATTGACTGCAATGATTAATTGATTGTAATCACTTTCACTAAGTGCTACATAAATACAAACCTGTGTACATTTATGCATGTGTATATGTGTTAAATTGTATATTTATGTTACATACAGTATATTGTGGACATGTTCAATATATGCTTCATATTGGTACAATATTTTAATAATATGTTGCTTTTTACATTACAGGTGTGTATTTAGCATATTTGTTGTTGACCACAATGCATTGGTCTCTGCTGTGGCGTGTTTAGCAAAGTGAATTTGCAATAATATTCTTTAAGTTAACTTTTAAGTTAAGTTCTCTCTCTCATCCTGATTTTATCATTTTGTTCCAGGTTTCTGTGCGAATTTTTCAGTGACTCAGACTCCATCCGCAGTGACACTGAGGAAAGGAGAACAAGTCCATCTCAACTGCAGCTGGAACACCACCATCCCTGGAGTTAAAGTGAAATGGTTTAAAGACAATCAGGAAATGAACCAAACTAGCAAACTTCCAGAAACCAAAAACATCAAATACTGTGAAATTTTAGTTTTAAATAATGCAGTTAGAGATGTTGGCTTTTATATCTGTGAAGTTACAAAGGACAGACCTGTTCTGGAGAAGGTAAATGGAACAGGAACAAATGTTACATATGACAGAGACAATGGTGAGTTTTATTATAAAATTTAATTTTTATAATTCTAAAGAAAATAAATTATAATAAATATAACAATTAATGATTTGTTAAATAATTATTATTTCAAAATTATTTATGTGGAATTATAGCATTTTTAATTGCAATCACTGCAACACCAGGTCAAACTTTTTCAAATGAATTTAGCATCTGTTATTTTTTACTTATTTATTTTCATGAGTGTCCCAAAAATATCTCCATTTACATGCATGTATATATATATGAATACTTTTCGTACCCGCTGTATACAGTGAGTACGAAAAGTATTCAGACCCCCTTAAATTTCACTCTTTGTTATATCACAACCATTTGCTAAAATCATTTAAGTTCATTTTTTGTTCCTCATTAATGTACACACAGCCCCCCATATTGACAGAAAAACACAGAATTGTTGACATTTTTGCGGATTTATTAAAAAAGAAAAACTGAAATTTCACATGGTCCTAAGTATTCAGACCCTTTGCTCAGTATTTAGTAGAAGCTCCCTTTTGACCTAATACAGACATGAGTCTTTTTGGGAAAGATGCAACAAGTTTTTCACACCTGGATTTGGGGATACTCTGCCATTCCTCCTTGCAGATCCTCTCCAGTTCTGTGAGGTTGGATGGTAAACGTTGGTGGACAGCCATTTTTAG
>JAQMYG010000001.1:2125824-2140596 GCA_030014215.1 Clariallabes teugelsi | reverse complement strand
TTTATTCTTTTCTCATTCGCCCACACACACACACACACACACACACACACACACACACACACACACTTAAATTAGCCACTCTGGGTGAAAATTATTTTTGTTTGCCCAGAATTACCACACACAACACAAACACAATGTGAATCTTTTTGGTTCACACACACACACACACACACTTTGGCTTCAGTCAAGCCGACAGAAAAAAAAGAGAGAGAAGCACAGTTTGAGATCAGCAAATACACACACACACACACACACACACACACACACACACACACACACACCTTACTGTACCTGCTACCAAACATTCACTGATTCAAACACTGACCTGCTGAACAACAGACGAGTCAATCAAAGTCATGACCAACCTGGTAAATGAGAGAAGAATGATTCATTGTCATGACCAAAAGAGTTACTGATTCTATCACTGACCTGTTCAACAAGAGAAGAATCAATCACAGAAATGACACAAGGATTTTCTCATCCAAATGTGGACCTGCTGAGCGAGAAAAATAAAATAATCATGGTCATGACACAAGGATTCACTGATTCAAGAAGAGTCAATTATGGTCATGTCTGAAAGATTCACTAATGTAAACACTGGCCCCTTGATTCAAACTCTGGCCTAATGAATGAGGGAAGAGTGAATCACGGTCATGACGTAAAGATTGACTGATTCAAAATTGACCTGCGGAACAACAGAAAAGTCAAACGCAGGCATGCCATGAAGATTCACTGATTCATAGAATCACCTTATGAATGAGAATAAGGTCATTCAGGTCATTACAAAATGACTCACTGATTCAACCCCTGACTCATTGTTTGTGGAATTTCCCTTCAGTTAGAACCTGATGCCTCTGACTGCTGATTACTAGCATAGATTTACCAGGGTTCTAGCTCAGGAAAATAATCTAGGCTAAAAAGAAATATAATTCATAATTCAGGAAAGCAACTGAGATAGATAGATAGATAGATAGATAGAAATCTTTTTGCAACTTTTGTTATCTAGCGAAGTTTTATCTTGAAATCTCAAAGAAAAAAATAACACATAGCCTTTCTTACACTTCTTTTAAAGCTTGTTGCTTTTGAACTAAACAGTGTACGCACTGCTATTGATTGTCCACACACACACACACTCCCTCTCTCTCTCTCTTTTAGGCAGCAGGAAATTACACGCCATATCTCTGTGAGGGAATAATGAAGTTGCACATTGTGTAACCACGGCAATGTCAACAGCGCGACGAGAACACAGCGAGTATCTTTAATGAAAAACACAAAAGAGTCGCTCAGTCACACGCCAAGTGAATATATTTCCATTATTAACTTCTGATTGACAACTTAAAGTACACAAACATTTCTGAAGGGCTTGGAGAAGTGGTGGTTCAGCACATAAAAGGAGAACTGCAGCCAAAAATCGAATTAACCTAAATGTCACAGTTTATCTAAAAAACTCCTCCATCAGGCATGTTTGCTATCTTAAAGCAAGTCACTGCAGGTAGAAATGAGGTGTTTGGTCATATTTATCTTTTTTTTCTTCTTCTGATTTATAGATAAATTAGATTCTAACATGTCTTCTCTTCTTAGAAATAATAAAACTGTCAAAACCTGTTTTTGCTCTTGTCTACTCACGATCAACACATTTTCTACAACTTTGGAGAAGGCTTTATGCTTCTCTTGCTATGACAAGCATGTTGTCATTTTTCCCCTTAAAATATGATGTTTGTTGTATTTATTCATATCTAATATTCAAATTCATATTTCTTCATATCTAAACTCATTGGACAATTCATTCAGCTATAATGCAGTTTGCCAGGAACAGATCAGTTAGTTTGCACAAAACACTAGAATCAAAAAAGAAAAAGAAAAAAAACATTAAAGATTGTTTTCTGTCTATTTTTGCTTTTCTCCCTTCCGCTTAAAAATCAATGGATAACCTGTCGCCAACCCTTGGAACAGACGCATCTGTCTAAGGGAACTGTATACAAAATCATTCACTAATACCACTTGCACTTTGCAGGAACTCGTCATTAACCAGTCTTGCCATTCTCTTCTTCCCTCTATTATTAACAGTGCATTTCCACCCACAGAATTAATGCTCACTGGATTTTTTTTTCTTTTTGCTTGTTTGCTTGTCGGTTTGTTTTTAGCACCAATCTGTGTAAAGTCTACCAATTTAGTTGTGACTAAAAACACACAGCTGCCAGTTATTCTGAAATACTTAACCCAGCCCATCTGGCACCAACACTCATCATGCATCAGTAAAAGTTCATGCTAATAAAAGTGTACAAATAAAAGCATGTTTTAAAACATAATATTACATTCCTGTGATAACTACTATTATCTAATAGTATCTAATTAGTTTCATCCCCAATAGGAAATGTATATTTGAGGTGGTTTGGGGCTTTGGTTTTATTCCTTACGAATTGATTGAAAGTCCCCAGTACCCACCTTTGGCCATTAAAAGATTTCACAGTTTATTTACTTTTAGGTGACTGGAATTCTCTGAGTTCTTAGCTTATAATGAATTTTAGTATAGGATATGTACCATGTTAGGCAGATGACACCTGTACTAGGGTACATAGTACCATACAGTGAAACCTCGGATTGCGAGTAACGCAGTTTGCGCCGAGCGAAGATTTTAAAGAAATTTTGACTTGGAAAACGAACAAGTACCGAGTATCATGTATCATGCATGCGCTTCTTGTTTTGACGCCGAACGTCAAGTGATCACAACTGAGCCAACGTTTTTTCTCTCTCTTGTGCTGTGGAATTGTGGGTAATCGTCTCCCCTGCTGGGTCTTAGTGCTCGTCTCTCACTGGTATAATCAACATCCGTACATGCGTGTACTGTTTACTATAACACTGTGACTACGTGTGTGTGTAAAATATATTTTATTTTGTGTTTGAAAGAGCGTGTGTACTGCGCGCGTGTACTGTTTCTTATAACACACGTGTGCGCGCACGTGTAAAGCAAAAGAAAGTCTCATTAGAGGTTAAAAATCCATTTTCTTTCTCTTTGTCGTT
The DNA here is from genome assembly GCA_030014215.1 of Clariallabes teugelsi. Taxonomy (NCBI): domain Eukaryota; kingdom Metazoa; phylum Chordata; class Actinopteri; order Siluriformes; family Clariidae; genus Clariallabes; species Clariallabes teugelsi. Next base: position 2,137,575 of record JAQMYG010000001.1, on the reverse strand, counting down.
AAGTGTGTGCGCGCGCATAATTTGACACCGTGCCGGTTCACACACTCTCTCTCTCTCTCTCTCTCTCTCTCTCTGTCGCCTTTACTGTGTGTGTGTTTGTGTGTGTGTGAAGCACTCCCTCTCTGCTTCACACACACACACACACACACACACACACAAAGATACTAAAGGCGAGAGAGAGAGAGAGAGTGTGTGAACCGGCACGGTGTCAAACTACGCGCGCACACACGTAACGCACACACTCCGCAGCGTAAAAGAGAGAAACACACACACACATACACAGCGCCTGTGCACATAAACGGAAACATTAACCTTCGGGATTTATTTTTTACTTTTTTTTAAAGGTATAGTGCAGGTTAATTTGTTTTATTTTTACTTTATATTTCGTGTTAATTATTTTTATGTATTTATTTTTTTGGACTGTGGAACGAATAATTTGAGTTTCCCATTATTTCCTTTCGGAACGAATTATGCTCGTAATCCAAGGTTCCACTGTACTTAATTGCTCATTTAGTACATGTGCCTGAACATTGTACGTAGGTCTGCCATGGTACAGGACATACTTTGGTACATCAAAAAATATTAATGTACATTAATAATGTAATTAATAATAAGTATTATAGCATTGTACATGGTTCTACCATGCATCTTAGTATGGTACTATAAAACATGTACCAGGATACTATCCAAAACATGTTATACTGTACGTGTTTATGTACCATAATGATACTATTTATATATTATGGTACCATTCTATCTACATGGCATTAATTAAATACCATAGTGTTAATATTATATTAAAATATATTAATATTAGTACCATGTTAATATTATGCCATATTTCATATGCCATAGATTACAACATAGTAGACTATAGAATATACAATTGGAAAAATGCTTATGGGTGACTTGCTCACAAAAACATGCTGTAATTATTCATTAATTAATCTTCTAAACTGCTTATCCTGAGTCTTGGAGCCAAGCCGAGGAGACTTAGGGCAGGAGGCGGCATACCCCCTGGAGAGGGTGCCAATCCATTGTAGGGTACATGTACACACATACACAAAGACACACAGACACACACACACAACGGGCAATTCGGAAATGTCTTTGGACTGTGGAAGGAATCTGACTAAGCATGGAGAGAACATGCAAACTCCACACACACAGACCCAAAGTGGAAGTCGAACCATTCACTCTGGAGGTGCAAGGCCACAGTTCTAACCACTACACCACTGGTTTGCAGATAGACTGTGCTGAATTGCCCCTAAGTGTCAATGACTTGCTAAAGATGAATGAAGGAGTCTTACTTTCCCAGGGCTATCTAATAAGAAATTCATTAGTTTGCTGACTGGAGAAGAGAAAACTTCAGTGACCACACCGAATACACACTGTTCTTTGACCAGACTTGAGGTTGGGATAACAAATGATACCAGGATCCCTAGGCTTTAATTTATTGCAATGGTGCTGCTAGGTTATTTATAATAAACTCCAGATTTAGGTGAATAGAAACCAAAACAAATAATATCAGTTTCCCATACTTTGAACTGTAGGCATTGTCAGTATAACAAACGGCAATTCTTTCCATATGATATGGTTAAAATAAACAATTGATCCTTGAGGTACTCCACAGCATAACTGCAAAGGACTAAGAGAAATTGCTGATTATATTTTTAAAAATGTCTTGTGACTCAACTCAAACCAGTCCATGACCTTTCCCTTATCTGGCTTATCCAGCTCAAGGGTATGACATAAGTACCCCTCCAGAGCAAACTCCTGAGCTTCAGTATACATTCAGCTTTTCAAAGTTCACTGTTTCTCCCAGGATATATAAGCTTGGCAGATCTAACTAAACTTTACAAAGTCTTATCAGTCCCTGAGCCAAGGAAAGTCTACTTATTGTGGTACTGTATTGGTTGGACAGCACGGTGGCTTAGAGGTTGGCACATTGGCATCGCACCTCCGTGGTCTATGGTTTGTGTCCTGCCTTGGGCCTCGGGAGTTTGCATGCTCTCCTCATGATTGATGGGTTTCCTCAGCGTGTTCCTGTTTTATCCAGACCTTCCTTGATACTGAAGAGAAAGAGAAAGGCTGAAAAGAAAGTTCGAGTTTTACTAGTTTTGGCATTATACTAGATTAAAAAAAAATACATACATAAATGCTGTCGCCGTGAGGCGCAGCGGTCAAACTGGAATACCACTTCTGTAAACAGCTAAACAAATAAATAAACAAATAAAACCTTGAAATAAGTACTACAAAAAAATCTTCATTTCTATTAAAGAAGATTTAAATGAACAAGACAATTGTTTTGTCCTAAAATTTACACATACATATGGTCTGGGGCAAAAAGACATGACATTGATACACACAGGTACCAGTGCTGGACTTGTGTATGAGCTTGTCACATGACTGTCAACTTACACACATACACACATACACACACACACACACACACACACACAAAGCAAAATTAATTAACCGAGAAAGACATGCTGACACTCTATCGAGAACGGCCAATAAAAGGCATTTTAATTTTTGAAGAATCCACCGTGTGTGTTTCAGATAAGCTTCACACTGAAATATATAATTAATATGCACACACATGCACATTAATTGATTTCAGAGTGTTTTTCCCTCTCTCTTTTTAAGTTTTGAATTGATTCCCTGGTTCCAGGGTTCGCAGCTCAACAGAATTAAAGCTTAAGACATGGAGTATTAAAGAAACTTGTAACATGATTAAACTGTCATTTCAAATCAATGCTAAAATTAAAAATATATTTCTCTGTGGCCCTCTTGAGTTTGTATTTTAACTTGTTTGCAATAGTGCTAGTTTGTGCTTTTTTCTGTTTATTTTAATGCTAGTTTGTGTTATCGACTTACTTAACACATAGTTTATAGTTTAGCCCGTTTACTATACCGCTATATTTTATCTTCATTACTTTAATGCTAGTTTATTTTATCATGTTTACTTTATTGCTAGTTTGTTTTCTAATGCTTAGTTTAAATTTAGTCTGTTTTGCCTCCGTCTGGATATCATCCGGAGATAGCGAGTTCGATTCTGTAAGCTCTGGCAGCCAGAGTCATAGAGACAGCTGATTGGCTGAGCTCTCTCAGAGGAGAGGGATGAGAAATCTTAATGCTCTCATATTAATTATGGTTCTACAGCGTCTTTGAGCTCACGCAAGCGGAAGGAGCGGATAACGCTGTCCTCCGAATGTGTTATGCCGCCCCCCTGGTGGCACGTGGTTCGGAGGAAACACGTGATAGTCCTTGGCCCTCCCGACTGAGTGGTAGTAGTAGCCTTAATGTGGAGCCTTAATGTAGTGACGGTGACTAAATTAGGGAGAAAATCTGGTTTGCTTTAATGCTAGTTTGTTTTTTTCTGTTTACTTTAATGCTAGTTAGTATTTATCCTGGTTACTTTCATGCTAGTTTGATTATTATGTTTACTTTAATGTTAGTTTATTCGGTTTACTTTAATGTTAGTTTGATTTATTATGCTTACTTTAATGCTAGTTTTATTAATCCTGTTTACCATAATGTTAGTTTGTTTTATTCTGTTTACAATATTGTTAGTTTAGTGCTTTATCCTGTTTACTTAAATGCTAGTTTGTTTTACCCTGCTTCCTATAATGATAATTTGGATTTCATTTTTTTTGTTAACTAATGCATGCGTGGGCTAACATCAATGACTCCAAAATGTCTCCAAACTTTCAAAGAGATGAAATCAAACTTTTACATGGATCCTAGAAGATGTATAGCAAAGGCTAATGCTACTAATCCAGGGTCTGAGGACTAATACAACCTCATGAGAGCAGTTATTTTATTTTCTAGCTCCACATAAAGCACAAGGGAAAAAAACAGAGATCTAGCAACGTGCTGCTATAAATTATAAATATGAGGCTTTTATCGATTGCGGTGACCTTCTTTCAATGTCAGAGTGAAAAAAAACAAACATAATCAATGAGTGATACCGAAACCAGATGACCTCAAATGACCTCTTCATACACCTGAGACCAGAAGCTCGTCTCATTCTCTACATTTTAGTCCTGTCTTCTTTTTCTTCTTTCTCATTACTTTTTCCCTGTACATTTTTGTGGCAGGGTTTTTTTTTTGTGTGTGTGTGTGTGTGTGTGTGTGTGTGTGTGTGTGTGTGTGTGTGTGTGCATGTGTGTGCAGCCATGTGTGTGGACGTGTGTGAGGTGTGAGACATATATGTGTGCGTGTGTTTGTGTGCGTGTGAGCACATTTACATGCACACAATTGTGGTTTTGGAGTTGTAAGAAAAGAGGCTGCTGTGAAAGTGTTTCACGCAAACACACACATATAGAACACACATCTGATAACGTTATGACTTCTTAAACAACACGCTGTCTCTGTAGTAATCGCTTCTCAGTCGTTCTGAATCATCTCTGTGTTGTTTTATTTACGCCTAAGCTAAACTACACAAGGCTAAATCCTGAATCCCTCTCTAACCTCTGATCAAGGGCACTACTTGATGTGTGGAACAAGGGATTGTTCAAACTACATAGTGCACTAGCTTTCTATTTAATGCTACAGTATTTGGGATTGAACCCCCAAACTCGAAAGTTAACAGAGCTGATATTCTAAAGTGGAATAAGTGGAAATATAAAGTAAATCTGATGAGTTCCTCATGACTGTCCACCACCTCCATGATTTATTCTCCTCACCTTTTGGCTACAGAGTAACAGTAAGAATTTTAAAGGTGGGAAAGATACAGTATGTTTGGCTGGAGATGAAATAAATAGAAAAATAAAATCATAATCTGTTGATAATAAATGGTGTTTGTGTAAATGTTATATAAAAGCAATGTTACTCGTGGGATGTGATATTCTTGTGTGATATTTCTTAAATAAATCTAATCAAATAAAAAATATAATAGAAATATATATAATCAAAAATATATAACCAAAAATATATAATAAAAAATATAATCAGGTCCATAAGTTTTGAAACAAAGATTTTTTTTTTTGTCTTTTGGCCTCTGTACACCAGAACATAAAATTTTCAATGAAACACTCAAGAAGTCAAAGACTACAGTAAGTCTAGGGGTTTGACAAAAGTATGAAAATAATAATAATAAAAAGTATGTGTGTGTCTCTAACATCAGTTTAACTTAAATAAATCTAATCTAATAAAAAATATAATTAAAAAAATATAATCAAGGGGCCTCCGAGTGGCGCAGTGGTAAAGTGCTCGCCCTATCATCCAGATATCGCTGGTTCGGTTCCCGGGTGATGCTGTAACAGCCGGAGGTCTAGAGAGAGCTGATTGGCCGAGCTCTCTCAGAGGGGAGGGATAAGGGGTACTTAGTGCTCCCACATTAATACGGCTCTACAAACGATTCAGGGGTGTCTGTGAGCTCACATAAGCGGAGGGAGCGGATGGCGCTGTACTCCGAGTGTGTTACTCTGCCCCCAATGTTGCGTGAGCGAGCAGTTCGAAAAGTTGCGTCGGTGACATCACGTGGGTCGGAGGAATCACATGATAGTCTGCGGGCCTCCCGACTGAATGGTGGTAGAAGCTTAATAATGTGGGAGCCCCCTAGTGACTGGGAAGAATTGGACACTACTAAAAATTAGGGAGAAAAGTCTGACAAAAGTATAAAATAATAATAATAAAAAGTATGTGTGTGTCTCTAACATCAGATTAACAGATTTATTAAGGATGTACTAAATGTGTGAAATGAAACCTTTTCTTCAAATCCAAATCTTTACAAATAGCTTTAATATTAATGATAGTTTAAATGATTTTGCTCTTTTTTGCAACTCATATGGAACAGAGAAATAATGAGAGAACAAAGTGCTTTTGTTCTTCTTACATATGCAAGTGTAAATAAAAAAGTAAAGGCTATTTACTACTATTGAAAACTATCTGGCGACTGCAAGAAGAAAAAAAAAGCAAGAGACGAAATATGTCCTGTTGACATTTGATCACCTTCAATGCAGTCTGCCTTACAGCCATGATCTGGTAACAGTTACTACTTTGGTCTACTTAAATAGGCTGTACATGGTCTCATGCTTGTACTGAACTAGACATAGAGATACATGGTATTTACACTGTATGAATTGTAATTTCCTCAAGCTCGAAATTAAATATTCTAATATGTTGAGATACTGGATTTTGGGAGCTGTAAGAAATAATCATCAAAATTAAAATGGAAAAATCTTGAAATATTTCACTTTACATGTAATGAATCTAGAATATATAATAGTTTTTTTTAAATAAATTAACATAAATAAACATAGTATTGATGGCACGAATAAACAGTATTTGCAATATACGGTAATAAACACAACAACTATAATAATAATAATAATAATAATAATAATAATAATAATAATAAGTATTTAGAACAAGACAAACCCAGTTATTCACAGTGAAGCCATATTAATGACCTTAAACATCTCTTCCTGTGCAGTTTGCTTCAGTTGCAGGATGAACTGAAAGCATCAGAAACACTAGTTACCCAAAGAACGAAAAGCACCTCAGTCATCTCTGTGCCTCAACTTCACTCTAAACTCCCCTACTTAAAAGCAAGCACAGAAATGTTAGTGCAAAAGTATTCAGACAAATACGTCTTTTTGGAACAGGAAAACAGAACATCTTCAGAGAAAGAACGGTTGTGTGCATGAAGCACGGTGATGGGAGCATCATGACCTCATGACCTGCTTGTCTGCAAACAGCACCATCAGATGAAACATGTGTGCTGTGATGTACTGGGACACAACAGACTCCTGATTGCTGAAAAACTGAATCTGAAGAGCCTCAAGAAGACAATGCAATCAAAGGTGCAGTCGTGATAACACTGAGACTGGTCTCTATGAAAGAAAGGAAAGGGGTTTGCATGGCCTCGTCAATCTCCTGTCTTTACCAATGAAAGGGTTTTAAAATTGTAAGTCACCCTCTAAAAGACCCTCATAACAAAGATAATTTGGTAAGACGCCATGAACCAAAATTGAAGCCTAAAATAAAAGAAATAATGAAAACAATTTATTCTATTTATTTTAAAAGCACATCTTTGTTCATGCTCAAAAATACACACTTTTAGTTGTTTCTTAATAGATATTTGTGTCTCAGAGTTTAAAAGAGGAAAAATTTTAAATATTTATTTTTAAATTAACTAACCATTGATTATTTATGTATGATAATTTTTTTAAGCTTTATGACGAATCAGAATGTTTCAGTTGCTCTAGAGGTCTCTGTAGAGTAAAAGAAAAGCTTTTTTTTTATTTTTGTTTTTTTAAAGATCTCAGTGATTTTTGAGCTCAGCAGCGCCCTCTCATGCACAATGAGTAACAAACATGTACTGACTATACATAAAACATTTTTTTGTTGGTTTGTTTGTCACATTATGTTATGTTATGTTATGTTATGTTATGTATATTTCTATTACATGTACTGTCATCAGTGTGTGTTCATTGTCTTTAAATTTTAACATAGTAAAAGAGATATAAAGCTGTCTAAGAGGAAAAAATAGGTCTATTCATTTGGATTGTAGATATTGGGGAATAAAGTCACAATAGTCCAGATGTATCAGATGATGTGAAAGTATTGATTCATAACCAAATTATTGATGAAAGCTTCCTGGATCTTATTAGTATGAAGATGTGAAGTTACCACCCTGAAGCTGATTAATTTCCTATAACATTGCATCCCCCAGGTGTTTTATTCTTCTGAAGTTATATCAGTTTATGAACCATTACAATTTTTATTTTTATTTTAATTATAATGACCTCATACTTTTAATCCTATTTATATTTACATTTAATGCTCTTGAGACAAGTTTGTTCTTGTTCTTTTATGTTATACCAGCTATTAATATGTTCCATCATCAGATTTTTCAAGTCTCTTTCGAAATGACACCTCCTCTGAAGATGTCAGAAAACCTTTATGACTTTACAGCTCCTAAGTGACCCAACAGAAAAGTCTTCATTCTACCAGCCAGAAATCACAAGATTGAACCCTCTGATTCCACCGTAGGGAGGAATTTGTCAGGTCAAGTCAAGTAGGCTTTTATTGTCATTTCAACCATATACAGTTCAGTGAAGCCAAACAACGTTCCTCCAGGACCAAGGTGCTACACACAACATAAATTAACAAAAATAACTAAGAATTATACAAAAAGACAACATGGGGTGCACTTACAGTATGCAAACTGTAACAATACAAAACAATGCCATGCACTGTGACAATGTAGCTCCTTCTCGCTGTCCTCACTATCCGTTGTAGGGTCTTGCGGTCCGAGGTGGCACGATTCCCAAACAGTCATGCAGCTGCTCAGGATGCTCCCAATAGTCTCTTTATAGGAGTCTGTGGTGGAACCTGGACCTTTCTCAACCTTCTCAGGAAGACCCTATAAGAGCTGTAAATAGCTGGTGTTGAGGGACCAAGCAATTTGATGCTCTTGATGATATTTGGTGCTCTAGACGTGCTCTTGACGTGCTCTCCAAAGGTAAATGGTGAGCTTCATGCACTCCCACATCAGGGGGGGGTGGCGTTTTCCTTCAAGTGTGTTATGCTGCCCCCTAATGGTGTGAGATCAGCAGTGCAGAAACCTGTCTCAGCTGAAGCATGTGATAGTCTTTATATTTCCTTGGTTGGTATCAGTAACTAGTCCTTATCTCTGACTGGAGACTCCTTTTGTAAATGTTAAATAAACCTCTTCTTACAGAGAGCCTGGACTATTAGATATACACTTCCTGGCGTTACTATAGAAGCTGTAACATAACAGTACCGTGAATTCAGTGCTGCTGTACTAGAATTCATGTATTAGTGCTGTAAACTCTGTAGACTTGCGACTGAAACATTTTTACACTCAGGAACTAGTCCATCCTGCCTGCACTCAGCTACCCCCGAGGCAAACCAAAGAGGAAGCCGGATGAACCAGAATCCTTTTTTTGGGATGCACTGACAAACCACACACCACACGCCACGAGTGTGTTAGCGAGTTAGACTGCTGGCTTGCGTGTTAAAGATGTTCCACACACATTTGCATCGATTTGCTTATCTCCAAATAATCGCTATACACACTCTGGCATGCAAAACAGTGACTGCGTGACTCAGAACATGAAAGGGAGGATGTCTTTTATTAATGTTGTTAACGTGGTTAAAGCACACAGTATAATTCATAGCTCTTCTGCTTTTTTATTCTTTTTTACTGCAGATGTAACACTGGATAATTGTTGCAGTAAATTTTCTTTGGTTTAACTAGTGCTAGTTAGTTAGATTGTGTTTAATGGTAATGAAGTCGCGGTTCAATGTGTACCTGTACCTTCTAACCAAGCTTCTTTTTTTTTACCCCTGTCGTACCCGTGGGGTTACATTTTATTGCCCAGAGTTTCCCTTCAAAACAAATATTCAAAGGCTCAAGTCACGTATACAGCACCTTACTGCACGGTGAACTGTCTTATTCTTTGCAAGTTTTTTGTTTGAGAGGCTGGAGTCAAGGTCATTCACGTTCACGGCACTTGGCAGACTCATTATCCAGAGCGACTTAAATTTGTCTAATTATACATCTCATTATATCTCATACAGTATCAGGAGTTAAGGCTCAAGAGCCCCAATAGTGGCAGTTTAGTGGTGCGACCATCTAGCAGGAGTAGTAGTGGTAGTAGTGGTAGAGGTGGTTGTAGTAGTGGTAGTAGTACTCTGCTTTGTCATAAATACAATTGCACATCAAGGTTGCACTGCATTTCACTTTGTTGTACTTATTAGTATTATTCATCCATTTTCTTTTTTGTTGTTATTATTACTACTTATAGGCTTTATTTAAATTATTTTTATTATATCTGGTAGCTTTTTGTTCTTAGCATTGCACTAGTAACTTCTGGTCAGTTCTCACATTACATATACTGTGTATACTGACTGTATGTAAGATATACAGTGTGCAATTGCATCTACAACCTGTCTGTGTGTTACTGTCTCTATTGTTGTTGTTATTTTTTCTGCTGCCAAGAGGTCGCCAGAGAAGACCATCAGTCCGCAAAACAACTTGACACAGGTTTTACACCAAAGCCCTTCCTGACGCAACCCTCCCATTTTATTTGGGTTTGGGATGCTGTGCATGCAATGCCCGGATAGTATGGGGTGTGGCAACTCACCAATGGTGGGGTTCGAACACGGATCCTCAGATCAACCAACAACCTGGAGCCTTAGCAGCCTGTCTCTATTACTGCTGGATATCTGGAATTTCTGGAGTATCTATCTATCTATCTATCTAGTTATCACTAGTGATAGTGGTGGAGGTAAAAGTAATTTCACTTCAATTCAGTTTATTGATATAACACTTTTAACATTATTCATTGTCACAAAGCAGCTTCACAGAATAATAAAAAAACTAAAAAATATAATATATCTACACAATTGACAGACTCACTTATCCAGAGCTACTTACGACTGTCAAGAACGAAAGTGTTTTGAAGTTATCATCATTGGATAGTCCTTCTAATGGTGGTGGTGGTGGTTTGGGGAGTGAAACCAAATATTTAAGAAACAGATAGGTATTTAATACACATGGTAGTGGAGGTGGGGTTTGAACCTGGCACCTAATCTGCCATAACCACTGTGATATGTGGCAGTAACCACCATTATGTGGCAGTAATTATTGGCCTCAGCAGCAGCACCTCTGTGGACCTGGGGCTCAAACCGCCAGCCTTCTGATGACTAACTCAAAGTTTTAACACACTGAGCTACCACTTGCACAGGTGAAAGTTTGCAGACTGATAACCAACAATGACGATGATGATGTCACTCTGTTCCTCCTGATAACAAGCCTTGATCAAGGGATTAATCCAATCCAGAGACGTTAAGATAATCAGAGATAATGAACAAAGCATGCCCTCTTGTCGAGTTTATTGTGCTCGTCTTTTCTGTTCAGTAAAATAAAGCAGAAAGACGTGACAATAAGATCAGAAAAACGAAAACTCAGATAAGGCTGGTTATAATCAGCAAGTATGAACATGAATCACTAAAGACTATTTGGAGAATGTTGCGTAGATGAATACCACAGACAAAAGGTGCCGCAGCGTCTTATACACACGGCACCCAGCCTCCGGCAAGACACTCTCGAGCTGTTTGTTATTAAGTGGTTATAAGTCAGATTGCATGTGGGAACAAATAGTTTCCACCGTCTGGTGGTTTTTAACGCGCGTTCTGTTTCTCAACCTAACTCAACTTCTGACGTTTTGCTTTCCGACCAGTTTATCACATGCCCCATCTTTGTTTGTTTATATTTATTTATAAGTATGTAATGTCAAGATATTAAAGTGGTATACTGGATAATTGAAAATCATCCAGATTAAAGTGCTTACTGTTTAATAAAGACTCTTTAGATTTAAAGAGTATTAGTATGAAGAGTATTAATTAGAAAAATTAGAAAAAGAAACATATCCGTAAAAACTGAATGAACAAGAGATTAGCAACACATGAAAGCTTAAAATAATATCCATTAAAAATATATATATAAATAAATAAATAAATAATACAGTCTTGCACTTGGGTTGGATTTTCTAGTTTGCAATTTTTACAGCACATTTGCATGGACAAGTTTGAGATAAATCATTGTTTAGCATAAGGAAATGGGCATTTTTGTGTACGAGATTTGTTTGTCATTTTTTATTGTGTGAAAGCGGCTGTATAGATAAACAGTAAGTGTGGATGCGGTCGTATTATTCCATTAGTTTTGACGCGTAGCTTTGTTTCAGATTCGTTACTTACGACAAGAAGTCC
>JAQMYG010000001.1:2082127-2098650 GCA_030014215.1 Clariallabes teugelsi | reverse complement strand
GTGTGTGTGTGTGTGTGTGTGTGTGTGTGTGTGTGTGTGTGTGTGTGTGTGTGTGAGGGAAGAGAAAAAGCATATGAGATAAAGCAGTGAAATAGGAGAGTGAGTGATAGAAGACGAGTGAGAGAGACGATAAGACACATAGGCACAGAGCGAGAGAGAGAGAGAGAGAGAGAGAGAGAGGAAACAAGGTTAGACCAGGAGAGAAAGAGAAATGGATTAAAAGAACGTTGAAGACGGTAATAGATGGAAAGTGAGAGAGAGAGAGAGAGAGAGAGATAAAAGTGAGGAGGAAGAGAGTGATAGAAGATGAGAAAAGGACTGAGAGAGAGAGAGAGAGAGAGAGAGAGAGAGCAGGTGAGAGAGAGCGCGGGGAGGGCAGTGATACAGAATGATGGAGAGAGAGATTGAAGCTGAGTGAGAGAGAGAGAGGGAGATGCAGTGTGATGTCAGCGTGGGCGTGTCCTGTCCTCTCTCCTCACGTCATCGTCCTCCACTTCGTCCTGACTGTGTGAGTGTTGGAGAAACCGGGACGTGTGTTTTGTTTTTATGTGTGTGTGTGTGTCAGGTGTGTGTGTGTTGCGATCATGAAGGATTATGGGTTATGAAACACTTGATTCTAAATGCCTCATCAGCACCGTCGCGTTCATGGTAAGTGTGTGTGTGTGTGTGTGTGTGTGTGTGTGTGTGTGTGTTATGTTATTACTTCCAGCGGGGGTCCCGTGACTGCTTTACCCATAATGCACCGCAGTGGAGAATTGGTAGGCAGACGTGTGAGCGGTGTGTGACATCAGATCATGTTCACGGCTGTCAGCCAATAGTGTCTCTTGGTGTGTGTGTGTGTGTGTGTGTGTGTGTGTGTGTGTGTGTGTGTGTGTGTGTGTGTGTGTTGCAAGTATAAGTTGCAAACAGGCAATTTAGTGACTTTTTATTTAAAATAGGAAATGTGTTAATATACAGTACGTGTGTGTGTGTGTGTGTGTATATGTGTGTGTGTTATCATGCTGTAATATAACAGCAGGACGTGATGCACCCCGCAGCGTCTCATGCTGTCTCGTCCCCCGGCTCTCTGTCTGTCGGAGCTCTTAGATTATACACACCGTGTCTCTCGTCTCGCACCTCATTGTTCCTCTGAAACACAAAGCAGCACGAGTCCAGTTTCCATCCTGAATAGAGCTGCTTAACTGTCTGTCACGCCGGACCTCCTGGATCTTCGTCTCTGTTTGACTTCGTCCATGCTGAGGCTCATGGGTAATTCCTCTGAAGGGTCTATCACAGAAGTGTTTATTTCCGACGATGGACATTTAACGCAGGACATTTCTGTGTAACTGATTGGAACTTCCGGAGTTCCGACAGGACGGGCCCTGACAATTAAAGGACAAGTACAACACTGACCAACTGGACATGACAATAAAAGAGTGAACACCTAATCACAGACTGGACAGACAGTGACTTGGTGGACATGACAAGAACAGGATGGAAACGGCAATGACGGACTGGACACGACAATGACAGGCTGGACATGGCAGTTAAAGGGTGGACACACAATGACAGGGTAGACACGACTGTGGACACAATAACACGCTGGACACAGCATTAGCAGGTTGAACATGACAATAACATGGTGGACACAATAGCAGGCTGGACACGGCATTAGCAGGTATGACACGACAATTAAAGGATAAACACGGCAATAATAGGCTGGACACAATAACAGGGTGGACACACAATAAGGGTGGACATAGTATCCCAGTTACAGGGTGGACATGACAATAATTGCATGGTCACATAATAAGATTGGAGATTACAGAGAGCACAACAGTCCCCCTGGAGGAACAGAAAATAATGTCACACACACAATAACAGATTGGACAGCGAGAACAGGATGGACATGACCATTACAGAGTGGACTCTGGAATTAAGTTGCACAGGTGCACAGGAATTAAAAGGTTGGACACAGTTATAATTGAGTGGACAGGAGTAATAGAATGGACGTCACACAACACTAACAGGGTGGACATGGCGATAACGCAAGAGACGTTTTGGAGTGCGGTGAGAGTTACACACAGGGGGAGGAGCTTCGGCAAACCAGAAGAACAAACATTTCAGGAACTAGATACATGATTACACACACACACACACACACACACACGCACGCACGCACGCACACACACACTTGCTCCCAGCACTAGAACCTGCCCCGAATCTTTGCTTTGCATGGTCACACACTTTCCGAGGGCCTGAATACACACGTAGACTTATTACACATCAGGGTCACTGCACTGTAGATTAGCGTTTACTGCTAGCATTAGCATTGTGTATCAACATCAGATGAAGACTTCCTGAGGACACGTCCTACAGTTAGATTAAAGAAAAAGCTGTGTGTGAAAAAGAGTGTGAATCTGTATGCATATGTGTGTGTGTGTGTGTGTGTGTGTGTGTGTGTGTGTGTGTGTGTGTTTGCTAAGTTTCCGCTGCTGATAAGCGTCTGAAACTCTAGCCTGCGTCTGAATTATTTACAGTGCAGAGAAACACAATATGTCAGAGCTCAAACACACACAGTGTCCTTACATACACTGGAAACTGGGGCAGGCACATGTCTGTGTGTGTGTGTGTGTGTGTGTTGGGGGTCAAACTCTTGGTTTGCATTAATGCAGCACACACCCATATGCGGTCTTCTATTTCTGTGAGTAGGAACTGAGCGTAAACATCATTCCACTATGTCTCTAAACGTATAGAAATTCATAGTCATCACCATATCATTGATGATCAGCAGGACCTAGACGCAACTTACCCCTGTTAAGTCCTGTGGAAGCAGTAAGGGGGTACTTCGTATTGCCTCAATGTTCTTTCTTCTCTTTGGTTTTATTTTTGAGGTTCATTTCGAGTTTGTATTTGCCTAATACTGAGACACGCTACGGTCAGATGAAGAGGGGGCACTTACTTTCACACATGCCTGTGTATATATATATGAACATGTACTATGTTAACAGCAGGCCTCGATGTTGCATGGATTATATTTCAGGCTGTATGAATTATTATACATTTTATATTCGTTCTAAGCCTTTGTAGAAGTTAGACGTGTTGATACTTAGCGCAGTTTGTCCTCTACTTGCGAACGAGTTCCGTTCCGGGAGCGCATTCGTAAGTCGGATTTGTTCGTAAGTCCGACAACGTATTAAAAGTCTTCTAATCCTTTGAAATGAATATACAATGTAAAGCATACCAATCCACTTGACTAAATCTCTGTCCCCTTTCCCCACACTGCCATCATGTGGCCAAAACCTGTAACCACGCCTAGGGAAATGATCTCTCACACACTGAGAAATGACACAGTCGTGTCTTTGCACCTTTAAATCGCAAGGGGAAGCCCGGACGCCTTTTTGTCTTAGAGGGAATTTCCATTTAAGAAATAATGGCAACACCAATGATTCATTTCACAACCCAAAAATATTCATATAAAAATGATGAATTATAAATTATTTATGTGAAGTAAGCTATATAAGGTGCTATAGATGCTATATGGATCAGTTCACCATCCATCTGTATTAACACTGGGCAGGGGTGTGTCTGCAGATTTAAAGCAACAGGACAAGGAAATCTAAAGAACGGCCTGTTAACAAGTGTGTATATATATGTGTGTGTCAGGAAAATGAAAAGGCCAGTGGTTCTGCATCTCCCAGACAGAGCGTGAGGAAACACCTGGAGTTTGAGCCTCTCTCCACCACTGCTCTCATACTGGAGCACCGACCAGCGTGAGTTATACTGAGCGCTTTATAGCTTCCGATCATCACATCCATTAACCAATCACAATCCACCATGTTATGACCTATATCTCTATTTACCAATCACAACAGTGGGCATTGTCGCAAAGCAGCTTTACAGAATCAAAAGATTTATTTAAGTTTGTATGAGATGTGAATGTGTATGAATCAAAATGGTCAGATGAGCAAGTCGAGGTCGAAAGTGGCAAGGAAAAACTCCCTGAGATGGTAATAGGAAGAAACCTTGAGTGGAACCAGACTCAACAGGGAACCCATCCTCATCTGGGTGATAACGGATAGCAGGGATTGATCTGCACTCGTACTGTGTGAGACTGGAAGTTCAGTATAACAGGAGATGTGTTTAAGTTAATTTGGAGTCCAGTTCATTATTGGAGGCTCAGGTAGACTGTAGGAAACTCCAGTCCTGAACTATCGAACGACTGCAGTCACAAGTAATCAGAGAACAGCTGTCTGCATCAGCCGAGGACAGGACCGTCAGACCGCCTCTGCCGTCTCCAGGGGGCAGAGGGGGCCTGGATCAAGACTATTCCATAACTTTGTAAGAAAAAGCTCCGCCGCCAGCTGTAGTTATAATAATACATGGTACCAACAAGTAGCCTGCATCCCATGTAAGACACTAACACTTCAGTCCACCATGATCTCACCATCTCCATCAACCAATCACTGTCCTCCATGTTATCACCATTATAGTTCTTCTGTTGAATCATATTGTTTTAAAAATATTGGCACCTATGAAAACCTACCCTGTGTGTGTGTGTGTGTGTGAGGCAGGAATCTCCCAGCGAAGCCGGCTGAAGAGGCTGAGAAACACAAACAGCAGTATGAAGAGATGGTGGCTCAGGCCAAAAAGAGAGGTGTGTTTGTGTGTGTGTGTGTAAGAGAGGGTCTTTATATTCTGAACAAGTTACCCTTCTTTCATTGTGTCTGTGTATATGCTGAATGTGTTGCTCTTCTCATTCTGTGTGTGTGTGTGTGTGTGTAGAGCTGAAGGAAGCTCAGAAAAGAAGGAGGCAGCTGGAGGAGAGAGTGCGATTAGAGGAGAGCATCGGTAACGCAGCGCTGACCTGGAGTCAAGAGATCCTTCCGAACTGGATCAGCATGTACACACGCACACGCACACGCACACACACACTCACAATAAAACTTTGTACAAGCCATATCAGTACATAATCTCTCTCTCTCTCTCTCTCTCTCTCTCTCTCTCTCTCAGGCGCAGCTCTAAACGAGTGAAGGATTTGTGGTGGCAGGGAATTCCCCCGTGTGTGAGAGGCCGAGTGTGGAGCCTCGCCATAGGCAACGAGCTCAACATCACACCCGGTGGGTTCCGTGACAGAGTGTGTGTATGTGTGTGTGTGTGTGGGTGCGTGTGTGACAGAGAGTGCATGTGTGTGTATTAGAGTGAGTGTGTGTGAGAGCGTGTGTAAGCGGCTGTTATGATTTGAGTCAGATTATTGTCCCCCTGCTAGTTTAGTCTAAAATGATATGTCAGTATCACACCATGTCGATATGATTGTTATTATTATTATTACAGTATTATTATATATACAGCATTGTATTTGCCCCCGTTGCTCTCAGCAGCACAGGAACATTCCCAGTGTTAAATAAACTCAGTGTCCAGGTCCGCTGGGACTCAGATGAGCTCTGTAGTGTTAAATGAGGGACTTTACTGTGAGTCTCATTATTTCATCATCAGTGCAAACTGAGCTTGAGCGGGAAAATGAACTATTTTTCTCAAACATTCTTCTGCTTGATAAAAATATGAATAAAAAGTAATCCAACATTTTTAGCCTAAACATATCAAACAACCAATAAACTAACATCATACAGTATATACCTAACTCAATTGTTTTAAAATAATAGGACAAGCTGTATGAAGTCTAAATAAAATAATTAATATTGCAGATTTAAAAGGACTTAAATGTTCCCCATTTTATAAACTGATTCTGAATAATTATAATACTATTTAGGACTTGATTCACATAAAAAAAAAAAAAATTTAAAAAAAAAGATCCTCAAACTGGTAAAATTAATGAATTAATGAACGTATAACTAACTAGCTAACTAACTTACTAAAGAAATGAATGATACTACTACTACTACTACTACTACTAATAAATATTATTATTATTATTATAATAAACTTTTTACTGCAGTGTTTCCCAAAGTGTGTGTACTGCAGGTGGACCACAAAAAATCATTTTACAGCAAATAAATTAAATAAAGTTTTTTTTTTTTTTTTTTTTGCTTCCTTTTTGGTAATTGGGTTTAGAATATTTCTGATTAAGTATTTATAATTAAAAAGTAACTAGAACTAATTAAAACAAAGCCATGATATTGATCGCAGTCCCATCTCTTGATCGGAGTTTGTTTTTGCACATTTAATTGTGTGCTACTTTAATTCACCACCAGAGGGCGAAGTGTTCCTTATTTATCACTTCAACACTTGCCTCTTCCTGCTGCTTATTTCCTGAATGAAGTCTGATTGAAGGGGAAGTTTAATGATTCTGGGAGGATGGACGGATGGATGGATGGATGGATAGAAATGAATCAACAAATAAATAAATAAATTTCTATAATATTATTGACTTTAATTTGTGTGTGTGTGTGTGTGTGTGTGTGTGTGTGTGTGTGTGTGTGTGTGTGTGTAGAGCTGTACGATATCTGTTTGGCGAGAGCGAAGGAGAAATGGAGCGCTTCACCATCAGTCAGTGCAACAGAAAACGACACAGCAGGTGTGTATGATCACCGTGATCCGCTTCACAGCAGGGCGATGCTGAACTCTGATTGGCCAGAGGCTGTTGATTAATTCTCTATAACAGCAGCTCAGACAGTAGAGCAGCTGCACACGTCGATGCGCCTGGTCTATTAGGTTATAGTTTCCATGGTAACCACCCATGCATAGGGTCATGTAAGACAAGAATAAACAGATGACGTGTGTGTGTGTGTGTGTGTGTGTGTGTGTGTGTGTGTGTGTGTGTGTGTGTGTGTTGATGTGGTGAAGTGATCAGATGGAACAAATTAA
This sequence comes from Clariallabes teugelsi, assembly GCA_030014215.1. Taxonomy (NCBI): domain Eukaryota; kingdom Metazoa; phylum Chordata; class Actinopteri; order Siluriformes; family Clariidae; genus Clariallabes; species Clariallabes teugelsi. The sequence goes on along the minus strand of JAQMYG010000001.1, from coordinate 2,091,846 downwards.
CAAACTTTTTGAATTTATTTTTTTTAACCACAGAACATTAACCGTAACCATAAACATAAAATCTCAACGTGTTTATTTAACAAGTACATGTCTTTCCATATTAAAGAAACAATTTCACAGGCAAGTTTATATATATGAGTATATATAATAAAATGGTATATTTAATGTTATATTAGTTCTACTATTACTTCTACATTATGTATAATTTTTATTTTTTAGATCTCATTTCGTTGCGTATCTATTTTCGTATAATCTGTTACTATATATAAATACATGTTTATTCTGTATTGTTGTTTTTGGTGTTTCTCTCGTTGTGTGCAGACACGGGTTCGTCCCACGCCGATCGCGAGGCGAGTTTGGAGCTGATAAAGCTGGACATTTCCAGAACGTTCCCCAGCCTCTGCATATTCCAGCAGGTCAGACATGTCTTTGGTTTACAGTTGAACTGGACACAACGAACGAAATTAGAGAAAATCGGCAGTTAAACACGGGTTATAAATATGAGGGAGTGTGAGTCTGGTATTTGTATTTCATCATTACTGCATACTGAGCTTTGGGGTGGTGGTGGTGGGGATTTAAAATGATTTTCATTTTCCCCATTTTATAACTGATTCTGAAAATTCTAATACTATTTAGGACTTGATTCACATAAAAAAAAAAGTATCCTCATCGCTACAGAGTCAGAGTTTCACATAAAAATGGGTTATTGAATATAGATATAAATAAGTGTGAGTAGTTCCACATGATGGAATCTTATTGTGTGGCTTTAAAATAGGGCTGGACGTCATGCGCTCTCTAACATGATGCATGACATCATTAACCTCAGGCCATCTCAATCACTCTGTCCATGCCACTCTCTCTAACGACTTTCTCCTAACGGCTCTCTCTTTGGAGTGACTCTCTCTGTCCAACTCTCTCTAACGGACTCTCTCCTGATTGTTGTTGTTGTTGTACCCAGTTATTGAAGTGAACTAATGCCATAAGACGAGACGTGACCCTTTCTTTAACCTCTGTCAGAGTGGTGAACGTGTATAAAGGTTGAGTCGAGAAGGTCATTGAGATCAAAGCCGTACATAGAGTGTATATGCATATGTGCGGTGAACAGTGAGATGAAATAACCCACGTCCTGAATATAAGGCACATGATACACGCCTGACACATACAGTGGTGTGAGGACAGAAATAACTTGCAACAGGAAGTGAAGCGGCTCAAAGGCGAGCGGTCCGTCTCCATACACAGTTGAGCAGCAAAGCATAAAGAATCTAACGCATTTAAACACATAAACGCAGAGTCAAAAAATGTGGCGAGGACAATTTTAGTGCAGAGCGACGGTGCAGTAAAGCGGTGCATGAGTCCGCGGTTATATCTCCTCTTGTCTCAACAGGGAGGCCCTTATCACGATGTGCTGCACAGCATTCTGGGAGCTTACACCTGTTACCGGCCTGACGTCGGATATGTACGTTGGTGAAACACACACACACACACACACACACACACACACACACACATATATACACACATCAAAAAGAAATCACTTCGACCCTCTGCCATTACCTGTGTGAGAGACTTGTTACAGGGAAGATTTGTAGATAAGCATCTATTTCCTGTTTACAAATGCTTTATACCGTGTGACCTCTGTGTAGCCTGCTATTGACTTGTATACTGTAAACCAGATCTATTTTTTTAAGGGCCACAAACTGCACAGATGAAATAGAACATGAAACACACAGTGCCGTAATGTTACATGACATGAAATCTCCAAGGACCAAACAGGTGAATGTCTGATGGAGTGAGATCAGGACTATAGTGAGGACTCTTTAACACCTCAGAGTGTCGACAGTGTGTGCTGCAGTGTGCGGACGTGCATCGTCACATGAGATCACGACGCCCTCTGATATCAGTCTTCAAGCTTCTTTTAATCCGAAGTTTAGTCTTCAGCTCTTCAATAAGCGTCTCACTGTAACGAGCGCTGTTGATCGTTGAACTCTTTTCCTGATGATGTTCCAATACTTCTGGCCCACGAGATTTCCTAACCTCCAGATTTGCACTCCTTACACAAAACATGAAGAGGACTCGTCCAGCAGTGACCCTTCTTATTCTGACCTGCCTCTGCTTCCAAAGATCCAAATTTGATTGTGTTGCTAGGAATAGTTCTCCAGACTCCCTGAAGGACTTTTAGTCACTCATTTTTTATTGTAAACCAGCGCCCTCTGTTGGATTCAGTTAATAACAGTACAGACTCGCCATCTGCTTAGAGATATGTTTTCGGATCTAATTCGCATCCTGGCTGGTATACAGTGTGTACTGTAAACTATATTTAAACAAAAATGACTGTGTGTGTGTGTGTGTGTGTGTGTGTGTGTGTGTGTGTGTGTGTAGGTACAGGGGATGTCGTTCATTGCTGCAGTGTTGAACTTGAACATGGCCACCGCTGATGCCTTCATTGCTTTTGCCAACCTGCTGAACAAACCGTGTCAGATGGCCTTCTACAGAGTGGACCATAGTCTTGTGAGTCTCTCTCTCTCTCTCTGTCTGTCTCATGTTCACGAATATAGAAACACTGGGAATTATTTATCAAATTGGATATTAATGAATGTATTTGTACTGCCTCTTAGGGAAATCTACTTAGTGAGAAAATTGCTCCGATCCCACAGTTCTCTTCCTTCTCTGTGGACATTTCCATATGTGTAGAGCGCTGCTTAATAAATTACATAAGACTGCGTTACAATAATAAACTAAAAAATATATATATATATATATATATTTTGGAAATAAAAAAACAGCATCTACCTAGAGATAAAGGTACCTACCTAATTTAAGTTTTAATAGCTAGTGAAATAAAATATAAAATAAATAAATAATAATAATAATACACACTTTTCTGATTGTCTTTCTCACAGATGCTGACATACTTCGCTGCATTTGAAGTGTTTTTCGAAGAAAACCTACCAAAGCTATTTGCACATTTCAAGAATAACAACTTGACACCTGATATTTATCTCATTGACTGGTATGTATCTTATCTACATTTCCGAACCCACATGATGACACAGATAATGTGCGTAATTTGGTGTTTTTAGCATAACAGTCTGGCAAAACGTATAATTTCCAGGGTTTCATAGTTGTCCTACCAAGGCGTGTTGAAAAAATGACAAAAACAATCCCCTCTGTAAAACCGGTATCCCCTCACCATCCCCTTTAGATTAATAACGCTGTGTATTATGTAAAAGTTGTCATGAAATGAAATATAAAAATTCTATGTATGATCATCTATAAACTATAAATAACAGTGATTAGCCAATCAGAATTCAAGATTGTAAAGCTCACGCAGGTTTGTGCCACATGTCGGCGCTGTTCGCATTTCCCAACGCCCAAGAGAACAGTCCAAGCACAGATTTTGACTTATTTCAAAAAGAAGAGAACTGAAGGTGTGATACATACACAAATCATCTCAGCGGAGACGCGATAAAAACCAAGGATTCAGTTTAACACGTGCGTTTCAGAAATGACTGACAGCTTTAATGATTACACAAGACGAGTTCTTTACACACCTAATGTAGTTTTATTCTCAATTTAAAGAAGAGGTTTTAATTTTTCATTAGAATTTGTGGCTTCACCTACATTCTTGGGGACAAGAGGGTCAAACATAGATGTTTGATTTAATTAAGCTTATATTTTGTTATAAAAACTTCTTACATTTTTTTTTTTTGACATATTTCACAATCATTTTGTATGGTTACAAAAAAAATACTTGACCACTCCATCCCCCTTGAAATTCTTTTAGAATTCGACCACTGCATATAATATACTTCATAATGGTAACCTTGGTAAAAGAGCTCAATATTAGTGACATCACATTTAGTGATATTATATGCTTTTTTTTTTTCAGCGCATTTATGCTTAAAATTGGCTAATAACTTTGAAATTTTATCATATCAAGTGAGATCATAATATGACTTTTTTCCAGCATTCAGGGCTTTTGGAGGTCTTAACATAAAATTCCCTCATTCTAAAATAGTGTCATAATGGTATTGGTGTCTCCCCTTTATTTGCATGTGCCCCCTGTGCCCACTGTCTTTCTGTTGCACCCGGGTGGGAATGACACAAGCGCTTGACACTATAGTTTTATATAGTACGTTTTTCTTCTTTTTTTCTTTTACATTGATTTCACAATAGCTTCATCAATATCTGTTTCAGACTACAAATTTCCCCCTGGATGTTTTTATTCATTTATAATTTTAAATGTAAGTGCTTTGGAGATCTCTCTCCAGAACAACACCTCTGAAACAGAATATCTGTCCGAAATTGATAACGAATTGCGCTTTATCTCTTTATAAATCAAAGATGAATGGAGTTTCTGTATGATGTAGTGTTTCATCTGCAGGTGAAACCGGGTTATCATTTACCAATCACACATGCCACTACTGAACAGGAAAGCATGGTTTAAAACAGGAACGGTAATCAGAAATAGTAAACTGGGAGAGTTCAACAATGAGGACACACTCGTAACAAAACAAAAAGATTTGTTGCTGATGTTAGTCACTCAAACAGGTGTAATTATTTTACCTTCACACTTGGTGTGGTTCCCACAGTGAAGCACAGTGGCGGTAAAGTATTGGAGATCTGTGCTTCACTCGTATCTCAGTGTGTGTAGGTTGGTCTTTTTCTAGTATAATTTTTCCAGAATACACTTCTGCATTTCCATAGAAGAAATATGTCACCTGGCCTCAGCCCTGAGGGGTCTTTTGAAGAGATGATGAAAAACTTAAAACTAACGACTTTCATCCATAAGTTTCAGTATTTTTCAATAAATCATCAGTGGTTATAATTTAGAAGTAGATAAACACAGATCAGCCTCAAAATGAAAACCTCTGACCGATGACGTAAATAATGTCAGTTATCTTATTGTTGTTATTATTAGTGAGTGAACAGTCACTTCTTGAAGTTGACGTGTTGGAAGCAGGAAGAATGGGTGAAAGTAACGACTTCTCAGCGATTTCCCAGCAAGGAGGTCGATTCAAATTTTTTTTCACACACACAGAACGATGTGCAGTGAAACGTTTTTTTAAAAAAAATTATTTCTTGTTATTGCAAAATTTACACTAGAATTGCGGGTAAAGATTTGCAGAAATAAACAGATAAAATGAGAATAAGTCGCGTCAAGTCAAATTAATTTTATAAATCACATTTAACACAACCAAAGTTCTGCACAATTCTAAAATAGTTGCAGGCAAAGAAACAGATTATAAAAAGGAAATAAAATCCAAATAAAACAAACAACAATAAAATGTCCGCCCTCACTGCATAAATAAGAACGATGGCAGCAGCAATATGATGATAAAAAAAAAAGATAAAACAATAAAGAGAGCAGTTACAGCATGGTTATGTATCATAAAGTGCATGATAGTTTGCACATTTGTCTTGTTATACAGTACTTACATGCATACAAACATACAGTATTATACAGTACAACAGTTCTGGCAAAAACAGGATTGTCAAGAGCATTTGCAAAACCCACCAAGCACCAGGATGAAACTGTTTCTCATGAAGACCATCCCTGGAAACATGTCCTGGTGGTGTTAGGCCGCAAGTAAACAATCAGTCCTCAAAGTTGACGTGTTGAAAGTGGGAAATTTGGTAACTTTAAGGGTCTAAGCAACTTTGACGAGGCCCAAATTGTGACGTCTAGACGACTTTGGTCAGAGCATGTCCAAAACAGCAGGTCTTGTGTTCCAAAGTGCTTCAAAGAAAGACAGCAACAGGGTCATGGTGCCTTAAGGCCTGATGTGTCTACAGCCAGGTGAGTCAATTTCCCAGCTAGGATTAGTAACCTGTATCTTATCCTTATCAGGAATCGAATCATCATTTACAGTATTCAAAAATACTTTTGAAACAAATGAGAATCGGCTCACTGTTAGTAGAATGATTTACCTTATTTCGCATTATTTTATCTATTATTATGGAGTCCAGCACAGCTTCATAGTTCATTTTAAATTTAATTATATAATTAAATCATTCTTTTTCATTCCTTTTAAAAATTTTTTTTTTAACAGTGAATCATGTATCAGCTCACAGATTCACACCCTCGTGTCACTTTCAGGCCAGTATCTTTTGTTTCTGGAAAATCTGCATTTGGAAATCTACCTTAAATTATGGAATTAATCAAATGACTGTTCACTTCATTTACTGGAATCATTCTTAGAGTGCAGAAACTACTTTTGAGTCACATGACTAAAAAAACAACAGTAAATCGTGAATCGCCTCACTTTGAGTGCTAGCATGGGTGCTGGTCTTACATCTCTGCTGTTTAGTTTCAAGGCGACACTTTATTTCAGAATCCGTTTCATATCATTTTTCTTTTGGAATGTGCAGAACTACTGAGTTAACATTTTTGTTTGTTTGTTTGATTTTTTTTATGTTCAACCTGAGGCAGTCGAGTTTATTGCTGACTGTGCTGATTTTATTTTGTGATAATTAGAAAGAAAATCTAAAACCTGTTCATTTTCTGGAAGATCCCCCCTCCCCCTTTTACCCAAGTCCTGGTTAACACATTTGGTTCTGAAACTGCTTATGCATCGCTCTTGTCTCACTAGAAGATTCACACCTTTTATTTTTATAATAACAGGGGATGGTTTGACAGTGTCTGTACGTGCGAGTGTGAGATCGTGTGTGAGATTGTGAGTTTCAGCGAGTCTGTGAAAAGCAGAACTCCTGTAAACTCTCACTGAGCGTATACCAAAGCTAATACATCAACAAGGTCAATAAAGTCTTGTACAGGAATAATCATCACTCCTTCATAGTCTTTTGCCTTAGTAGAAAAACCTATACTTATTATTTGTGTGCGCGTGTGTATGTGTGTGTATGTGTGTGTTTTGTGTGTGTATGTATGTGCGCATGCGCACGATAATCGGTCAAGTGCTGGTGTTCATACCATTTTTGGACATAACTGTTATATTTCTGTCATGCCGAGAGCGGAAACGTTCATCTGTGTCGGCTAGAGAGCAGATTTTTCAGATTGCTGCTTTAAGAATATCATCGCGGGAGAATTTCACTTCCCTTTAATCAGAATTGCAGGTTCGGAATCAGATACGTACTGTATAGTTTTAAAGATCTGCACATGATTATATGATATTTTATACATTTTCTCTGTGCTGTGTTTAGGCAGTAACTTACTTATCACTCCAGTTTATAGTCTTGGTCTTTTCATGCTTCATGGTCCAGAACTTATGGGTTGAGATTTAGAACCTTAGGTCTCATCACTGGCGTTGACCTAAACAGTAACTAAAACAGTAACTAAAATGAACCTTATCTCCTACCTGCTGCTGCGAGCTCCCATTTACTGTTTGACTCAAAAAAGAAAAACCCTAAAGGCAAGCTTATAACCATGCTTTTGCCATACGATTTTATAATCATCTCATTAAATGAAGAAAAATAAGTATTCCTATTATTTCAGCTTAACAGTTCTAAAGCACCAAACCAATCAACAGATACGATCTCTCACTTCCTGCACACATCGCTCACTCACCTGTGCACTATAAGGGGGAATTATGGTAATATGCCATTCATTGACATCTATCCATCCTTATTTAACGCTTTTCCAAAATCAGGTTGTGGAGATAGCAGTTCCAGCAGGAAACCCCAAACTTCCATTTCCCCGGCCCGCTCAGTCACCTCTGACTGCAGGATCCCAGGCCAGCGTGGTGATATAATCTCTCCATCTAGTCCTCAGTCTTCCCCGTGGCCTTCTCCCAGATAGGTGTGCCAAGAATACCTCCCTGGGGAGGCATCCTGGTGACATCCCCCTAGATACCTGAACCACTGAGCAGTAGTAGTATGACTGAGCTGCTAATTCTCTACAGTTCAGCATTTAATGCTATAATTCCCCCCACACTCACCACCAAGCTGGAGCACCTGGGACTGCCATAGCCCATCTCTATGTCAGTGAATCAGACTGCAGGCAGTAAGGATGGGCAAACATCCTCAGCCTCCCTCACTTTCAGCATTGAAGCCCCCCAGGGTTGTCTCCTGAATCCTCTGCTGCACATCCTACCTGGAGGACGTTTGAAATCTGGAGAACTGTGCCAGGACATCGTAATGTGGAATGCACAACAAGGGGAGATAAGACGCTGGATCAGGTATACACTAATGTAGCACATGCATATAAGGCACAGGCTTATCCCCATCTGGGCCTGTCTGATCATCTGTCACATTATCATCACTTTAACATCAGCAAGACAAAGGCGTTGACTATGGACTTCAGTACAAAGCGGAAGATGAACTACCAGACTCCCCGTCATCAATGAGAGCCTAATGGAGAGAGTGGACATCTCGGTGTTCACACCACAAAGGACTGTCATGATCCTGTCACATCAACACCATGGTGAAAGAAGCCCAGTAGTGTGTCTAGCACCTCGGACACTTGAGACTGTCCACCAAGGTGCTTAGGAACTTTTACTCCTACACCATCCTGATGGGGAAACATTGGTTTGGAAACGGCACCATGTGGGACAGACAAGGTCTACAGACCTGCATTCAATCTACAACAAACAGTGCTGGAACAAGGTCAGGAAGATTGTAAAGGACCTCAGCCAACCCAGCAATGGACTGTTCTCTCTGTTATTGTCAGGAAAGCGCTTCTGTTCCCTTAAGACCAATAGAGAAAGACTGAGGAGAATCTTCTTCCTGTAGGCTATACGGGCCCTCAACCAGAACACCACATAGGACTAAACAATCTGTTCTGTTTTCTTTTGTTCTTTTACAAAGTGAACACTCTCCCTACACACCTGCCAACACACCGAGTCAGCACATTACTCATCACGTTGCACTTTTGCACATTGCTTACATGTTGCACACCTCTGGGCCTTTTTTCCGCTTGCTTGTTTTTCAAACTAATTAGAAATAACTGCATTTAGCTGTAATTTATGCTGTATAACTTATAACATAACATCGTATACACTTCTATTTCAATTCTATTTCATTAGAAACCTTGTGCATTGCATTCTCTTAGAAATATAGAAAACTTTTAGCTGAACATTTCCAAGGTTTCTATCATTTTCTTATTTCATACTTTATTTCTCTATTTGAATACTCTATATTTTTTTATTTATTGTACTCGCTAGTGCAATTAATTCTCGCAGAAAAACCCTTCTTTTAGGTCACAGGCGTTCATATAAGCATTTTCTTGTATATCATACTGTGTATGTCTGTGTATGTGGGCACATCCGAGCAATCTGATTGGACGAGTGTGGTGATAGATGGTAACAGTACTGGAGCATTTTACAGACATTTAACTATCAATACTCTGTGTGAAAAAGTATTTGTTCCTTCCTGATTGTTTTTTTTTTGTTGCATATTTGTCACACTTAAATGATTGAGATCATCTACCAAATTTTAATAATGATAACCAGAGTAAATAAACTCTTTCCCCCAATAACTGAAATAATCATTTTAAAACTGCATTTTGTATTTACTCGAGTTATCTTTATAAGTTCAGCTATTGTTCATCACATATACATTACTGTACAGTAAAATTCAGATTCTTGTTAGCAGGCTGGGGTCAGAGTGCAGATCCAGCCATTATACGGTGCTCCTGGAGCAGACAGGTACCTCATTTCCACTACACTGGTGCTGGTGCCAGGTGCCGGTGCCGGTGCTGGTGCTCGGCCGGTGCTGAACTGGGAACCACCCGAGAACCGGCCCGCATTTACACTAGACAGGAG
>JAQMYG010000001.1:1986859-2002106 GCA_030014215.1 Clariallabes teugelsi | reverse complement strand
TCCTGGGATAGGCTCCAGGTCCCCCGCGACCCTGATCATAGGATAAAGCGGTATAGAAGATGAATGAATGAATGAATATAACTTAATTTAAAAATCTATATAAATTCTATATATTTTATATACTCAATAATATTCAATAAACCAGTATTTAAAAATATTAGAATATTTCCTAAAATCAATCAAAAATTATTTACAATACAAAAATATCCAGCTTCTGAATATTGTGTTAATTTATACACTTGGTGCTTGGTTGGGACTCAGCTCACTTGCTTCTGAGCAGGTCAATGAAAGAAGAGTGTGATAGTGCTTATGGGAACATATGGGAAGCCCTTCCCATTGGGTATATTAATTGGAACTAAAAAGAAAAGTAAAGAAAACTGAAAATATAAAATAAACAGAGCTCCACCATCAGCTCGACATCGAACGGGGCTCTAAAAACTAAAAATAAACTTTCTCACTCTCACTGGGGGAGTCAACCTTTACTAAGGGCTTATGTGTGATTTCTATGTGTTTTCAACACTTTAACTCAAAGTGAAATTCCACATTTGAGTGATAGCGTGCATCTCTCTCTCTCGCTCTGTACATATGCTGGGCGTGAGGAGAGCGTGCGAAAGGCTGTTTGCTGTTTTGCCAAGTTTTGAAAGATTGCCGTAGTTTCCCCCACTTTATTTTTGATTAGTGAATGTTAGTAGTAAAAAAGGTTTAGAGTGAGAAAAAAGTGAGCAGGGCACCATGGTCTCTGAGATCGGCTCTATCTTTCCTCAACATGAAGTTTATCAGCCCTATGAGAGCTATCCCGCTTGGGTGTAAGAGCTCCAAAATGAGACATATCCTATATTTCTGCCGGCTGATTTTAATGGTTTTAAATGACAAAGAAGAAATGCTTACTAATAACCTTAAGTGTAATGAGGGGGGAAAGAGCTATGCTGTTTTTGTCACTGTTACACCCCGGTCTAGGTCAGGCAATAACAGGAATGAAAAGAATAGGAAAAAATAGGGAGTGAGACCAAAAGTGCATTTGCTAAGTGTTCATTTACAAAAGTGCCCTTCCTAACCACAAACCAAGAAAAAACAAGGTGCAAACAAAATGGCGTCGACTCCCTACTAAGCCACTAAGTGCAGAATTATATGCAGGCACAGTATATACAAAACGTATTTACAATCAAGCAACCATAGCCAAAGAATGGCATACACAAAAACATAATCAGAAACTTAGCACAAGGTCATACACTTTTACAAATTGTCATCCAATAAACAGTAAGCAAATACATGGTCTATAGTATTGTGGTCTGGGCCTAAATAGGCCTCTGGGTCTCCTGGTTACCCAATCATCAGGCAGGAGGCCGGAATCAACAAAGGAAAGGCAGGTCAGCAACCAATATATTGCAGGCAAGGGTACACTGAAGAGAGCGGGACCTGGAACAACAAGGGAAGACACAGTTCCATCCCACCAACAACAGAGACATAGCAGAAACAAGCAAAGCATAACCAGAGACAAAATAACAAATAAATCCAATACTGTAACGGTCACCATGGAGCGGCTGAGGTGTTTTAAGGTGTAGGTATGTTGGACATAAAAGCCTGAGCTGTCCGCATGGGGCTGAGTAGCTGGGGAACTCAGGGGGGGTGACTCGGCCGGGATACAGTAGCAGGAGCGTGGGGACAGCCAGATGGAGAACATCAGGGGGCTTGAGCCTGCTGCGGGACTCATCGACCCACAGAGTAGTAACACACTGCAGTCAGATCTCATAACAGTTAGACCTGAACACACCAGTACCACAGGAACACACACCACACTCGGCGCAGATATGAATACTGACATTGCTCTAAAGAGCAAGATTATAAAACTCGACACTTGTACAGTATTCAGCGCTGACAGTGACCTCGGCCATAAGCTGACCCCATTCCTTACATCTGCACCGAAGATGTATAGCAGCCACAGATCTGCACACCACGGCCGGCACCTAAAGAAAACACTGCAGTTAAACTGAGGAGAAAAAGAGAGGAGACGTCCACTACAGAACTGATCACTAAATGAAAAACCAACAGGATGGAGAAGAATGGAGCAGGGTGCAGCACAGCACACATAGACACACCCATAATGATTTAAGAGCAAATAAAATGCTTTCTACAGCTGTGCAGCGCAGAGAAAAGATTACTAAAGTTATTATTAAAGAAAAGAGTTACTGTCTAAACAAACAAAAAAAAAAAGCAATGCAACCAGTAACAAAAAACAAAAACCCACTGTCACTCAGGAGGATGTAGCTGATACAATAGCTGAACATACCATAAACCTTGAGCAGGACTGTGAATTACTAAAACTAAAACTGAGAAAAAAACCAACCAAAAAAAACAGTGTAAATATGTAAATAACACCAGACGAATAAAAAGAAATAAAAATATGTAAATCATTTTAACATTGTATTAACAAGTGTGTTAAAATCTTTAAAAAGTCTTCAAAAACTCTGGCTCATCATATAGACTCAGACTGGGTCTCATGAAAGATGAAAAATAATTTAATTCTTTGACACAGATGCAAACGGTGCCAACTTATGCTGTTTTGAATTTCACAAAAGACCGTTCCCTGCAGCAAACGTTGTCTGATACATACAGTACAAACAAGAATTGACTGTACTCTCTGGCTCCTCGCATAGACTCAGACTGGGTATTTTGCCTCTGTCTTTGGATCTCTACTTCATATGTACAGTAATAGTGTCTAGTGCTGATAACTGACTTTAGTTTTTAAATAAATCAATCAACGAGCTAGTGATTTTTGGAGTACTTTTTGATTAAAACATATTATTTTATTTGTTTGTATATTTTGCCATTGACAGTAAACATATGTTTGTTTATATTTACTTATATTTCTGTATTGTTGTAGTGTGTTATACTTACTGTTCATTCTTCTTCAATAATACATATTTGTCTTTATTAATACATGCATGTGATTAGTAAAGCTATATTTGAGGTGAAATCGAGTGTCAAACTGTGGTTTTTATGAAGAGAAAACTTCAGTCATGTTGTAAAACACTGCACTTCAAAACGATCATCTCCATCAGCAGTCATGTTCTGCTGTTCTCTTCTGATGGTCCTGCAGGGACTTTGTTGCCTTCAATCCTTTACAATGGCAGATAGTAATATGTTCACCTATTTGCAAATAAACTAAATTTAAATTACTGTAGTGGGGGATGCATTTGTTCAATTCAATTTCATTTACAGTTTTGTAATCCTGTGGATTTCTGGTCAGGCAGATCCACAAGCAACTACATCTTCCATTGCTGGGTGATGTGTAGTTAAATTGTTTTTGCTATGCAGTTGGGCTCACAGATTTAACAGACCTACAGTATGGGATAGACTTGATGCAGAATTATAAATCAGTTTTAAATGTTTTCGGCTCTCCCTCAGTGCCAAGACATACGGCACCAACCCCTCTCACAACATTTATTGAACTTTGTGACCTCACCACAGACTAAGGCCCCAAGTTAAAACTTTGTTCATCAGTTATCTTTTGTTTTCCCAGAATGCTTAATTTTACCTACATCCTATATTAGTTTTACAACTTTTATGTTAAACCTACACCTGTTTATGCTCTTACTGATTTATTGTATCTCCTGCACAAATTAAAGGACATTTATCACTGATGGTCTCTTGTTTGTTTCTCTCGTTCCCTAGACACTCTGAGTGTGTGTAATATAATTTTAATGGAATGGCTGACAGATCAGGGGTAGTGTAGGCTGGTGGTTAAGATGTTGCACTACAAATCAGAAGGTTATAGGTTCAAACCCCAACACCACTCAGTTGCTGTTGTTGGGCCCTTGACCAAGGCTCTTGGCCCTCAACTGCTCAGATGTATAAGGCAGAAGAATGTAAAGTGTGAATTTTGTTATACATATATATAGACAAGAGAAGCAGGGTGGTTAAGGTGTTGGAGAGTTGATCCAATAGTCCCTGGTTCGAACCCCAGTGTGGCTGGGCTTTCACTGTTGAACCCTTAAGCATGGTCCTTCACCCTTAATTGCTCAAGTGCAATCAGCTGTTAAGCTGTCAGCCCTGCCCTGTAAGAAATTACCAGAGAAATGACATATCTCTCAATTGCCAGATGTACTCAAGCATGTGGCCCTAAAAAAGCATAATTTATTTAAATGTTTATCAACAACAGATTTATCACTTGTAAAATAAAATGTTCAAAAATAAACAAATGCTAATATAGTAATTTTACAAACTATACTACACTGTAACTGTAACTCACTCACTCACTCACTCACTCACTTACTCTCACATGGGCCTGGAATCTATCCCAGGATACTTAGGACACAAGGTGGGGTACATCCTGGACAGGTGCCAATCCATCGCAAGGCACAAACACAGACACACACACTCACATAAGCATTCACTGTAACTATACTGACTTAACTAAACTTTACCTTGCATATTTATGCACATATCATGACATTTGCCAATCCCCTCTTTTGTTTCTGTGTTACTTTCCTCCAATAAAGCTTATTTGTCTTATTTATGTATGTGATTAGCACAGCTACTGTATGTCTGTGATTAAATTAAATGTCAAACTCTGCTCAAATAGTTTTATATTTTTTAAATGTGCAAACCACGGATAGGTTCTTGAGGAAGAGGTGGGGTTTTTGTTCTTTTTTAGTCTAAGAGAAACTGCTCCCCCACCCCTTCTTCACACTGTCCTCCACCCACCCCACTCTCTCCCCCTTCTTCTTAAGTCCAGTACCAAGGTCATATCTGCATCATTATAATACACTGTATATCAAAACGATAATCATCACTAACAGAGGCCATGTTCTCCACTCCATGTTGTTTCCTGCTCATTCTCCTTGGATTTTCCAGCTTTCAGTCCAGAACAATGGCACAAAGTAAGATTTTTACCTATTTTTAAATGAGCAATTAAAATAGCATGGACTTGTTAAATTCTATTTTATTGATTAAAGTTCATTATCAATTTTAAGATGTATATGCACTAGAAATTAAGACAATATTCAAATAATAATCATCTTCCTCATTATGGGAAACTTAAGGAAAGAGTGTTTTTGTGTGTTCATTATACACTAGCTGAATGATTTATAAGGATGTTCATATGGGCTTTAGTTATAACTCTTGTTAGGATGTATAGTTATGCTCATATATGGTTTTGATCTTAGTGATTTAATTAATTAATGAGATGACTGACTCATGAATTTTATATAACTTTAACATTTTGCCTGAAATAAATAATTAATTGAAAAATAATAAAATGTTTTGACACAGATGCAAACGGGGCCAACTTATGCTGTTTTGAATTTCACAAACGACCGTTTCCTGCAGCAAACGTTGTCTCATACAGAGAAACAAGGATTGACTGTACAATTCCTGGCATCATGTATGTTTCCAACTTGGATTTTTGTTTTATATGTTAAATTTCATTCAACAATTCACCTGGAAAGTCTAAAGATTTAATTGACTACCTGTATCCTATTTTTCTCTGCAGTTTTACGACAAAAAGAGGTTTTCGTTTTTGTGGAGATCCTGCGGTGGACTGGGTGAAGAAGATCATCAAGAGTAAAACTCCTGCCTAAAAATAAATCCATTGCTTATCTTTATTTTGTAGAATGCTTAAATACCTACATACAACTTAAAGGAATTTGACGATGTGTGTAACAGGACAAAGCTTTTTGTTCAACAAACCCCTGTGTCTGCATTAGCTATTATATTTTTTCCAGAAATTAAAGCACACATATAAACAGTAACTCTTGGTGTCTTGTTTGCTTCTCTGACTAATCCCCTCTTTACCCAGTAACTAAACGTTCGTCGATCGAGCGCTAAGGTTCTCTAGTAAACCTTGGGTTCTTCCAGAAACAGGTGTATTTACTGTATATTGAGATACCTTAAGACTTATAATATATAAGATAATATAATCACTCAGAAGTTAAATTACTTATATAACTAAATTTAAGGATTTCACACTAATAATGGTTAAAACAAGAATAATTTAAATAGAAATAAAAGTAACTTATACTATATTTACCTACATATTTATTCAGGACACCTCAGAAAATAAAATACAACCAAGAATCACATCCTGATAAACAAAGCAAAAACAAAACATTCATTTGGAAAGAAATGATGAAAGATCATATAAATGAATGCAGGTTGTCCCAAAATATATTTTTTTATTCTTTTTTTTATTATAATGATTATGCAAAACATTAAAAAACAATTAGAATATAAAATATAAGAACTAGTAAAAGGATTTACAATACAGAAATATACAACCTATAAACATGATGTTTACTTATGCACTTAGTGCTTGGTTGGGGCTATATATAGCTCCAAGCAAGTCAGGCACGTGATTCCGGCAAATATGAGGCCTCATTTGTTATTGGTCACTTGACTCTCAGGAAACCAACGCATGCCTCAAAGGGAGGCTTTATTTGGAAACATTCCTTATCCCTTATGTCCCTCACCTCCCTACCACTTTTCCTCCTTACATTTTAATTTGATTTCATCCTGACATCTTTTTTCCCACGACCTGTGTTCAGTTTTCCCAGATTAAGGCTTTTCAATATATATACAGAAGGGAACTTTCATGATCGTACACTGATAAAGGCATAACCAATATGGTCCTGACTTCTGTATGTAGACTTTTGTGGCACCACGTAGTGCAATGAAGAATGTTGAATTGGGTGAAGGTAAACCAAAACAGAGAAAAATACATTTAGTAAATAATGATTTAAATATACACTGGGGATGGAGGTGGAACATTTATTAAATGTATCATACACAGAGGAGGAATTCATAGAGAAATAGTAATTTTAGACATAATTAAAAATTATCTTTGACATCTATGCTTTCAATCCAGTCCAGTAGGTGGGGGTAAAGCACTTTTATTCTGTGAAATCACTATAAGATACAATGCCTGGCAAATAGTAAAACATAAACTAATCAATAGTTGCTCAGTCTAAGATTGTTTGCTCCCAAAAAACACACTTTCAAAACTTGAATCCATGTCTATGTCATGAAGGGGGAAAAAATTCCATAGATGTGATAACGTGGTCATTCAGTGCATTCAGATCATCAGCTGACTTAATTTTATTGCCACATGATGTTACTGAGCCTAGATCTGATTTCATTTGACACAGTAAAGTCAACCATCAGCTGCTCCAATGGAATGTCTGTATCTGAAATAAAAGAAGGTTGTTTAATGGCATCACACATTGTCATGGTTTGTTATGCGGCTTGCTTCCTTCCATTGTGCTTTTTTCCTGTTGAGGAAATTAAGATTAAATCTTGCTGCTGCTGTTTTATCTGTAAAAGTAATATAGTTATGTGTAGACAGGAGTACAGTCATATACAACATGGAAGACATGAATCTTTGTCACATACAATCTGTATAAA
This sequence comes from Clariallabes teugelsi, assembly GCA_030014215.1. Classification (NCBI taxonomy): domain Eukaryota; kingdom Metazoa; phylum Chordata; class Actinopteri; order Siluriformes; family Clariidae; genus Clariallabes; species Clariallabes teugelsi. The sequence continues at coordinate 1,994,708 of JAQMYG010000001.1, read as the reverse complement.
TGTTTGTCATGTCAGGTATGTTACTTTGAATATTGGTTGAAGTCAGTCAGTCAGTTCTTTCCATTAGCAGTAAAGTCTCCAAACCATACAAGACTACTGGTCTCACAACCATTCTATAAACCTTTCTTTTCATACTTGCTTATACCTTTCTGGCACAAATATTTTCCTGCTAATCTTATCTGCTTGGGTTCTCATCATGCTTTCAATATTTGTTAAATTCTGGCACTCTAGATTTTCAGTGTAACACTCCAAACAAGTGGCAACATTGTGCAAAATTAGCTATGCCAAGTAAGTACCAGTAACAAACCACAACAGAGAAAGACTGACACCTACTGGACACGAGTATCAATGACCAATACCTTCCAGATATAACTAGCCAAACAACCGGCAAAGTGACAATCTACACACACTCTCTATGTATTTACTGTCCCTGGTGATGACTGTTGTTTTAAAACTTGCATTGTAATCACCTAAATTGTATTCGGTATACATACGGTATGTACATTTGTAGATTATAACTTAAACAGACAGATGTTGCTCCAGCGGTGACATTGCATGGCGACAAAACAATACAAGCACACTTACTGTCAGTAATACAACACTACAATTAAATAATACTACAATAGAGCCAAATGTTGCGCTAAGTGCATAAAAGAAAAGAAAAAAATCAACATGCAATAATACCAAAGCTAACTACAAGCAAGCCATCAGTTATTGGTATGGTTGTCAACCCCAAGAGTTCTCTGTATTCCTATTTTTATGAAGAGGTAATTTAGATTACATAGAAGACAAATAAACAATCATTTAGCATGTAAAAAGCACTTAAAAAGCAACACTACCGTCAGTTCATATCAGTGTTCATCTTTATGCAACCACAATCAGAACACATTATTAAAATACAACAATAACCAGCCGTATCATGATTATTATATTCCACTTTACTCTCGACACACTAGTGGGATCATAGCTTTTGTTGCCAAACAAACTGTCGCATGAAACATGAATATTTAAATAAAAATCAACTGAACATTATGTAATAGCATTTAAATCTGTTACAGCACGACGACAGCTGGTCAGCACCCGCGTCTAATAACCCATAGCAACCATGGACACAGGTTGATGACGTGGTTAGTTAGAGACAGAAGCGTTGTTATGTTTCTATTTCACTATTTAAATCAATATCCATCTTAAACAATCCTTCCCACCCGCTATTCAGTGTTCTCTCTGACCAGAAGAGCAAATTCAGCCAGAGAATGATTACCACCAAGTGCTCTACAGAGCACCACAAAAGAGCTTTTCTCCCCATAAAATTATACAACTCTTCTCTGTAACGTGGACACTATAGAGAGAGTTATTTAAAGTGCGACTCGAGCAGCGAAACAAATTAAGTTAAAAAATTAACAAAGGTTCTATGAATCACAGCAGAACTGACATCACAATGAAGCTTTTTAATTTAAAACACAGCCGACGTTTCTCCAAACATTTTGTGACGAAAGGTATATAAAACTTGCACCGGAAAACACTGAGGACAAAATCTGAAAGATCTAAATAAACACTTACTTTTTCCTCTGAGAGGGAAGATCGGACTGAGCCCCAAAATTGTTAGGTTTAAATGAAGAAGAAGTGTGTCCGAGATAAGTTTTGTGCTGACTTAAGAGAAGAAGAGTTATTGCTTGTTGTGTCCATCGCACCTTTCCGGTCTGGGCCTGATCATCCAGGAGAGACAAACACACACGCTCAGGCATGATGTGTGAAGATCTCTGTATATTCTCAGCAAAGAGAGCACATTTAAAGCTCTGCTGTGTCCCAAACAGTCATTAACATGACAGTCATAGAGGGACCTGGAGACAGAAAGGAGAGAAGAACTACGTTTGTATTCTCCTGGTTAAACAAAAGGGTTCTAGCGGACAAGAGCCGTTAGGATGTATATTCGTATATACAGGATATAGAAGGTGTTACCACAGAAGGCATGAGGAAGCACAGTGAGGGGTCTGTTCTCAGAGCACAGGAATCTTCTTATTAGATTACATTATGTCTTACAATCTTATAAAACCTATAAAATATAATAAATAATTATTAAAATATAATAAAAAAATATTAAAATAAATAAAAAAGTTTTTTACATTATTAAAATATCCATTAAACATGAAAATGTTCATCTCCATCAGCAGCCATGTTCTCCTGTTCTCTCTTGCTGGTCCTACTGGGACTTTTCTGTCTTCAGTCCTTCACAATGGCTGAACGTAAGTTTTTTAAGAGCAAAATACATTACCATGCATCAGTTACTGTATATGCTGTTTTGTCTACTTGGGTTGTAAGTCATGTTGTCTTGTGTTAATAAGTCAAAGTGCCTGAACACATGTGGAAGATAAAAGTTTTAAAACTGTTTCTATTTTTTTATGCTCTGAGCAAAATTCTCTGTAAACATGTGTTTTCACTGCCTGCCTGATTCATTTAATGTTAATTTTCAGTCAAAAATAAATTGTAAAATAACAATATAAATTATTATTATTTTTCATGGAATAAATCATGAAGCTGCATGTTATTTCCAGCCAATTTAATTAGCACATATTTATTTATATGCTATTTTTATGAACTTGGGTGGTAAATCATTTTATCTACAGGTAGTGAGTCAAAATGGCTCAACTTATGTTATAATTCAAAAGAATTACCATCTTCTACATCATATAGTCCCTTTATAGTCCAGTCACATAGACTCAGTTCATAAAACAATGTGTCTCTGGCCATCAATACTGACCAACTTAATAGCTTTATTTTTCAGAATGCTTTATTTCACCTACACATTACTTGAACTTATTTGATGTTGTGTAAGAGCACAAAGCTGCACACATTGATTGATCTTATCTTCTGCACAAATAAAGAACATATTTGTTTCTCATCATAAAATCATCATCATCATCATCATCATCATCACAGCGGTGAATAACATTAGGGAAAATGATGAAGAGTAATAATGAAGTATAAAGGTCTAGGAGATAACATGGTATTAATTAATTTGAAGCATAACTAATAAGCAACAAGGCATAAATAGCAGTAATTATCAAATGAGTTCCAGTACACCTGATACTGTTTGCATAAAGATATATAGATACTATAAAGATAACAATGTGGTCAGTTTGTGGAGCTTTAATTGCCAGAGAATTCTCTAAAGTCACCAGCGCATTCACACAGGAGAGAAGTCATATCACTGCTCCGATTGTGGAAAGACTTTCAGTTACCCCTTAGAAGTATTTCCACTGTATTCAGCACAAACTGGGCTACAGTAATATGTGAGCAGCATTTATGTATAAGTGTAAAGTGTGTGTATAAGACTTTTGTGAACTAGACATTTTAATCTAGAGTTTTTGCTTCATAATGGTGTGACAATCGTCCTGCTCACTCATTCACAGAAAACAATACCTTCGTTTACATTTTTCAACACAATTATTGTTTAGAAAGACAATATGTGAGGAGGTGTGAGTGATCTACATAAATGCTGTAATTCACACCAGAGAAGACAAACCTCTGCATAATGAACTGCATAATGAGCCTTTCCGGTCAGGTATGTGACAGAGGGGGAAGTGCTACAAGAAAATAATTTGATGACAAAGAAATACGATTTTTTTTGGTTTGTAGTTACTTAGAATATAGTTAACTTATGGGAAAAATAACTCACTTCTACAAACTATACATAACCTACTTACTCACAAAGAAATTGTCCAGGATTGAGTGGAGAGGGACACAGATAATCTTATACACAGAATGCACATTGATAGCATAAATACTGTATATGGTTGAAGTGAAAATAAAGCCTACTTGAACTTGAACTTGATTAATGAGAAATTGAGCAGGTGTTCCTAATAATCCTTTAGGTGAGTGTATATGCTAAAGTGTAAAGGAAAATTATATTTAAATCTTTTAATAAAAAAATGATAATTGAGGGTAAGTGAATTTGAAATATTTGTGAAGTAGGTGTAACGGCATAATACAATGCAGCGCTGAGGTCTAAAAGGAAATAAGGCAATACATTTTGAATTGGACATTCAATAATTTTAATGTTATATGCAAGCTCTTTGGCAATTAATATTATATTTTGGTAATATTACAATATAGATATCCTTGAATTTTTTTATTTTTAATTGCTCACTCTCACCTCCATGGATTCTCAACAAAAAGGTCCATATAAAATTCTAATTGTATATTCACACACAACCATACACATTACAATGTGTAGTAGTGATTGGCGTTCCCAAATTGCCCATAGTGTGTGAGTGTGTGTATGTGTGTGTGCCTTGCGGTGGATTAGCACCCCGCCACATGCCCTAAGCCTCCTGGGATAGGCTCCAGATCCCCGCAACCCTGAATGCAGGATAAAGCGCAATAGAAGATGATTAGTGAGTGCGTGAGGATTTTAATTTACATTATATTTAAATCGAGAATGTTTGGTGGATAATTGTTTCAATGTTTGTGTTTGGTTGATAATTGTTTGATGTCAAATTGTTTTATAGTTTTTGACTGTTTGGTTGAATGCTTTTGATGTTTCTTGAGGGTTATTATATTTATTGTAATCCAGCAAAAAGTTTGTAAGCTCACTTAGATTATATGGTAAGTTGTTTTCTTTTGTTTTTGTTAATTGTTAGTGGGTTAAGGAATAACACAAAATGCAACAAATTTTTTTATGCAGCAAACTACAGTTAATTGCTTTTGTCTACCAGAGACACATTTGATTGACAATGATGTTCGTTTTTGGAAATCCCGAAGTGGTGACACGTTTTTCTCTTATGGTTCTCCATATTCAGCGGGTGTGGAAATCTTGTTAAATCGACTGGAAGGCAAGGTTACTGATTATAAGCAGTTTGTTAATGACCATTTGCTTATCATTGTCCTAGACATTAGTGTCTACATTAGAATGAATACATAGAAAGAGATTGTTTTGTGTAACTGGTTGCATGGATCTCTGTTTCATATGTAATAATGTCTAATGCTGATAACTGCCATTACACTTTAAATAAACCAATCAAGTAGTTTTTGATTTTAGAGGACTTTGTAGTAAAAGAATAACAACAACAACAAAAAAAACATTTAATTCCTAAACTGAAACTGTGTTACAGCTGGGTTATAATACATCTTCTCCATCATGTCATGTCCTCCTGTTCCCTCCTGCTGGATCTGCTAGGTCTTTCCTGCCTTCAGTCCTTCACAATGGCAGATGGAAACTGTTCACCTACCTGTAAATGAACAGTTAAGTTAGTATGGCATGCACTTGTTCAATTCTATTTCATTAATCGTAACGCTGCACATTTCTGGACACGCAGATCCACGGGCAACTAGGTACAGTACTTATGTTTCTTAAGTTGGGTCCACAGCTATGCAAGTCCATGTGATGCAGAAGTATAAATCAGCCTGCAATAAAAAGCCTGCCTTTGAGCTGTCACACCTATCTTGTGCTTTGACTCAGCCTTTCACTTAATGCCCCCAAATTATTTTATCAATCCATTAGACAACTGACTCATGAATTGTGCTTAACATAAAAATAATAAAATGTTTTGACATGCTTTGCATTTTCTTGTTATTTAAAAATGAAAAACAATTTAACAATTTACTTGGAGATTTTAAATACTGACATGATATGACCATATATTTTTTACCTCTCCAGTTTTATGACAAAAAAAGAGTTTTCATTTATGTGCGGACCCTGAGGACGACTGGGTGAAGAAAGTCATCAAGAATAAAAACTCAGCATAGACTTGGATGACAAAGTAAAACATCTGTCCATAAAAAAATCTTTATTTTACAGAATGATTACTTTCACCTTCATATCACTTTAAGTAATTTGATGTGTGTAACATGACAAAACTTTTTCTTAAACACACACCTATTGCTGCATGTACCTATTTAATTTATTTTTGCACTAATTAATCACATTTATAACTTAGGAAATCTCATTTGTTTTTTTCAGAAAAAGGTGCCTTTATATTGAGATACTATGTGACTGTAATGTAATCACTCACAGGCCAATTAGGCTAAAATAGTTACATACAGTAACTAATTTATAGGTTTCACACCAACAGAAGAGGAAATAATTAATTAATTTTGTGAACTACACTGATTTACCTTACACATTTATTTAAGGTACCTTACATAATAAAATAAAGCAAAACATCACAAAGCAAAGCAGAAACAAAATATATCATGATATGATTATAAGATCACATTAATAAGGATAAGAGAATTCATAAATACAGGGCATCACAAAAGTTTCTATACATAGAGGGAAAGTTGAGTATAGTCCATCTCAAAGAATAAGAATGTCATGGAATATTTGTTTCTTCTTTGATGTAATTTAATAATGAAAAAAAAAGTCATATATTCTAGATTAATTACAAAAAAATGTCAAATATATCAAGCCTTTGCTTTGTTTTAATTTACCACTAATTAAAATTTAATTAAAGTATCTCAAAATGTTAGAATATTTCCCAATTAAGTTTAATCAAAAAGATTTTTTTATAGGGGAATGTCTCGGTTCATGTTTAGCTGCATTGGCGGAGCATGGCGGTCAGCCTGTGGTACTGCTGAGGTGTTACTGAAGACCAGGTTGCTTTGATGACTTCAGCTCATCTGTACTGTTTCGTCAGATGTTTCTCATCTTAACAATAGCCCAGAGATTCTCTATGGGGTTCAGGTTAGGTGAGTTGGCTGACAAATCAAGCACAGTAATATCCTGGTTGTTAAACCAGTTAATATTAGTTTTGTTACTATGGTAAGGTGCTAAGCTTTTCCCACTTTCCCATTGGAAAATAAATCAACATCTCCCTAAAGCTTGTCAGCAGGCAGAAGAATGACATTCTCTAAAATCTCCTGGTAGACACTGTGCTGATGATGATCTAAAAAAAATGTCACAATAATTTTCCTGCCATGTTAGTTAGATTTATCTGTTACAAGTTTAGCTGTAATCGCACGGAGCGGTGAAAAGGCCAATAAAATTGAGATTATAATTATTATTTGTTTTTACTTTTAAAATAAAGGACTACATACCGTAGCAAATAAAACATTTTCTTTTTCAATGGTGAATCACTGTAAATTTCCATGAACTCTGGGCTCTCTGTTAACTTTTAAGTAATTAGTAGTTATGCCAGATCTGTGTGTGAAAAACGTTTGTAGGCGTATTTAACTTTATGCATCCCACCTGAATCTCTATAACATTGATCATCTTCAATTAATACTGACTGCTTTTCATTAAAAAGTCCTGTTCTATGGTAAGGATAAAAATAATTATTATTCTTAGTGAATCAAAGCATATACCAGTTTTCTACTGGTGAACGATCACAGGATTCACTCAAGATAGACAAGATTGAAGATCTTTATCAATTAGTCGAGTTCTTGTTAATTGTATTTGTTACGTGCGTGTGTGTAGTGCACGTATGTGCGCATGCGTGGCTGCGGGTGGCGGCGCGTGCACAATCTCTCCCCCCTGTTTCTTTTCTCTCTCTCTCTCGCTCTCCCTCTGACAGGTGGCTCCGCCCCAATTGAACGTGCCGTGACGTGCGTCCGGATTGGACAGCCCTGCATCTGCGCGGCCTCTTAAGCCGGCGGATGAAAGCCGGAAGTGCGCGACTTATGCCTAGTGTATGACTTACGTGCTCAGAAAGTTTGGTTGATTGATTGTTGTTTGGTTGGTTGATTGATTGTTGTTTGGTTGATTGATTGTTGTTTGGTTGATTGATTGTTGTTTGTTTGTTTGATTGATTGATTGTTGTGTGTGTGTTGTTGGTTGTGGAAAGAGAGAGACTGTTGTGTCGCGCCCTGTGCTCTCTCATTTTCTTTTGTTTTCTTTTCTTTTTGTTTTGTA
>JAQMYG010000001.1:1958436-1971519 GCA_030014215.1 Clariallabes teugelsi | reverse complement strand
CCGAATTTTACCCGCATTTGGCGGGTGGGCGGGTGCCAATGTCAAGCCCTGATATATATATATATATATATATATATGTATATGCAACCATGTTTTTTTTTTTTTGTTGTTCTTTCTTGCTGGTTTTGATGGGACTTTCCTGCCTTCAATCCTTAGCATTGGCAGAAAGTAAGATTTTCATCTACTGTAGTTATAAATAGGCAATTAAATTACTAGGGTATGTAGTCCTTCAATTCTATTTTATTTATTCCAACACTATATGCATGCAGGCAGAACCATGAGTGATATCATCTTCTATTTTTAGGTGACAGTTTGGGAGGTGCACGTCAGGCTAGGTGTGGGGAATACAGCTATGCAAGATCTACAGTACAGTGTAGACCTTATACAGAATTATAAATCTTTTTGCAGCATTTGGGCTGTCACACTCTTTTGTGCCAAAACATCCTGCACTGACCCCTCTCATAACATTTATTGAACTTTGTTAGAAATATTCAAGTGCATATTCATTAAGAAAAGCTAAATGCCAATAATTACAGTAAAATTTAAATAAAATGGATCATAAATAAATACATTTAAAAAGATAATAAATGAATAAATAAATACATCAAATATAAGAATAAATGAATAAATAAATAAAAGTTTGGCAGTTTGCAAAGCAGGTGTTGGTTGAATTCCTGAGAAAACTGTCAGGAAAATGTATATTGTGTGTTGAGTATACACTGGATGTTTATCAATCATACATTCTGGTGGCAAATAAAAAGCTTATCACTTAATTAGCCAACTGATTCATGAATTGTGTCTCCCTCAAGTAATTATAAATTGTAAATTGTAGACTCACAGATTTTATTATTTACATTAATTTAAATAAATTTTTATTATTTGCATTTAGCCTAAAATAAATGTAAAAATAATGAAATGTTTTGATACAGGTACAAATGGGGCATCAGATTGCTGTTGGGTATTTCACAAAAGACCATTCTCTGGATAAAACAGTGTCAAGTCAAGTAAAGTCAAGTAGGCTTTATTGTCAATTCAACCATATGCAGTTAGTACACAGTGAAACGAAACAACGTTCCTGCAGGACCAAGGTGCTACATGCAACATATATTTACAACATAAATTAACAGAAACACTAACTAGCTAACTGAGAAGCCTAATTAGCTGGCCAGCTGAGACAAGACAGATTGACATGACAACAGAAATTAACAAAATAAATTAACAAAAAATTAACTAATTAGAGACCTAATTCGCTGGCTAGCTGGTAACTATCAAAAGACACAACAGAGACAAGACAGGTAAAGTGAAAAAACATACTGTAAAGTGCATGTGCAAATGTGCAAACAAGAGCGACAAAGTGATAGTGCAACTAACATGACATTACAATACTCTGTGGAGTTGAAGTGATAAGTTGAGGTAGTGGGAGGAGAAACAGTAAACAGTAAACGTTCCATAAGTAGCAGCAAGGATTAATTAGTGCAAAAATAATCAAGTAATGAATATTGTGCAAAAGAGCATTGACAGGTTGGTGTGTACGATAGTTTGGTAGTGTAGATCAGTGTGTTTGCGCTTGTGTTGATTAATCAGTCTCAATGTTTTGAGGTAGCTGAGTTAATCTGAGTGATAATGTGTGCGTGTGTGTGTGTGTGTGTGTGTGTGTGCTTTATCAGTCCAGTCCTTTTTTGTTGAGGAGATGGATGGCTTGTGGAAAAAACATCTAGATAGTCCCTCTATAGAAGGTGATCAGGATTGGTGGTGGAAGCTGGGCTTTCCTCAGAGACGCTGTTGGGCTTTCTTATGTTGGTTCGTGTCAGCAAACTTGATAATGTGATTTGAACTGTGTGTCGATACACAGTCATGTAGCAGTGGGCAGTGTGAACAGCAGGAACTGATCCGTACTAACTGAGACCTTCTGGTCAGAGAGAGGTGTTCAGGCCCAACAGGCTTAGCTTCGCGATCAGGTGTTGGGGATGACAGTGTTGAATGCTGAGCTGAAATCAATGTACAGCATTCGAACATATGTGTCCTCATTGTCCAAATGTGTAAGGGGAAGATGGAGTGTGGTGGAGATGGTCTCGTCCATTGAATGGTTAGAACGATACGCAATTCCAGCTGAAAAATCCAGCATAGATCAGCATGATTTACATGCTGGTCTATGCTAGTTAATACTGGTTAGTGCTGGTCTGATGCTGGTTTAGCTAGTAAACCAGCATAACTAATAGAAGACTAGCATATCTATGCTAATGAAACCTTACCACCAGCATTGGTCTTGCTGGTTAGTGCTGGTCTGGTGCTGGTTTAGCTGGTGAACCAGCATAATTGATGGACGAACAGCATGCCTGCTGAAAAATACAGCATAGACCAGCATGATTTATATATAGACCTGGGACACCAGCAAGGTTTTGGTAGTTAAAAGTGTTTACTATTTTAGCTCATTATATTGTATTTTAATAGCTAATACTGAAAATAGTGTGGGATGTTGCAGCATCAGTAAGGCATAACAGCACCAGCTTCATGGTCGCTATAATGCTGGTCACCAGCACCTGCATCAGCAGGTTGACAGGCATACCAGCACCAGCATCACAGCATTATGATACTTGTCATAGCATCAGCAGGGTTATCAGCATACCAGTACCAGCATGATGGGGTCAGCTGTTCCGGCGGTGGGACCACTGGCATTTTTTATGGTAACCGTAAAAATAATAATAATAATAATAATACATTTAATTTATAATGTACTTTATATTTGAAACAAATCTCATAACTTAAAATGCTCCATCATTTTTATTCATACACATAAATGTAATACATCATTTGAATCTGTAAAGGGTCTTTATCTGTTAATGTGCACTCACATATCAATAAAACATTGTGCTTTTGTAAAATAAAGAAAATAAACTGGTTGCGCTTTCTGCCGTCTTAGTCTCCCCGAAAATCTTTTTGCAATGCGTCACTAAAATGAACTGAAACTCAGTGAATACTGCACACACACATATCCATATATCTGTATATCTATATATTTATAGAAAGCTTAAAGGGTCTACTTTTAAATGAAGCAAGCTTAATCAAAAATAAATATTCTCAGTTTATGTGATCCATATGAATCTAAGGAGAGATACAATCTTTCTGCCACACTTCATTATCTGATAATGACCTGAGACAGGACGCACACACACAGACACAGTAGATACGATAAGTTTCGTGCACGTGTGGAAGATGTCACGTGCTTTACAGGTTTCTGAAGCTCTACAGAATGTTCTGGACAGTGGGAGGAGTTTAGATTTACCTCAGAACAACACTGAGACTCCAACAGAGAATGAAGGAGGAGAATCCAGCAATCTGTTAGCATGGGTAAGTTATTAAATCTTATATAGTCCTTATTCTGATAATATAAAATGTATATTATTTAATTTTTCCTTATTTTCTCGCAAGCTTTTGCCAGTTTATGTGAAAGATTTTCATTTAATGTCACTTACATGTTTTGGATAGCATGTAGATAACACTGCTAAATCATGCTAACATACTGCCATTTGTAGCTTAGCACAAACAGGTTAGCTCATGGTGGCTAAGCTAATGCCTTACGGTATGTAGATTACAGATGGTTGTCAGTATCAGCTGTGGTATAAATGTTTATAATTTATTATACCTCATTTTGGATAGCTTAATGTTATGGTAGCTATTTGGTTCAGTTTTTGTTTAGCTTATGACACTGCTATCTATAATGTTGTTTAGCACAAACACTTCAGCTCCCGGTGCCTAAAATACTGCCTTATGTACAGTAGCTTACAGATGTTCGTGATATTAAGGTGTAAAGGTAAATCGTAATGCTAAAAATATAAATTGTTGTATAACATTACAGAAATTTGTGTCATCTTTATCCATGGTCAATAATTATTGATGATAATATACAGTAATTTTATTGTTATCATGCTTATGTTTCTTTTTCCTTTTTTATAAACAGTTGTGACCGTGAAAATGATCAGCCACCTGTTTTATAGAGACCAAATGCAAACAAGCAGGCAAGATATAGAAGGACCATCACTGTGTCATGGAAAACGCAGACTCGATTCCTGCCCGCATGGGAACCTGGACCATGACTGGGGTCTAGATTTGGGATGGATCTCTTGTATTTTTAAAGCAGTTGGCCACATGATAAGGTTTCACTTGTGACTGCACACAACCAGCACACGGACTGACCTCAGATGCCAGGAATGTTACCACTGCTGGTTACAGGGTATCTGTTCATTGCAAATCAGTTTATGGTGAGCAGCAAAAAACACCATGGAAATGCCAGGTATGCGATGATCAATTGTGTCTTCAGTTAAACAAAGTAGGGACCTCTTTGTTATAGGACTTGCCGAGCAGCATCAGACTGTACCCCATCGACAGCAATGCATGTTTTTTTCATAAACAGTGTTCTGTTACATGATATATATTTTTTTATCTTTCGCTGTAACTTGGATTATATGCAAGTGAAATGACCTGTACTTTTTTCTTTGTCAGCAGTTTACTGGTGTATAATTGATAATCAATGTTATCCAATTCACTTTGTGTTAATGGCAGATATGTTAATTGAATATTAAATGTTGTAGATTTAAGCACTGAATATGTGTATAATTGAATTGAATATGTGTATAATTGATAATTGATCTAAAAGCAAATAGAGCAGAAGTTAGAGTAAGAGTAGGAAAAATTTAAAAATAGTGTTGAGAAGACTATCCTCAGTCCTTGATCAATATCATACCTGTTTTATCAGCAGCCATGTTCTCCCGGGCTCTCCTGCTGGTCCTGCTGGGACTTTCCTGCCTTCAGTCCAGCACAATGGCACAGAGTTGTGAAGGTAAGAGACAAATAAATCTGCATGAATTATTTCTATGCTGTTATATAAACTTAGGTTGTAAATTATAGTGTAACATGGTTATGTTAATAAAGTACTGGAAAACAGTTTATAACATTAAACATTAATCATTCTATAGATAAATATACAGTATAAATATTCAATATTTTGACACAGGGGCAAACGGGGCCAACTTATGCTGTTTTGAATTCCACAAAAGACCATTCCCTGCAGCAAACATTGTCTCATACCTAGAAACAAGAGTCGACTGTCCAGTTCCTGGCGTCATGTATGTTTTCAACTTTTTTAAGATTTTTTTTTTTCTTGTGTTAATTTTTTAAAATCATTTAACAATTATATTAATTCATTTTAATATTGACTTGATATGACCCATATATTTTGTTACTTCTGCAGTTTTACGACAAAAAAGGGTTTTCGTTTTTGTGCTGACCCTGAGGTGGACTGGGTGAAGAAGATCATCAAGAGTAAAACTTCAACCTAAATATCTGTCTATGAGTTATCTTTATTGCGCAGAATGCTTTAAAACCAACATATTAATTGAAGCAGTCTGAAGCTGTGTGTAACAGGACAAAGTTTTATTATTAAACACCTGCATCTGCACTCACTGATTTATTTCATTTAACAAAGTAAAGCACATTTATATCTCATGGTGTCTTGTGTGTGTCTCTGACTAATCAATCCCATCATTACGCAGTCACTGTTGGTACATGGGGTGCCCACTTTAGGTGGAGTCACTGTAGTGCTGACATCATTATACATTTTGTAATTAAAGGATTTAAAATAGTGTGTGTGTGTGTGTGTGTGTGTGTGTGTGTTGGTGTTTTTTTCCCTAATAAACAGTATTCTAATGATTCTAATAACAGTAACATGCACATTTAGACTGAGATACCAGGAGACTTTGAAGTATTTACTCACAAGCCAAGAAGTCTCAAATAGTTAGATAACTAATTTATAGGTTTCATCCCAACAAAGGGTCAAGTAAAAAAAAACAGAAAATAATTAATGAAATTTCTAACCTATACTGATTGTCTTACATATTAATGCATTTAGACACCTCACATAATAAAATAAAACCAGGATCACATCGTGATAAGCAAAGGCAAAACAAAATAATTTATCTGGGATGGAATAATTAAAAGATCACATAGAAGATGTGAATACAGGACATCCCAAAAGTCTCTATACATAGGGGAACCATTGAGTATAGTGCGCCTAAAGGAACAAGCATATTGTGGAAAGAGTTATTTTTTATTTTTATTTTGTACAAATACATACAAAAATGTGGAAAGGTTTTGCAAGGCAGTGTATGTACAAATGCATACACTGCCTTGCAAAACCTTTCCACATTTTTATCACATTACAACCACAATGTAAACGTGCACTTTATTATTGAGTTAGTTCAAAAACATTTCTAATTTTCAAGTATCAGCATTTAATCACAAAAATAAAGTGACAGAAAAATGATTTGCATGTCAGAAAAGAAAGCAACATATTATGTAAGGAATCCACTTTTACAGGTCTTATTTAGTTATTTATTTAAACATTTATTTAATTGAATGCCTCCTTGTTACATAGCCCTTGTTTGCATGTAGCCACTACTTTGCATGGTGCTGTATCTAAGAAATCTATCTAAATGTAAAACAAAATTGAAATTATTCAAACCCATGTAAATTAAATATTAATAAATTAACCCTCAGTTTGCAAATGTGTATGTGCATGGTGGCCTGCTTGTGACCAGTACCCCATTCACGCTGTATTTTTACCCCATGCTCAGTGTTCCCAATATAAACACTGGATCCTAAACAAACTTTGAATATGTACAGAATAAAAATAATAATAATCAAAAAAAAAAAAAATACCATAACAATATAAATAAAATAGAACACAGACACATTTAAAAAATGCTGTTATGATTGATGGTCATATCATTGGCCTGTTGTATCTATTACACGGAATCTGATTGAACAATCTTTCAAATCATCACTAAGTTGTCACAATTTCTTTTGCTATGTTAGTTCAGAGTTCTCACTTACAAATTTAGATGTGATAACATGGAGCCATGAAAATGACAATAAAAGTAAAGTGTTATTGCTTTTTTTTTTACCTTTACAATAAAAGAATAATTAAAAAAAGATTATTTATCACAAAACTGTCTCTTGATTTGCTGAATCACGTTAAATTCATTGCCATGACCTTGAGCCCTTTTGTTATCTTTCTCTCAATGATTAAGCTCTCATCATTATAGGACTTGCCAAGCACCAGTGGACTGTGGATCCAATGCATCAACAGCATTGCATGTTTTTGTCAGTCAGTGTTACAGTATGTTATACAATATATTTTTTAATTTTTCAGTGTATGATTGTGAAACCATCTATATTTTCTGTTCCTTCTTTCCAAGACTTGGAAGTAGAAATCCAGCAGCTTTGACTAACATCTCTGCACCAGAAATGTAGCAGTGTCATGGGGCTCAAATCTTATTTGTGTGTTTGTTTGTGTCATTTAAGGAGATGCTTTTCGACCACATGCAGCAGCCACAGCCAGAACGCAGCATAACTGCAGCCCAGGAAGGAACTACGATTCCCAGCATGCACACACTGCATGTAGTTTTTATACCTGTGTTCAATCAGTTGATACAACTCCAGATTACTTATTGTTTTATCTTTGACGTACTGTTTATGAATCAACTAATCTACATTTGCTTATCTGACTATGTTTTTACTATGTTTGGTGTTTTGGTTTGTTTGCCTGTGCCTTGTCATCATTAAAATTATATTCTTTGCTGCAATTGTGTCCTCCCATTACCTGTTCATAACACATCCAATATATACCAATTAGCCATAGCATTAAAACCATCAACAATAAAACCACCTTGAAACCCTGGGGCAGCTCTGGCTCTATGGGGTGTAGTTCCAAAAATCCTTTGGGGGTGTTCTGTGGGGTCTGGCACCAGAATGTTTTTGTCCAGGGCATCCCATGGATGTTCAATCAGATTGGGATTGGGGGAGTTTGGAGACCTTGGTCTCTTTGCTGGTTGGGCCCATGTTTGGTGGGCTGTGGTGCATTGCGTCTTCTGATGTCTTTCTATCTTGGCCAGTATTGACTTTGTTCAGTGATAATGCTTAATTGAGTATATACATATACAGTACAAGTTTTATTCCAGGTGAAGGGGTACAGGATTGACCCGAAACTGACTGAAGAGTGAGATAACAGAAGATTGGCTGTCTATCAAACACATTCACTCCAAAACATAGAAAGACTTTAAAAACAGAGAAAGACTTTAATGATTAACAAAAAGCTAATAGACAGACTGGAGATTACAGTAATTCATTTACAGTAAGAATTTTTTGCTAAATATCACTTTCACTGAGTTAAGTTAAAGTAAAACTGGTTAGGAATCAGTTACTGACTTTATCTTAAATTAATTTCTATTTCAGATTTGTCCTCTGGCCAGTGTTACGTGCAGGTGTAGTGCACGTATGTGCGCATGCGTGGCTGCTTGCTGCGCGCATGTGCGCTTTCTCTCTCCCTTTCTCTCTTTCTCGCTCTTCCTCTCTCACAGGTGGCCCCGCCCTGATTGAGCGTGTGTGACGTGTGCCCCGATTGGCCAACTTGGACCAGCGCGTCCTTTTAGAATGGAGGACGAGAACCGGGAGCGGCGCGCGTTGTTGTATTGCGTGCCCTGCGTGCCGACGCTCGTGTTGTTGTGTTTGTGTGACCTGTGTGTGTGGATTTGGCACGCGACCCATAGTGTGTAAACTTTGAGTGCAGAGTGAGCTGTGTGAACCGATGGTAGATAGACCGTTGTTGTCGCGCCTTATTGTTGGTGTTGTCTTTTGCTTTCTGGTTTGTTATATGTTGGTGTGGCGGAGGGGTGTCGCCGCCTTTTTCCATTTATCTTTTTTTTGGTGTGTGTGTAAATATTGTAAATATCTTTTCGTTTAGTTTCTTGTATATAGTTTTCGTAAGGAAGCAGTAGGGGTTGGGTGCCGTTTTTCGTTTAAACCCGTTTTCTCCTGTTTTTGTGTTGTTAGATAGGGAGTCAGCTTAGCCCTATGTTTTTGGTTTATATTTTCTTTTCTTTGGTAGTTTAGTTAGCTTCGGGGAGGAGATAGGGACAGGGTTTTGTTTATTGTTTTGGCCTAGGCCCAACCCTGAAGCCTAGAGCTTCCTGTGTGTTTTTGTGTGTATGTGCGTGTGTGTGTATAAAAAATGTAAAATAAAAGACCAGGCACCAAATATCTTTGTTGAAAAGATTATTTATTATTATTCATTATTTATTTCTTTGTTGCGTCCCTTAACCCTAGACCGGGGGTCCTAACAAGTGGGGGCTCGTCCGTTGCCGAGAATACTCGGCCTTTGGTTTGTTTGTTTGCCTTCTTGGGTTGGACAGTAATCATAGAACAATGGCTTTTGATTTGATAGCTTTTACGCTAGCTCCTACCTTAGAGCAATTTGACCATTGTCGTAAAGACGATTTGTTCAATATTGCTGAATTTTTTTAAATTGAAGTGCCACGCAGGGGTCTTGAAAAGGACATTAAAAAAATATTGCTTAGTAAATTAATTGATCAACAGATTTTGCCTGGGGTGCCTGGAGAGTATACTGAGGACAGGGATGCTTCAACGCCGACGGAGGTCGACGGTAAGACATTGGTTGCGCCACAGTTGCCCTCCACGCCCCCCAGGCATAAGGTAACCACACCACCCACAATAACATCACCACCAGTATATGAATCAAACCAACTTTTGGTTTTAAAATGAGGGAGGTAGAACTGGAAATTAAACGAGAGGAAACAGAGGCTCAAAGTTTACGGTTACGGGAGCTGGAGCTTGAGATGGAGAGGGAACATTTTCGATGAGATTTCAGCCTGCTACACCGGGCTGAGAGCGCGCCGGAGAGTTCCCCTGCTTCGCCATCATTCGCTCAGTTACCTGCAGCGGCTGCGCCGGGTTCTTCTTTTCTCATTTCTGCCCCAGTGACTACCTCCCCACCCCATTTTGATGTAAGCAAACATATTGCCTTAGTACCTCCTTTTAGAGAGACCGAGGTTGATAGCTATTTCATAGCTTTTGAGCGTGTGGCAGCTACGTTACAGTGGCCGAGAGCAATGTGGGCTCTTTTGTTACAATGTACGTTGACAGGTAAAGCGCAGGATGTGTGTTCTGCATTGCCTGTTGAACAAAGCCTGGATTACAACATGGTCAAACAAACTGTTCTACGTGCGTATGAGTTGGTGCCAGAGGCATATAGTCAGAAATTTAGGTCCCATAAGAAGATGGACAAACAAACCTTTGTGGAATTTGCCCGTGAAAAGCAGACACTTTTGGAGAAGTGGTGTGCTGTGACTAAAACCACCACTTTTGAGGCTCTTAAGGAGTTAGTTTTAGTGGAGGATTTTAAAAACTGTTTGAAAATATGGTAGTGCACCTAAATGAACAAAAAGTTATGTTACTGTCAGCAGCCGCTGTATTGGCTGATGAGTTTGTATTAACACACCGTACTGTATTCTCTCCTACTGTGAGAACTGACAAATTCGAGGTCCGTGGAGTTGAAGGGCCGGTGAGACATTCATCAGGCAGTGTGAAACCTGCAAGGGGGGTGCTTTTACAAGTTCTCAGTATCGCTCGGGTGGAGGTAGAGTCTGTTTTTATTGTTTAAGTGCTGATCATCTGATTTCAGACTGTGAGGCCTGGAAGAAGAAAAACACGGCTGTAAACTCAAAACCTGTAGGTTTTATTAAGAAGCAAATAAAACATGTCTTACCTGATCAAACAGTAGCAGTGTATAACCCCTTCATTTTACAGGGGTGGGTGGCAGACAGCCCTGAAGGCATTCGCAGGTCAGTGTCCATCCTGCGAGATACAGGTGCAACACAGACTCTAATGCTAACTGGTACACTCCCGTTGTCTCAGAAAACTTACACAGACACTGAGGTAATTTTACGAGGCATAGGAACAGGCTGTGTTACAGTTCCACTTCATAAAATCTATCTTGAAACAGAAATAGTGAAGGGGGAAGTATGTGTCAGTATTTGTACTGAACTCCCTGTTGAAGGAGTTCAAATTATATTGGGAAATTATTTGGCGGGTGGTGTTGTTTTCCCTCGCCCAATTGTAATGGACACTCCAATCACAAATGTTAATAATAATCTCATTTCCAGCTTTCCGACAGTATGTCCATCATGTGCAGTTACGCGTGCACAAGCACGAAAGTTTGATGATGGGATTCATTTGTCTGACAAAAATGTTGTACCATTACAGATGGGTCGTTCGCGAGGAGCGGCTGCGAGAAGGTTTGGTCCATCGTTGGCTGCATGCTTTGCGGCTGTTTTAACCTGTACAATTGTGTTGATATGTGTTGGTGCATTCTCATTTTTTTTTTATGACCGGGTTGGATTTATTTTTAAAATGTACTTCATGTGTTTTTGTCAAAATAGGGATTTTGACTTTTAAGGGGTGGCGGTGTTACATGCACGTGTATATTGCACGTATGTGCGTCTCTCTCTCTCTCTCGTTTTCCCTCTCTCACAGGTGACTCCGCCCTGATTGGACGTGCGGCGGCGTGCTCCGTGATTGGTCGTCCTTGGAACGGCGCGTCCTTTTAGGATGGTGGAGGAAAGCCGGGAGGGGGCAAGTCAATGCTGTTGTGGCTTGTCCCCTGCGCGCGTTGTTGTGTTGCGTGCCCTGTGTGCGTGACTTGTGATTTGTGTGTGAACTTTGAGTGCCGAGTTGGTTTTGTGTCTGTGTGTTGGTTGGTGGGCTGTTGCTGTCGCGTCTTGATGTTATTGTTGACTTTTGTTTCTTGTTTATTGTGTGGTGTAAATATTGTAAATACCTTTTTTGTTTATTCTTTTTTTTTTTTGTATATAGTTAGGTACCGGGAAGCAGTAGGGGTTGGGTCCCATTTTTGTTGATCCCCATTTTCTCCTGTTTTGGTATTGTTTAGATAGGGAGATAGTTTAGCCCTATGTCTTTTGGTTTATGATTCTTTTTTTTGGTAGTTTAGTTAGCTTCGGGGAGGAGATGGGGACAGGGTTTTGTTTATTGTTTTGCCCTTGGCCCAACCCTGAAGCCAAGAGCTTCCTGTGTGTTTGTGTGTGTGTGTGTGTGTGTGTGTGTGTATAAAGAAAAATAAAAGACCACACACGCAGATTTTGGTTGCAAAGATTTTGGTTTATTTGTTACGCTCAGGGACCCTAGACCTTGGGCCGTAACACATCAAAAGCTCTCAGAATTGTGGCATCCAGCTTTGATAATTCACATCACATGCTCTGTGATATAGGGACTCTATACTGTTGATCCAAATTCCTCATAATCAAAGTTATTCGGTTGTGCACAAAGTATTTAATTGCTTTCCAATCTCTTCCATTATCTCTTTAAAATCTTGTTTTCAAAGGCGGCGCGGTGGTGTAGTGGTTAGCACTGTCACCTTGCACCTCCAGGGTCCGGGTTCGATTCCCTGGCCAGGCTCGATTCCCGTCTTTGTGTGCATGGAGTTTGCATGTTCTCCCCGTGCTTGGTGAGTTTCTTCCGGGTACTCCGGTTTTCTCCCACAGTCCAATACCGCTTCTATACCGCTTAATCCTGTGTTCAGGGTCGCGGGGGACCTGGAGCCTATCCCAGGAGACTTCGGGCACTAGGCAGGGTACACCCTGGACAGGGTGCCAATCCATCGCAGGGCACACACACATACACACACTCACACTGTATATATTTTGTTATTTTAAAAAATAAAAACTTACCCTCTGTTTTTTAGAATGAATATCCTCTGACTCTTCAACTGCAACAAAATGATCAAATACTTTATTTATTGTATATCACGTTATGCAAAACTGAAAAAGTTAAGCAAGTACAATAAAAAAAGAACAATATACAGAAATAATTTACTTACAATTTATTTTAGGTGTTATATCCTATAGCGATTTTCCTTTAAATTTACAGATTCCATTTTGCAAGGCAAAAAGAATTCTGCTCACTTTTGCGATTTGCAGAGTTTCTTCGGGGAGTCTATAAAACTCCCTATGGACATCAATGTCATGTCCCATGAACGTGGCAAGCTGGTCAAGTTTGTGTGTTTTTAAGTTGAGTAACTGAGATACAGTGGCTACATGCTGTCTCAACTTTGTGGATGTGATGTTTTCTGGATGTTTCCCTCCACAGCTTTTCGCATATTTCTTTAAGCTGTCACATCCACGCAAGCTTTCTTCTGAGCCATAATAAGGACGGGCA
>JAQMYG010000001.1:1933328-1947107 GCA_030014215.1 Clariallabes teugelsi | reverse complement strand
GCCTGGCCGGGGAATCGAACCCAGACCCTGGAGGTGCAAGGCGACAGTGCTAACCACTACACCACCGTGCCGCCCAAATACATGCAGATTAGGCTAATTGATTTTCCCAAATTGCCCGTAGTGTGTGAATGCGTGTGTGAGTGTAGCACAGTTGTACAACAGTCACCATTTGCCTGCACAGTCCCTAGTTGGACTCCCAAGATTTCTATATGGATGTATTTGTAGGATTTGGAAGCATTTCCATTTCAAAAGTTTGTTAAGCTTTTAAATATTTTTTTTTGTATTTGTTTTTTTTTCCCACCACAATAACTTACAACGGGTTACATTTGTTTTTCTCAAACCATTTTTTGTGTCAATTTTAATATGACTCTATATTGCCCGCAAAATTAAAACCTTCTTTACTCATGTAATGCAATACTTAAATGGCCAAAAATATTGGAATATGTATAACCAATGATACAAAAATAGTTTTGTATTATACAGGGTCCCCCAAAACACCCATCATTTGAAATATGAATAGCTGAATAATTACATGTCCTAGGCAAACAAAATTAAATGGGCTTCATGTTGAAAAATAAATGATTTATTAATTAAAATTCCAGCAACATATTCAAATGGATATAGATTTTGACAAATGTTCAATATGTGCAGTTCCATCTGACTAAAAAGATCGAAATGATGTAAATGTTTTGGGACACCTTGTATTTCTATTACTAGACAAAAATAAAGGAAAGAAAAAAATATATATATTTATATAACCACAATTTAAAATAATGTATATACAACAAAATATAATTAAAAGGAAAACAAAACTACATAGAAATACTGAATGTTATTGAAAGTGTTATGTACAGTTTTTGCAGTTTTATGCAGCAAAACCCAGAAACTTTGTTTTTGTGTTTTGTGTTCTGTGTATTATTTGTTTGTTTGTTTGTTTGTTTGTTTTTGTTTTTCATAATATGCTGCTCTCTTTTCTGACCTACAGATATTTTCCTGTAAGATTTTTATTTATTTATTTGCTAATTGATTGATGATGATGGTGATGATGATGATGATGATGATGATAATGATTATTATTATTATTATTTTAGTTATTTGCTAGAATACCAATGTTTGTTAATCAGAAATGTTCTTTTCTACTAGCTTAAGCATGAGGTTATAAAATAAACTTGCATAACACAGTTTGTACTAATTAACACAAGTTGTATAACACCTTTACCAGTACAATATATAAAGCAGCTAATCTTTGCTCAGTCCAGACCAGCAGGTGGCAGTATAACACCTCCTCTGTGAAATCACCTCAGCTCGATGAAGAGGATTTGTTTACCCACCAAATGGACATGTACTGGAGCTCATCACCTCCACACTAATACCCTGTAAGCCTGGGGATTCACACTGCAGCACTTCTGTTCAGGTGCTGATAATAATGTTAGTGTCTGATGGGGATTCATGTCTTTATATCCAGAAGTGAGTTAAAGTGAGTTACTGGTCAGGAGTCTTGTTCTAGATGGATCTCTACTTCATGTTTATTAGGGTTTAGTGATGAGAACTGGCTCTAAGCTTTGGGGGAAAAGGAAGAAATCAGTAAGTATATAAATTTGTTATTTACATTCTGATAACTAGCAATGACTAAGGATTAATTATCTTCATCTAAATGTTACACAACAGCACAGAAACTGTTTACGACTTGTTTACATCATTGTTTAGAAATAGCTGTGCTGGATAGATTGATCGACAGATTGATAGATCAAACAAATGAATGAACTACTTTTATTAATCCTTACACATTATGAATCAATACAAGAAAATAGGATCAAATAAAATATATTCATTTTAAAAAAATGAAAATGAAATATCGTATACTGTTGACAAATTGCAGTCAGGTCGGTATCTAAGACCTGCACACTGATGTGCATTAATAAGGTAAGTTGTAATATATGTAAAGTTGCATATATTACAAGTTGCGATAATAAGAATAGACTGTTTCTATGATAATGGTATGAGGGCGGTCATAAAATTATAATTGCTAAGGAAAAATAATGTAATGAAAACTAAAAACTGGTTGTGAGCTTAGTCCTTTTCTACAGTCCTTTTCACTTCTCCAAACGATGGATGAGCTAGTGGAGACCGTCTTTGAGGCCGTCTTTTTAGCCACTGTAGTCCGATCCAATAGAAGAGTTGAGAAGGTTAACATTGTTTCTAATACAAAAGAGTCAGGTCACAAAAAGGGGAGCTACTCAATATTAGCCATAATGTTATGGCTGATCATTTTATATTGTCTCTGGTCAAGTGAAAGGGACAAGGAATCTTCTATGGTGATGTTTATTTTGGAAAAATGCTGTGTTTTGTGCAGACTGTACCAATCTGTAAAAGTAACTGGTGGCTGTAGTGAATGTATGCTCTAGTTCCCTTTAATATCGACATCATTATCTTATTTATCTCAGTCACTCAACACACCTGACACTTTTCTCCACCCATTCCAACCTGCCTGCCCATGCCTCTTAATCTCCTTTCCACACTCTCTGTTGCTCTGGACTGTTGTTGACCCTAGATGTCTAAAGTCCTATAAGGTGAGATCATTATAGTCAATATTAATAGCAAACGGATCACACCACCACTTCGTCCATTTGCACCGCCATCTTGTTCGTAACAATGTCTTTTGAGTGGAAAACTAGCATGACGGCTACTATTTTAAAATGTATGAGCATCACTTTAAATATGTCCTTCAAATTAACAATGGAAACATGTTTCATGAGACCTGCTTAGTTAAAACAAATATATTTTTCACGTTACATTCTTTTTCTCTCCACAGAGATGAATAATAACGTGACGCCCGCAACAGACTCTGGTAGTCAGGAAAACACTGATATTCTTTGTGCAATGACCGGTGAAGTAAGAGCGCAAACTGACCTTCACCACTGCTCAGACTGTGGGAAGAGTTTTCCTCATTGGAGTATGCTCCAAAGACACCAGCGTGTTCACACAGGAGAGAAGCCTTACAATTGCTCAGATTGTGGGAAGAGTTTCTCACAGCTCATCACTCTCCAGTTACACCAGCGTGTTCACACTGGGGAGAAGCCGTACGACTGCTCGACGTGTGGAAAGCACTTCGCCCGGCTGAGCAACTTCCACCAACATCGAAGAATTCACACAGGAGAGAAGCCGTTTATCTGTGTTCAGTGTGGGGCAAAATTTACTCACAAGGGAAACCTCAGAACACACCAGCGCATCCATACCGGAGAGAAACCGCATCACTGCTCGGAATGTGGAAAGAGTTTCGCTGATGTTAGTAATTTCCTACAACATCAACGAACCCACACAGTAGAAAAGTCATTTCACTGCTCACAATGTGGCAAGAGTTTTAATTTGCAGCGTAATCTCCAACACCACCAGTACCTTCACACTGGAGAAAAACCCTACCACTGCCTTCAATGCGGGAAAAGTTTCAATCATAAGAGGACTCTCACACGACATCACAGTATCCATTCAGGAGAGAAGCCGTACCGCTGCTCGCAATGCGGAAAGAGTTTTAACCGGGAGAGTAATTTCCAAACGCACCAGCGCATCCACACCGGAGAGAAACCTTACAGCTGTTCACACTGTGGAAAGAGTTTTAACCAACACGGTGCGCTCAAAGCACACCAGCGCATTCACACAGGAGAAAGGCCGTATCGCTGCTCAGAGTGCGGGAAGTGTTTTAATCAGAAGGACACTCTAAGACATCACCAGCACATTCACACTGGAGAGAGGCCGTACCAGTGCTCAGAGTGCGGGAGGAGTTTCACTCACCCGAGTACGCTCCAAAGACACCGGCGTGTTCACACGTCAGATGATTTTCCTCAGTGCTAAAGGGTTTTGCACAAATTAAAAAATAAAAATTTTAATGATACAAGTACATACAGTATATACTGGAGAAAGAAAGGTGTATATATATGATATTTGATGTTTAAAGACACCTAAACATGTGCCAAAACAGAGACTTAAAAACAGAATTTAGTAAAATGTGTTTACTCATCTTTGTTGTTAATTACAGATCTTTACGCCCGATAGATGTATCAGGGAACGTCCCTGCAATTAGTACATTAAATCCACTAAATCTATATATTTTTTTGTCATAAAATAATATTAGGTGAGGAAAAATGTGGCTTGGAGGAAATGCTCATGAGGCAATATACCACTACTACCACCAGCACCACCACTGCAACTAGTTCTACCACCACTCCTACTATTACTAATACTACTTCTAAAACAACCTTTAATACCACTACTAGTACTACTAAGGGCAGGAGTAACTCTGTGCTTATGGTGTTGTACTACTAATCAGAAGTTCCCAGGTTCAAACCCCACCACCACTGAGTTACCACAGTTGGACAACTGAGCATAGCCCTTAACCGCCAACTGCTCAGATGTGTACCAAATGCCATACATTTATTATTACTGCTACTACTAATCTTATTTGACTTTTTACAGATGGGACATAACAGGCATTTAAAAGTGTGGGGGACGTACATGTACAGTAGATGTCAGTAAATAATCCTCACCTCAACCCCCACTGCTTAATTCTCACAAAGGTAAAAAAAAATCAAAGAATCAACCATTACAAACTCGAAACAAACCTGGACAACTTTCTTTCAGTTTCTTCTCCTAAATAAATCCTAAAAATGTTAAAATGTAGATAACGATTTTATGCAGGAACATATACAGTACAGTACAAGTACAAAAATAAATAATTGTTAAAAGACCATAAAAAGCATAATTGCTGAGTACAAACTACTAGAATTCATTTATCACCATGGACTTAACTGTCAGGAATCTAACACACAGAATCTTATAGTGTACAAGTCCATTTTCCTTTTCTGTACTGTATATTCAAATATATCGCAAATATTTGTTTTAAAATATATTTATTTGTGAAACTACTATAGTTGTGATGGTCTGTATCTAAGTTGTGCTATCAAAAGCCTTCTTTGGGAGTTGCTAAATGATAGTAGGTACCCTTTTTTTCTGATTTGTAACAGAAATGAAGATACTACAGACTGCTCTGTGAGCTCTCTTTATTCTCTTGTTTTAAAGCCTGATTCAGGCCTTTCTTTTGAATCCTCTATAGCATTTACTCAGGATCTCATAGTATTCTTCCATTGTGAGGTCATCTGTATGTGCTCATACTCCATTCAGAACCTCTGTGATGTCTCCTGTTGGAGGACTGTTCTGTAAAATGGTTGAAATGTACACCACAAGCAATAAGCTGATCAGCTGATGAGTGATGTAGATGTTTCTCCTTAAATCACTAAATTGTACATTATGGCTCAGGAAACATATGTATCTATAAAAAAAAGTGTTAATTGTCAAAAATATTTACGGCTGTCAACATGATATTCTCACTCACTCACTCACTCATCGTCTATACCGCATTATCTTGTATTCAGGGTCGCAGGGGCTGGGAGCCTATCACAGGAGACTTAGGAGACGAGTTGGGGTACACCCTGGATGGGGTGCCAATCCAACACAGAGCACACACACACACACACACACACACACACACACACACTATGGGCAATTTGGAAATGTCAATTAGCCTAATCTGCATGTCTTTAGAGTCTGGGAGGAAAACCACCAAGAACAGGGAGAGCATGCAAACAATACAACTTAACATGAAATGGCATTATATATGCTCCAGATTATTGTCTACAGCTCTTAATAACATGTTGAAACCCTGATAACCTCACAAAATTGAAAAGGTTTACTAGACATTATCACACTAAATGAAGACATATTCAGAAGACATGGTGTGAAATCAAATATTGTTTTTTCTCACCCTGTATATTAATGGACTGCAAATGTCCCAAAGGTTTAAGTTTAATGTAGTTCAGATAAAGTGGGACATTTAAGCTTTTAAAGCTTTCAAAGCATCTGAAAATCAGCATCCAATCACTATTATCTAGATCTATTAATACTTTGCTGCACCTCTATTGCTGCACACCACCACCGTATCATGAAACAATAGTTGTGATTGCGCTGAGATTACATGGGGTAAGTAAACAGGGTTTTGCCAGTCTCATGGGGCCTTTATCAAAAGGTGTCCCACAATACATGAGATCACCTGAAGGCACAGGTTGGATGGTGTGATAAATATCAGCATTGGAGATTTCTAGTGAAACATTAATGTAGTAAACGTGATGATTTTCTGATAACACTTCAGGGTTCCATAGATGGCAGTAAAACACAATGTCAATTTCTTCTTAAATGAACCATTAATTTACAAGTTAATATGCTGTACTGTATGTTTTATCACACCATATGCGTCTTACAATTGTGTAAATTAAAAAGTATACATATGGGGGGGAAATCTGAAATATATTCAATGGAAATGTTGGATATCTGGAATGAAAGTCTAAATGTAGTGAACTAAAGTCTAAATACATTTAAAAAATAAACTTTAGAGGGAATATGTGATTTAAAGTGCTACATTAAAGTAATTTTGTACTTGACTTTTGTACTTTATACCTGACTCAGTCAGAGGTTTTCATATTGTTAATTCTGCTGTGGTTTATGCTAACTAGTTCTCTCAGGCGGATAATCAGGAGTAGTTTCAGTCTGTTAAGGTGTGAAATGTGGGCAGAGTTTACCAGGATATAGTGTAATATAGGTTTGAAATAAGGGACAGACTTAATGTTCATCCTGTATAACAATGTGAGGATAATAAACAGATTTTAGATGTCTTTGACTAAAACACCGCCCAGGAGGGGGCAGTAAAGGGTTTAGATGTGAAACCACCAGAGAAGAAGAATACAGTTGTGTTCTCCTCTGTCTGCAATAATAACAGAAGAAGAGAGGAGAGGAGAAATCTGCTGATCTTTAAATCCAGAGGTGAGTTAAAGTGAATCAGTTACTGACTGGATCCTAAATGAATCTCTGCTCCATATGGAATAAAGTCTAGTGCTGATCACTGGGTTTAAATCTGATGAATAATTCAGATGAGATTCTCACTGCTGTCTATGTATTTTTTTCAGTTGCTTCATTTTGGTTGTATGCAGTTGTTAGTTAGTTTACCTGAGCAAACCTAATCCTCACTGGCTGTGTATTATTACTGATAATGTTCTGAATTCTGGAGACTTTATTTACCAGTTTTGCTTATTGAGGTCAAATTTTAGCCCAAAAACTTCACAGGTTCGATTTTGTTTTTTTTTTTGTTTAAGTGGAACTTACAGTAAGAAGTTCTTTGTTGGGTGTTTTGCATGTAAAGTGTATTGTGATGCTTTTATTTATCTAGGTTACTTTTCTGCAGCAATGTTTATTGATTAATTTCAATAACTTGTTGTGTATGATTGTTTATGAACTAATGCATTCATTAATTTTACAACAAAAATAATAATAGCTGGGATTTGTAATTGTTTCAAATGTATTGATTATGGCACGCGTCTCTAAATTTTTTGCTTGTTTGTGTGCTTCGAAGCATGGATAAAATTATTAAGTGTATATTGTTCATTCATGTAAATGTTTGGAGTTTGAATGTATCAATTGGATATCTGATATATTAGTTTGGCGGTGAGGTAGAGGGTTCGATTCTCACCTTGTGTCTGTGTGCATGGAGTTTGCATGTTCTCCCCATTTTGAGGAATTTCCCTCTGGGATTAATAAAGTTATTTGAATCTTGAATGTATTTGAATGCTCGATGGATTCCCTCTGGGTACTCCAGTTTCCTCCGACAGTTCAAAAACATGCAGACTAAGCTAATTGCCCTGCAATGGATTGGCATCCCATCTAGGATATACCCCACCTTGTGCCTCAGTCTCCTTGCACAGGCTCCAGGCCCCCTGCAACACTGTTTACAGGATAAGCATTATAGAAGATGAATTAATGGATGAATTTCTTATCCTAATATATGCCCAGCCTACATTCTTATCGTCTTAAGCTAGTCTCCATAAATCAATTAAAAAATAAAGATTCAATTACATTTGTAACCTTCGAATATAACTTTGATACCTGATTTGAAAACCAGCAATGAATTACACATTTTTACATTCATTTTAGCATTATTCCTTGGTTGGGGAATCAGTGGTAGCTCAATTGGTTAAGGCTGTGGGTTACTGGGTTACTGATAGGAAGGTTGAGGGTTCGAGCCCCAGCACTGCCAATTTGCCACTGTTGAGCACTTGAGCAATGCCCTTAACCCTCTCTCCACTAGGGGGCACTGTATCCTGTCTGACCCCAGCTTCATAACTGGGATATGTGAAAAAATCATGTGAAAAGTAACTCATTCATTATTGTCATTATTTAACCTCAATGATGGAGCAACATTTCCTTGTAATCCTTGTTTTTATTTTTAAAATTTACATCCTTATATTCTATTATAAAAAAAACTTTTGTACAGAATCTGGGCATAACTAGCTCTGAACAAGATTTGCATTATTTTATAATAAACCAAATCAGTAAACTTAATAATGTGTTGTGAGTTATGAAACATTATGTAGCATCAGTATGGTTGTAGTAACCTGCCTTGTTTTTAGCACGTACAGTTCACTTTTGTAGTAGAAATATTGAGTTTATTTTTATTTTAAAAGTCGACTTCCACAATTCAACACAATGTGAGAAGTAATAAAGTCTACACAGAAAGTATACACTAAAAGTGTACAAGAAATTACCATTTATTACATCTCTGGATTTGCACAGGGAACAAGGGTGGCTCAGTGGTTCATGTGTTCGACTACTGACCAGGAGATCTCTGGTCCGAGCCATGACTCTACCGGGTCATCACTGTTCAACCCTTGAGCAAGGACTTTCAACATGAAGTGCTCAGCTACAATTGGGCAAAGAGCTGGCAGCCCGACCCTGTAAATAACTGTGATAGAAATGTCAGATGTACTGTATATTGGTTGTCCGATGTGTATATTTGTACAAAAAACTACAAAAAGCTTTGTAATGTTACAAAAAGCGCAAAATCTACTTTACCTTAGATTAAGGCATTTGGCGGACCCTTTTATCAAAAGCGACATATATGAGTGCTTTAAAGTTTTCATCACTAAATATACACTATCCTTAGTGTCCAAACCTTTAATTGGTAGTGTATATGCATTTGTTTTAGACACAAGTCTGATGCACAACATAGTTCCTTTACAAGAGACAATACCGTTCTATCTATTTTTTTCCTCCTTAGACATCCATGAAACCATGATGCCTACAAGTGACTTCAGTAATCATCAAATGACCTCAGTTGCACCTGATCCTGTCAGCGGTTCCTCAAAAGTTAAGAAAAGTCTTTACACTTGCTCACATTGTGGAAAGAGCTGTGCTTCCCAGAGTAAACTCCAAATCCACCAGCGCACTCACACCGGAGAGAAGCCGTATCACTGCTCAGAGTGTGGGAAACGGTTTAACTGCAAGAGCGCTCTCCGACGACACCATCGAGTTCACACCGGAGAGAAGCCATATCAGTGCTTGCAGTGTGGGAAGAGCTTTAACTGCACATCTACACTCGGAAGACATCAGCGCATTCACACAGGAGAGAAGCCGTATCAGTGCTCAGACTGCGAGAAGAGTTTTCCTCGACTAAGCTCTTTACAAGAACACCAACGGATTCACACCGGAGAGAAACCGTTCGTCTGCTTACATTGCGGGAGGCGTTTTTCTCAGAGGGGTAATCTCAGAACACACCTGAGACTTCATACGGGAGAGAAGCCGTATCGCTGCTCGCAGTGCGGGGAGAGCTTTAAACACAAGACGACTTTCCAGGAACACCAGACTGTTCACTCAGGAGAGAGGCTGTATCATTGCTCGCAGTGTGGGAAGAGTTTTAACCGAGAGAGTCATTTTCAAATACACCAGAACGTTCACACCGGAGAGAAGCCGTATCTCTGCTCAGGATGTGGGAAGAGCTTCTCTCGACCAACTACTCTCCGAAACCATCAGCGTATTCATACCGGACAGAAGCCCTATCAGTGTTCGCAATGTGGAAAGAGCTTTACTCAACGAAGTACTCTCCAAAACCACCAGCGCGTTCACACGGGACAGAAGCCGTATCACTGTCTACAGTGCGGGAAGAGATTCGGTCTGTCGAACGCTCTCCAAAGACACCAGCGCACTCACACTGGGGAGAAGCCGCATCGCTGCTCACACTGTGGAAAGAGTTTCAATCAAAGAAGTCATCTCCGAACACACCAGCGTATTCACAGGCGGACGGTTTGGAAAAAGATTTGCCGTCCAGGGACTCCTGAGGATGCTCTATAGAGGACTGAACAAAAAGTGTTGTGTGTGTGTGTGTACTTTTCTTACTATATTATTGTACCTCTCCAGGTTTTAGTTTTTGGACCAATTGAACTTGAAATCTGTTGGATGCTTTTATTGATACTGATAGCTCTGGATAAGAGTGTCTATGGGATTCTGTAAAAGTAAATATAGAAACTGCTTAACTGCTAACAATGTTGTATGAGTGTTAACCATGTTAGTAATTCATCAGTAAATTCACACGAGAGAGACGCTGTGCTGCTGCTGAGAAGGACCGGGACTCCATGCCAGCCCAACCTGGGTTGTATTTTGGGAGTGACGGGGCTCGAACCTACAGCCTTCTGAACAGCAACCTTCAACTTATGCCCATTTTTAAAATCTGTTTATAACCATTCAGAAAACTTTTCTCACAGTTTACAAGAACTGTGATGGTTTAGAAATGTCAGACACAGTTACGACATAAATAATCAAGTAAATGCCATAAAATGGTTTTGTATGGAGAGACAGGCAATGGTGAAATTGAGTTTGGAGGAAGGATTCTGGTTGGGAGGATTCTGTCTGGTAGGTATCAGATGAAAACCTTTCACAAATAAACATAATTTAAAGGGGAAAAAAATGCTTCACAAACCAACAACCTACCAAGCCTTTTCTCAAACAGGTAGTCTCCTCTCTCTTACCAAGGAATGTGGAGGATGACTTCTGAGTCATGTGAAGCCAGGCAACCATATAACATCAAACTGCTCCTTGTCAGGGGTAGCATAAGACATTCAGATGAAAATATCATCCACCCCTTCCTCATGCAGGGACTCAAAGATGCTCATCAATGGTCAATGAAGCCCCTTTCACCCATAAAGCATATCCAATGTTGCTCAGCATGGGTTGTTCCAATATTTTTGACCATGTTAAGCAAAATAAGTGGATTTGCAAAACACACCTGAAACAAATTCAATTATTGTAATTAATGGCATTTTCTCAAGATCTAACAAACACTTCTGCTTGTTATTACTGTTTAATTATGAAGGTCCTCTGTCACATACTGCCAATAAATGAGCTGTTACAGAATAGAAAATATAATGTAGTAGTCGGGTGTGTTAAAATAAACCTGTTACTGTATGTTTATCATAGTGAGTTAACTTTGGCACGCTTGGCTCTAAACAGATTTGCCACAATAAACCAAATAAATTCTTTAATGCGGCTTAATGACATTAAATCAGAATGTTAAAGGCTTCAGTTACACATACAGTTACAATTAGCTGTGGCTAAGGGGCTGTTGGTGCCGTTAATGGACACGCTCACACACAACACACGTCAAACCATCACAATTTGTCAAAGTCGTCAAAAAGCCTTATACTTACTCATAGTTTTTCTGCTTCCAGGACAAAATGTTCACTTGCTGCCTACTGTAATACTGTATGTCCCACCCACTTCCAGGTGCCGTTGTAAAGAGATATGGTAATTGTAGCTATTGTGACAAGGGCCACATTGTGATAGGTCATTTGATGGGTCAGGACAAATACAAGACCGCAGATATTATGGTCCTCCAGGTCTTTTAGTGCTACTGGTGCAGTTATTTATTTATTTATTTAAAACAAGGTTATTAAATTGTTGTTTTGGCCACTCCTAAACCGGCCATCACACTGCTTATCAGTCAGTTGTCCAATTACTTATGAGCCTGTGAAAATGAAAGAATGTTGAAAATGTGATTTCTAAAGGGATAATAAAACAATAAAATTAATAATATTAATTTAAGGTTAAGTCCTTATATTAAAGCTCAAGTTCTTAAATTCAATCACATTGGGATTTCTTAATTTAAAATGGATTGAGATGACATACATTATAGAGGCACAATTATGTACAAATACTTATGGGCCACATTATTTGGTGTATTTATCATTTAGTGTTTTCCTTCTGATTTTTCTCCCATAGACAGCTCTCTGGTATTAATTCTTTTTAACAACAAGAGCCTCACCCAAGGAACGAATGTCAGTCACATGTTCCCATATTTGTGATTATTTTAAAGTAGTGTGCGAGTGTAGTGGTTAGCACTGTCGTCTTGCACTTCCAGGTATGATTCCCGTCTCTGTGCGCATGGAGTTTGCATGTTCTCCACGTACTTAGTGGGTTTTCCTCTGGGGACTCCTGTTTCCGCCCACAGTCCAAAGACCCGCAGATTAGGCTAACTGGCGTTCCCAAATTGCCCGTTTTGTGTGAATAAGAGGTTTAGTGTGTGCATATGTCTGTCCTGCGATGGATTGGCACCCTGTCCAGTCTCCGGGGATATTTCACAAATTGAAATATCTAAATATCAGGAAATTAAAGCTGGTATTCTGATCTTCTGATCATATCATATTGATATTTTGATTCCAGCCCCAAATGTATTCAGGGTAAAGCAGAAACAGAAGAACTGCCCTTTTTTAAAGGAACTCGCATTTTTAACATTAACTTATTTCACTTATTGCACTAATCAAAAATCAAAGCAGATTCTGTAGGTGATGGATCTCTAGACTAGCCAGAGAGAGCAAAACTTAGCATAATAGAGAACATCCTGCAGGTAAAGGACACAACATTTCATTTTAAACGCCTCTGAGGATTACTTAACAGAATCCTGGCCAATGTACAGTAAGTAGGTCTTTAACTGCTTTGTCCATCTTCCAGTCCAGGAGGTGGTGTTAAAACGTCACTACAAGACAAAGGAGAAGAAAAACTGTTTTGTTCCGCATATGAGCATGAAGTTATCCAGCTGAGCTGGAATCATCTCTACATACAGCTGTTTCCACAGAGACTGGTCAATCTGATCTGGTTAAAAATAATAATAACAGCAGAAGGACGGATATCAGAAATCTGCTGATCTTTAAATCCTGAGGTGAGTTAAAGTGAAACTGTAAACTGACTGGATCTCTACTTCAGATGTCTCGTTACTAATAACTGTGTTTAACTTTATAAATATCACATTATTCCATTTCCTATCTATTTATATCAAAAGAATGTTTTTTGGGAGGTTTAACACAATTTATAAAATAAGAACGATACAAGAATTTCATGATGTTTAATGACTTTTTTGTTACTTATAATGACAAGATCTATACAATATATTGCGCTTTGTAAAGCTTTATTATTATTATTATTATTATTATTATTATTATTATTATTATACAGTACCATGCTAAAGTCTTAGGGAACATACTATAATAAGACGTTTGACAGTACTGTATATATGAGGGTAAGTCAAAAATGATCCGCACTCTGGTTAGATTAAAACTTCTGTTGGCCGCACTGTCTCATCAGCACTGTCTGTTCAAGGCTCCTGTCCCTCCAGTCACTGCTGTGCAGGTGTGAATGTGTTACATTACTTCATTTGTAATTGTGATGCGAGCAGAAATTAAAGCCCCGCTTGTGATTTGCACAAAAGAAGAGCAGCATGCAGTGATTCATAGGTCTTTTGTGGTCTGAGGGTGTACTTGGTGTCGAAACAACTGACAGAAGAGCATGAACAGAAGTGATTCAATTTCTGCAAACAAAATTTGGAGCGATCCTCTAAGAAAGGTGAAAGGTTTTTTT
>JAQMYG010000001.1:1809792-1820614 GCA_030014215.1 Clariallabes teugelsi | reverse complement strand
ATACATATGTGTACGATATATATGTATGCTTTCAAAATCATGGGCAGAGATTTATTATTTTTTTTGTTAAAAGGCCAAGACACAGTATTTATGCTGATTTATTCTTGTAATATATACATACAATACAGAAAATCTGTGTGACAAAGAAGCTATTTCTGAAGTTTATGCAACATGGGAGTGACCAATCTTGCTTCCCTAAAAATTTCTACGAGAGATGATTTTATATGAGCCCCCAAAATGGTCATTTGTCAGTGTTATACCGTCTCCCTTCAAGCAATAATAATTTAAAACGTAAATTATTCATATTTTTGAGTATTGATACTGACATTGGTATAACCTTCTTGAAGCATATGACCTGTAAAAAAAATTATTGCTTAAAGCTCAGGGTGATACTGGTGAAAAGTGAAAACTTCATGAAACATGAAGACCAGAGAGCGGTCTATGCAAGAAAAACAAGCTGATTGGAAGCTCAGAATTAAAATGGAAAAAAGAAACAGGAAATATTTTCATATGTTTATTTTCCGCCAAGAATAGTGTTTTTAAAGTATATAAAGTTTATACAGTCAGGTCGATAAATATTATTATACTTCCAGAGTGGTTTGGCATTTGTCTCCTCTGTACATCATCACAATGAATTTAAAATGAAGCAATCAAAACATAATTGAAGTTTATTGTTCATGATTGTGGGAGATTTTTATCTTCCACTGTTGATACCCGTCACACTTTAGTGCTCAAACATAAGCTTTAACTCAAATTATAACAGCATCAAAAAACAAGACTCAGCAGTCAGTTGATCTGGATACAGCTGGAGTTTATTACCGCAACAAAGCCCAAGGGAGCCGACCCAATGCCAGCTCAAGAACAGGCTAAGAGCAGACTGAAAAACAATACAATGCACACACTTTTATACTGTTGGTTGAGGGAGGGACTCAACTGTTTCCTCCATAGGTTTTTCCCTTTTTTTTCTTACTTTCGTCCGTCAAGGTCACCCATTACCTCTTATCTTACTCTGGAAATTTTCTTCATTATGATCTAACTCTTCTGTCATTCTGTATTACATTATTGTTTGTTGCACTAGATGGCGTATGTAATTTCTATCACTTTCCCATTATAATCCTTTTTTCCTTATTTTATATTTCTATTATCTTTTAACCATCTTCGTTGATTTTATTTTAAAAAATAGTCAGGAGGTGCTTAATTATTTATTGGCCTATGTCATCAGTCACTCAGAGACAGACCACGGGTGAGCATCCCCCTTTCTGTTAAACTTTTATTTCTTCGGAAATTCCCGATGTGCAGAACAAAGAGATCACATTAGGCTGAAAGATAGATAGCAGAATCTTTGGGAGTGGCTAAATTAAGAGAAAAATGAAGCACAACACCATCAACAGGTCTGAAAGGCCAGATAACACATGAACTGGTCTACAATCAGGGAATGCCTTCATAAGTGTAAATACAAAGTGGTTACACCTCAAGACTCTTTTTAGATAGGCCTGACTTTGCATCTAAAACCCGTACTCAAATCTCTAGAACATACTGCCATCAAAAGGCCAATAAAGGTTACTTAAGGCAAATAAATGGAATGTTCTTCAACCCAATTGTCCATGATTTTCACTTACTAGGATATCATGCTTACCAGGCAGTTGAACATGTAGGGATCTTAGGTATTTTGTTTTTATATTCTGTAAATACATATCACTTTAGCGCATTGGCAGAGTTGGATGTAATGCGTAGGTTTCTCATCTGCCATGTGGAAGGCTCAGGTTCAATCTCCACTGAATGCCCAATCCCCAGCCACTGAATGCAGCTCAGATGGTCCCACTGTAGCTACTGTACCCCTGCAGCTGAAAGACCAACAACATATACAAAGAACTTTAAATAAGACTAAATCACCCCATGTCAGGCTGGATTGTTGTTCAATACGGTTGGCACACCGTTGTAAAATGGCTCTCGGTGACCCTGTATACAGGATAAAGTGTTATAGACAATGAGAGTGACATAACCAACACACTGAACTCACTCTTCATATAACAAATTCATTTGCTTATTTTTGACTAAATGCTAAAGTTTTAGCATCTTTCCTAACAGCAGCGTTCTCAATAGTATTATGCTTTTCCAATAACAGTGTACTGTTAATTACAGTGTACAATCGGATGATTATGTATCTAATCTTTCTCATTTGATTAAAATGCATTTCCCTTTAATGTCATCTCCTTGTTTATGATTTACATTTCTTTCCTCGATCTGAGAGACGCAACTGCACTAAACATTATGTGTTAGATCTGAACATGGGATATTAACTAATGTTGGTCCAGAACTTCAACAGCTTGAGCAGCGAGACGGCTTTTATTTTGTGTGAACATGATGGTGTGTTTGGAGAGACTTTAAACGAGAGAAGCTCTTTCCACACCGCAAACAGCAACATGGCTACTCTCCAGCGTGAACGCACTGGTGTTGTTTGGACATGTAGCTGCAAGTAATACAGCCTTCATTATTGACAACTATCAGTTATTTATACATATACATACATTCTTATACTGTACACATGCAAACACACTTAGTTTATTTTGTTTTCAAAAATGCACTGTGCCTAGTTGTGCCCATAACTACCATCTCTGAATTTAAATGAAAAATAAGAAAAGAACAATGACTCTGACTAAATTCTAGAAATCTATTAAAGTAACTACCTTATTTGGAGAAATTAATTAAAAATGCTTCCCAAAAAGGGGAAGTCTCTCAATTTACAAGTGTCCCGCTTTGCACAGTGTGCTGATGTTAGTACTGAGACTCTATGTGAATGAGCCTTTATTCAAACCAGTCGAAACCCCAAATGAATCAGTCATGTGACTCTGGCAAAGACGAGGCTTTGTTTGTCATTGTCATGTGACTTTCAGGGAAATCTCGAAACAAGGCCTCATTTGGAAACGCCCCCTTTTGCTTGGCACAAATTTCAGAGCTCCAGTGTCATATGTAGCATCACTACCGGCTACTGTGTTCATAGAGTGCTGTATCGAAACACAAGCAACAGGAATAACCGCAGTCTTGAGCGGACTGTGAAACTACACCACCCGGCACCCAGACGTACCCAGGACACAGGGTACAACGGTCATTGTATTCCTTGAGTCTGGTTCTCTTGAACCAGAGACGACGTCAGAGGTGTCTTACCTGGGCTAAGGATAAAAAGGACTCGACTGTTGCTTAGTGGGCCAAAGTTATGTTTGCAGATAAAAGTAAATTTTGCATTTCATTTGGAAATTGAGGTCCCAGAGTCTGGAGAACAAGAAGAGAGGCAGAGAATCCAAGCTGCTTGAGGTCCAGTGTAAAGTTTGCACCGTCAGTGGTTATTTGGGAACCCATGTCATCTGCTGGTTTTGGTCCATTGTGTTTTGTCAGGTCTAAGGTTAGCGCAGAATCTACCAGAAAGTTTAAGAGCACTTCATGATTCCCTCTGCTGACCAGCTTTATGGAGATGCTGAGTTCATTTTCCAACAGGACTTGGCACCTGTCCACACTGCCAAAAGTACTAATACCTGGTTTAAGGACCATGGTGTCCCTGTGACTGATGGACCAGCAAACCCACCCGAACTAAACCCCATAGAGATTCAATGTGGTATAGGTTTTCATTAGCTGTAAGCCATAATCATAGACACTATTCCATATGAAGTAGAGATCCATTAGAATCCAGTCAGTAACTGATTCCTAACCAGTTTAACTTTAATTCACCTCTGGATTTAAAGATCAGCAGATCTCCTCTCTAAAACACATGTAGAGATGGATTTACCTCGGCTGGATAACCAGGCAGTACAAACAGAAAATGACATCAGCTCTTCTTCTCCTTTGTTGTGTAGTGAGGTTTTTTACTGCCACCTACTGAACTGAATGATGGGCGAAGACATTAAAGATCCAAACCATGTATTCTGTGCTGTATGGATAAAAGGCGTTCCTTTCCAGCAGCAGGTTCTCACACAGCTGATAGTGTGTGCGTGCTTGGATTGGCATCCTGCCCAGGGTGTACCCTGCCTTGTGCCCGAGTTCCCTGGGATAGGCTCCAGGCCTTCCATTTCCCTGAAAAAACTGACTACTGACAAGCTTCTCAACTCCTAAATATCCCTATATGAGCACCATTGGCGCCATTATGTGCAAGGAGAATAAACATCAGCACAATTAACTGTCCATGCATCAGAGCTCAGGACAAGATTTCTATCCGAGGAGTTAGAAGAGAAGAGCAAGAACCATGGGAAACTCCACAAGAGCTGCAAAAAGAACTAAAGGCTGCAGGTACGGTCATCACAAAGTAAGCAACAGGCACTGCACTCCATTCAAAACCACCACTGTCACCATTCAAGAAGAAAATGCTTGTTGAAGCTCATTTGAAGTTTGATACAGAAGGTTTGGAGATGCCTGTAGATAAATGGAAGAATACTGTGTGATCGGACAAATCAAAAATCTAACGATTGGCTTTCGTAACAAAACAACAACTCTATCAGTAAATATTACTTGTTGGTAGAAGCATGGTATGGGGATGATCCTCCTCGCAAAGTCCTGGTGGAGTACAATTTATAAAAAGGAAGATGGAGGGAGGTGTACAAATAGTTTCCAAAACTGGCAATGAGACTCTCTATTCGACCTCTATTTTAAAATAAAATGTAGGAATGGGCCAGTCCATCACCAGGACTGAATCCAATAAAACATTGGAGGAATTAACTGAAGAACTGACGGTCAAGTTTCAGCTGAGGGCCCTCTAGTTAAATACAGGAAGCATTTTGAAACTCTCTGTATAAACAAAGGCTTCTTTGTGGGGTATTAAACACATTCAAATCAGCCTGTTCGATACTTTTCCCTCTCACTCCACTTAACAGCAAACATTACAATTTTTTTAGTTGTGTCTTTTTACCAAGTTAATGCCAGCATCTGCAATGCAAAGGAAATATGTTTATTTTAAATAAAATTTCATATTCATTTCCCCTAATTATAAATTAAAGATAAAATCCATTCTTACTGTCATACACACCTACAATTACAATACTATTGGAGGGGACTGTCCTGTACATACAGTATACACAGACTGATATTTCAGGATTGCTTGTTGCACAATATGGAGCAGGTTAAATTTGTAGTCACATGATTTAACGATAATCACATGAGCAGACCTTAAATAACAGTGAGCAACACTATATGACAAAGTAAACGGTGCTAACATGTCAACTGTGTGGAAGTATTTTATTTTTAACAAGGAAAGAAAAAGTACAAACCAAGAGTACAATACAAAGACTATAAGTGCATAAAAAAAGGGCAGCTCCAGCGCTGGAAACTTCAGACTGACAAATTTAATAAACCACTTTCAAATGAGT
Organism: Clariallabes teugelsi; assembly: GCA_030014215.1. Taxonomy (NCBI): domain Eukaryota; kingdom Metazoa; phylum Chordata; class Actinopteri; order Siluriformes; family Clariidae; genus Clariallabes; species Clariallabes teugelsi. Next base: position 1,815,263 of record JAQMYG010000001.1, on the reverse strand, counting down.
CACTACAAGGAACAAGAGGTCTTAATCCAGGCCACAAATGCTACTTTTCGAAAAGGGTGCAACATACCTTCTTAACACTGTAAAAGCATATTGGACAAGTTTTACATTTTTAATATGGGAAACATACTGTATTTCAGTTAGAATTGCTTTTATTATAATGCTAATTTACAATGTGCAACTTAGTTAGCATAATAGTGTTACCATCGTTAAAGTTAATGAAAAGCTGTCTTGGCCATCCATGACCCTATCACCAGTTCATTGGTGTACTTGGTATGTCCTGACTACTGCAGACTGGGAATATCTCACAAGAGCTGTAGTTTTGGAGGAGCTCTGACCCTGTCATCTAGACGTCACAATTTGGCCCTTGTCACAGTAGCTGCAGTTACATTATCTCATTACAACAGTACCTGGAAGTGAGTGGGATATATTAGGCAACAAGTGAGTTTTTTTGTCCCTGAAGTTGATGTGTTGGAAGCAGAAAAAAATGGGCAAGTGTAAGGATTTGATCCACTTTAACAGGTGCCAGATTGTGACGTCTAGACGACTGGGTCAAAGCAACTTGAAAACTGCAGCTCTTGTAGGATGTTCCTGGTCTGCAGTGGTCAGGACATAACAAAAGTGATTCAATGAAGGAGAATCAGTGAAGTGGTGCCAGGGTCATGGGCGGCCAAGGTTCAATGAAGAACGTGGGGAGCAACAGCTGATCTGATCCAATAAAAGAGCTACGTGTTGTTGGTTTCGATAGAAAGGTGTCATAACACACAGTGCATCATTGATTTAGGGGTACGTACTGGATATGAGGTGCTCATAATATTATGGCTGACCGTGTGCATGCAGGACGTTTTTAGAAATTATGCTGAATAACTCGTCAACTCTCCAATACTAGCTTAATGAATAATGACACTGCTGTAAGAGCAGAGATGAAAGCAGCTGCTTCATTCATGAGCTCGACTCTTCTTCATTCATAACCTTCATTAGCAGACCATATAATTAGAAAAATAAATAAATAAATAAATCATACATCTGCATGGATATCAATGCAGCAGAGGACCATGTGATTAAAACATTTCAGAACAGTTTTAAAAACAGGTTAAAGGAGCATCTATTGTGGATTCTGTGTGTCCAGATTAGACAAATGCTATCAGCCTTTTGTGTAGAACAAGAGCACTAGTTCACAGGGTGATGCAAATTTTACACCTGGTGTGATTTTAAGAGACACTGGCGCACCCAGATTCTTTATTATAGCTGACAGGTTAACATGTTCTACTAGGTCGTTTCCTGTTTTTTCTGTCCGGGGCTGGGAATGTGTGTGCGCTTCCTCGCCTGCTACAGGGGAGAATTTCATTCTGAGGAAGCAACATTACTTCATAGATCCACACAGTCTGTTTCTCAGCCATTTCATTTAAAATAATTTTGTAATGTATAGAATTATTGTCAAAGCCATGTCAGTATAGAAAATCAAGTCACATATTCAAATTCAAGAATTATGCTACATACAGTAAATACGTGTTAAATCATCTCTCGTACCTGACACTTATCACTTATAACTCTTATTATGATTTCTTATTATTATGTATAGTGTTAAGTGTGATATTCTCAGACTAATAAACATAATTTACTCGCTTCTGCACCAACCCGATATTCTTTCAAATATTAGAATTCCATTCCCAGTTCCACTAACACTTTCAGCAGAAATTAGTTTAACACATCAATACATTTTTTTAAGTATTTAAGTTACATACTCATTGCAAAAAAAAAATGATTGCACATATCTCACCTACAAAATAAAATTCCTTAACTAAAGAACAAATTTTTTAAATTATGTTTTTTTCTGCGGTGTGTCTTAAATTTTCAGCGTTGGTACATTTAGGCGTCTAAAAACTACTTCAAAAAGTAAATCGCTATTAAAAATTAATCAATCCATCCATCTTTACAAGGACTATATTTCTTCAATATGATTAAAGATACCATTAGTTTAACTGTTTACATGGATGCTGATCTGATACGATGCTCAAAGTATTTAATCATAATAGAAATATACAATTCTTCTGCCTGCTGTGAAGTGTTTAATCTGCTGGAAATATACACTGCCCGGCCAAAAAAAAAAAAAAAAAAAAGATCACTACCTGGATTTAATTAAGCTAATAGGTAAGAGCCTTCCACAGTGTGAAGAGAACTCAAGGGATTGGGATTAAACAGCTGTGAATCTCTAAGAAAACCACTTATCAGTGAGGCTAATCAGGGGGAAAAAGGCTTCAGTTTGCTATGGAGCATAAAGAGTGGTCTGTGGAGCATTGGGAAAGAGTGATGAGGGCATCAGGATAAGAAAACATGCGATACACCCATAATGCCTAGTGTCTACAGTACAAGCTTGTGGAGGCAGTGTTATGATCTGAGGTTGCTTCAGTTGGTCAGGTCTAGGTCCGGCAATGCTATGTACCCCAAAAAATGAGGTCAGCTGACAACCTGAATTTTTTCTTCCATGTTCCAAGTTGACAATGCCAGGATTCATCTGGCTCAAATTGTGAAAGAGTGGGGTTAGGGAGCTTGAGACATTATTTTCACACTTTGATTGGCCACTACAGAGTCCTTAACTCCACTGAGAATCTTTATCGAATAAAATTTTATCAGTTTGATTAAATATTTCAATGTGTAAATTTTTTTGACCGGGCAGTAACAGATTCTACAAGTTGCATCTATGAATGGTTAGAGGCTTTGCTGCATCTGAAATGCTCTTCTCCTGCCAAAGATATAGTGTTTTAAAATAAGAACTGGTGAGAGAGAGAGCTGTTCTTACAGAATTTACCAATCAGGAATCGAAGAAAAATTTCTGTTGCAGAAACTCGTCATGTCACTTAATGCTACCACGACACAGGGCAAACATGCAGACAATTTTCAAACAGGAGAAATGGATCATTAATACTTTCCTACTGAACATACCATCAAAGGTTTATACCACCTCTATCATTCTAATTCGTTCTGTTCCGGTTGAGGTGGTCACATGATGGTATTATTCCGATTAGAGATCGAATACCAGGAGAAGTGCGGTTACTGTCACAGTACTAATCCAGCTTCTCTCTCATGTGAATGGCCTGGTGTTTCTGAAGACTACTTTTCTGAGTAAAACTCTTCCCGCACTCGGGGCAGCGATACGGCTTCTCTCCTGTGTGAACACGCTGATGAGACTGGAGTATAGCCTGCTGATTGAAACTCTTCCCGCACTGCAAACACTGATACGGCCTTTCTCCTGTGTGGGTACGCTGGTGCACTTTAAGAGCACTTTGTTGATTAAAACACTTTCCACAGTGTGAGCAGCTGTAGGGCTTCTCTCCAGTGTGTGTGCGCTGGTGATACTGGAGTATCGCCTTTTGAATGAAACTCTTCCCGCACTCTGAACAGCGGTACGGCCTTTCTCCTGTGTGAATGCGCTGGTGTGTTTTGAGACCACTCCGATGAGTGAAACTCTTTCCACAGTGTGAGCAGCTGTACGGTTTCTCTCCGGTGTGGATGCGCTGATGCGTTTGGAAGTTACTCTCCCGATTAAAGCTCTTCCCGCAGTGCGAGCAGGAATACGGCTTCTCTCCTCGGTGAATACTCTGGTGACTCTGGAGAGACCGGTTGTGGTTGAAAGTCTTCCCACACAGTGCACAGTGATACGGTTTGTCTCCGGTGTGAATGCGCTGGTGTTGTTGGAGAGCACTTTCTCGATTAAAACTCTTGTTACATTCCGAGCAGTGATACGACTTCTCTCCTGCGTGAATCTGGAGGTGTCTTTGGAAATTACTCAAGTCGGCGAAACCCTTTCCACACTGCAAGCAGTGATATGGCTTCTCTCCGGTATGGATGCGTTGGTGTGTTTTCAGGGTGCTCTTGTGAGTAAACCTTCTTCCGCACTCTGAGCAGATAAACGGTTTCTCTCCTGGTTGGATTTGTTGCTGTGATCCACTCTGTTGGGTAAAACTCAAACCGCCCTGTGAGCAGTGCTGTGCCTCGTCTTCAATGTGAAGAAGCTGATGTCCTATGAGATCGCTCACTTGACTAAAAGTCTTTCCACACACTGAGCAGTGGTGAAGAGCCGTCTGCAGTTCTTCTTGACTGATCATAGGGCCAGACGTTGTTAGGTGTTTATCAGAGTCACTCATGGGCATCATGTTGTTCTTTATGTCTAATGTTAAAAAAAATATATATATGAAATCCAGTATCATTAAAAATACACAACATTAGTATTCCAAAGAGCTATTGACGTAGTCATATTACTGAACATATTATTTTTTCACCTTTTTTTTTTTTTTTTTTAGATTGATGTGTCGCTCAGAACGAAAAACAACAACAAAAAAAGTTATATTTCAGGGTTGATATTTTTAATTTAATGGTTGTTTTACATATTTTTATTTTTTTGGTTGCAGATTGAACATTCAGATTTCCATAAGAGGAATAAAACGCACTGCAAAATGATTGAGTGATTTTATGATTTCATGATGATACTCTTTGCTTCACATTGTCAGCTCATGGATCATTTTCCTTTGAAGAAGAAATTCCCCCATTATGTTTAATTCTATTTATTCCTGAAAAAGAACTTTTTCATATTATTTTCATTATAGAAATATGTTTTGATTATCAATTTATCTACACTAGATATCATTTAATATGAAGAAGAATCCATTTAGGATCCTGGATCAACAAGTTTTACTAAGTACACAGTCATGACCTAATTTTCCAATTGGTCTATTATGCAATATATCATATTCAGTGTTGAATGACTACTGTGGTCAATGCTCCTGGACACCTTCGTAGCACTACAAACTCAAAGTTTTTTTTTTTTACTCACTCTGCATGCATTCTCCTCTCTTACAACTCATAATAGTTTACTTCTCATCTTCAGCCTTGTTGTGTTACACACTGCCTGTCCAAAAAAAAAGTTACACGCTGCAATATTTTATTATCACCTTTAGCTTTGACACAGTGTGGTGTCAAGTTCATGTGTGAAAATGATTCCTGGTGCTCCGAGAACCGATCTTTCACACTTCGAGTCCTGGAATACACCCGTTCCATCGGGGAAGGAAAACTCCAGAGATGTGATAACCTGGTGACTCAGTACATTCAAGTCATCAGCTCATTTTGTTTGATTGCCACATAACATTGCTGAGTCTAGACCTGAGCAACTGAAGCAACCCCAGATCATAACACTGTCTCCAGAGGCTTGTCCACTATGCATGATGGGTGCATCGCTTCATGCGCTTCCCTTCTTTCCTTGACACACCCATCAGTCTGGACTTATCAGGTCACATGACCTTTTTCCATCACTTCAAACTCTAATGAGTCAATCTTTATTCTCCCTGGTCTTTATTCTCCCTTTTCTTATGAGTCTCACTAACAAGTGGTTTTCTTATGGACACATAGCTTTTTAGACTCAATCCTGTGAGTTCTCATCACATTTTGTGTGTGTGTGTGTGGGGGGGGGGGGGGGGTTG
>JAQMYG010000001.1:1611930-1621987 GCA_030014215.1 Clariallabes teugelsi | reverse complement strand
CAGCCTCTCCACCTCGGCGCACCTGACGCGTTTCCGTACGCGGCGTCTCCAAGCGCGTCCGCCAGGCTGCAGTTCAGCTCCACACCGAGCAGCTCCAGCAGGCTGACCTCCATCACACACTCATACACACTCACACACACACACACACACACGCTCACTGCTGCTGCTCCGACTTCTACAGACACTCTGCTCCTGGGCTCTTCCTCCTCCTCCTCCTCCTCCTCCTTCTCAGAGCTCTGCGCTCAACTCCGCTTTAAATCTCCTGAGAGATGTCACACACACACACACACACACATACACACGCGCGCACACCGGCTCCATTCCAAACGGCGTGTCGCGTGGATGATGGGTGAGTGTACTACGTAGGGTGTGGGTGACGTCACCACACCCTACGTGAAAAGTGGCAGATCATTTGGCATTCATGCCAGCTGAAAGTGTGCCATGCTATGCAGAGCGGACAGGTCCATAATTTCACTCCGGCGGTATTAGTGTACAGTCAGACAGAGGCACACAGTGTGCACACAGACCACGCCCCCTGTAGAAGATCCTCTAAAATTATAGGTCGCCTTTACATACAAAACATTTTAGTAAATACAGCGGTACCCCAGCATACGAATTTTCCTTAAGGTGAAATTTCGTATGGTGAAACGCATTGTCCCGTAGGAAATAATGGATAATCCGTTCCAGCCACCAAATATTCAATATTATTGAATATTATATTTCCAAGACTATAATCATATTTTTTCATATAAAACCAATAAAAGCAATTAGAAAAGACATGTAAATGAAGGAAAATATGAAACCTCATGTAACCTTAATTTATGATTCCTGCAGGACTGCAACAGGATCAGTCACTTTTATGCCGAAAATACTTCTTATACAGAGGCAAATTTCGGGGCATAGGTTGAGGAACCACAAAGGGAGAAAGAGGACAAGGTAGTAAGTATTTAAACTGAAAGGAAGAAGAGGGAGAGAAGAATGAACAAACGTCTCCAGTGAGCAAACAGACTCCACCTCCTGTAGTAGATCTTCAAAAAATTAGGTCGCAGTTACAAACATAACATTTTACCAATAATGAATTGGCACCCTGTCCAGGTTGTACCCCGCCTCGTGCCCTAAGTCTCCTGGGATAGGCTCCAGGCCCCCTGCGACTCTGCAGGATTAAGCGGTATCTGGTGTTGTTAACATGGTGCAAGCATTCAATGAAGACATCCTGCTGTCTGGACCGTGCCCACAGGGTTCGATGTCCAGAAGTCCCGTCAGTCTTCAGGTCCTAGTGCTCAGAGTCACGTCATGCACCTGTTATAAAAGAGTATTAATTATATATGTGTACATAAATATGTATTCATATAAAAGACATATAAAAGTTTCATTTTTGTTTTAATATGTGCATGTGTTGCATCATGTGCAAGGGGAAAATGGAGAAGATTGATTTATGCAAATTTGTGTGAAGTATGTAAAAAAAAAGTTAAAGGAGGTGTGATGTTGGAGATCTTTGAATCTGCTGTCTTGTGTGAACTCTAATTGGTTTAAACAGTGTTCCATGCTGCACTTAAATATTATAACAAGCCGTAGTCATGTGACCAGGTATTCCCAGACACTTAAGTACTTGAATGAATATATTAAATATTATAACAAGCCCTTTTCACCTAAGTACTTAATTTGATAATAATAACTTAATAACTTATTTAATTTAAATATTCATTTAAATGAACATCTAAATGTTATAATGAGCTTTAGACCTGGCATTTAAATCTGACTAAGCGACTATGCATTTAAATATTATAATGATCTTTAGTCACCTGACTAAGCAATTAAGTATTATAATGAGCCATAGTCATGTGACAAAATACTTAAATATTACAATGAGGTCTAGTCACATGACTAGGTAATTAAAAATTAAATATTCATTTAAAAGTTCTGCTTTGCAACTATGACCAATGTTAAAAGATCTATATAAATAAAATTTGATTGAATATAAATATGTTAATGTGTCACAGTCATGTGACCAAGCACTTAAATATTACAATGAACCCTAGTCACCTGACTAATTATTTAAATATTATTATTATTATTATTATTATTATTGAACAGTTTTTTTTAAATAATGCATAAATAAAAGACTTATGCTTTATTATTATTATTATTATTATTATTATTATTATTTGACCACATTTATTTTCGACGGATTTGTTGTGTTATACAAATTATTTCATACATTCAGCTGTTAAAATTATTATACACTTATTTTTACATTTTACATTTAAGGATAAAATGTAGGCCTAATACATGGTTAAGTGTATTTTCTGAGCTTTACATTCAGATTATCAAAATGGAGTTCATATGACCTGAGGAGATTCATTCATGCAAGTGGTTGGAATAAATCTAGCATGAGTCCAGTCTAGACCAGTGTACTACTGAATGAACAGTTATAATTAGTGCACCTGTAAATCCCTTTATGTATGATGTGTAGATCCATAATTCAAGCGATCCATAATTTCTGCGGTGAAGAACTTATTAGATAATTAAATTGCATATACATTACAGTACACATATAAAGCTATACTGTGTATGGGGTAAAAGCTGTACCTGAAATCATCTCAGCTGAAGGAAGATGGAGAAAGCAGTGCATTATGGGAGTTCTTCTTGTACCTCAGTTTAAATTAATGGAGAGCTCTGGAGTGTGTTGTGATTTCTGTGATGTGACGATATGTATTCCAGTGCACAAACTGCAGGATGAACATTATTCATCCACTGTGCCAGCAAAGTGCTTCAAAACATTGCTTTTCAGGATTTTATATTAATTTATTCTTCTGCGATTGAAAGCAGCACTACTGCACTACCTCGTAGCTTTTACTCCGTATGACTGCCGCTTTATCTACAATTCATATTACACTGGAAATAAAAATATATTTCTGTAAAAATCTGTAATATAAACAGAAAAATCAATTAACAGAAAAATCTGTTAAATTTTACAGAATTATTTACTTATTAAATATCTCGTTTTATATTAAAGCTTATCTAGACACAATAAGATGTGTCTTATATGAAAATGATTTTTGACTGTAACTGTTGTCTTAATATTTCTGCTATATTTATATAATTAATTCAATTAACCAGTTTCCTATTAATGCATACCCTGAAGTATTTTATCTCTCTTACACCACATCAATTTACTAAAAAATACATTTTATATTAATTAAAGAATGACACGCCATACTTTTTTAAAATCTGTTTTAGTTACAGCTTTATGTCTGCCTCTGACACTGGAGACTCCTTCCATAGACATTCAATAAACAGAAAGGCTTGCATTACTGTATGCTCTACAAGGTCTAAGGTGTGAAGGAAACCTCTTTTCTTCTCATTTCTTTTTTTATGTGAAGAACTGATACGTCTTCAAGGCTGTAACTACGTTCCAGGTCAACGGGATGAATGACGCAGGATCACGAGGAAGCGGAGTTGAACATACGGACGTACTTAACCCGCGTTTATGTTCCATGAAACACTCTGATAAAAACGCATCGTTAAAACCACTTCAGTGTGAAGAATCTTCTGTTCGGCGCTGCTTTTATAGAGTCTCTTACACACTCGGGGTTATATTCAGGTTTAATCACGCTGAAATTATACACTTCTGTGTACAACATTCAGGCCTGCGCAGATTAAAACTGCAATGGATACCCCCCCCCCCACCCTGGGGGTTTATCCGTCATTTCTGTGGCATTTACTTAAGGGGTTAGGTTACCACCTCAGTGACCGACTGTTATTCGCACAAATATCTATAAACTGTGGTAGGAAACTGGTGTATCTTAAGTAAACCCACACAGCACCGGGGGGAACATGCAAATTCCATGCACACAGACCTGAGGTGGGAATTGAACCACAACCCTGGAGGGGAAAGGTGACAGTGCTAACCACTACGCCACCATGCCACCAGTATGATGTAGGACTGTGTTTGATAAAATAAACATAAAACTAAACCGCCCCATATCTGATGTTCAACCTTCTCCCAATCATTCCCTGAATACATCTAGCTTTCTGCATGAATATCTTCTTTTTTTTTCAGTGTAATAGCCTCGCACTTCAAACCCATGTTAAATAAAAATGTTTTTATATCCAGGCACACCAGGAACAGACCTCGAGCGCTCTGTGTTCTTAATCAGAAAATACCTCCTGGTTGTCCTACTATGAACATATCTTTGTATGGTGATTTACTGTAAGTTTAACTTACATTAAACAACAAAAAACAACAACACTATGTTATTTGGAATCAACATATTACAGCCGTGCAGCATTTGACTTTTAGTTATGTTTTGTTTCTAGTGTATATGTCATTTCCTGTAATTATTATCCTTATTTAAGCTCAATATTATACTCAGGTTCCTAATCTGGTTTTGTAATTTAGGGACAGGGGTAGCTCAGTGATTAAGGCATTGGACTACAGTTCGGAAGGTCCCAGGTTCAAACCCCACAACCACCAAGTTGCCACTGTTGAGCCCTTGAGCAAGGCCCTTAACCCTATCTGCTCCAGGGGCGCTGCTCCGTAAGCTGGCTGACCCTGCGCTCTGACCCCAGTTTCCTAATTGGGATATGCGAAAATCGAGCAATTTCCCTCTGGGATTAAATAAAATAAAAAAAAAAAATTAATAGTCCTGGTGAAGTTGTGTTTACGTGACACGCCAGATCTCCATCTTTGTTCATGTATTGCATTGTATTGATTTGTGTTAAATGCTAATTTCTATTACTGCTGTTTCATTACCTACTGTAGACTACAGTCTGTAGATGTGGGATTTTGTTCTTTTATTATTCATTTTGGGAATTAATGAAAGTCTGAAGTTTTATCTAATCCTCACATTCCTGACACAGTGCAAATTTCCGTAATTATCGGGGTAGCAGCTTTACCATAAACACAATTAACAAAAAAAAAAATGTAAGTAACATGGTGTTTAATCATCGAACAAGGACTCTGCTGTATGCATGTCTCTCATACCTGCAGCACACCCACATCATACACGCAGTTGTAGTGCTTCTATGGTGTGGTGATGGACAGGGTGCCAATACTTTGGGCAGAGCAACAGGTGAACTTCAGTTTATTTGATACTACAAATTATATATAGATGCTGAATGTTCTGTGTGTATATGAGCATCAGATAGCTCAAAGATTATGTGTGTGTGTGTGTGTGTGTGTGTGTGTGTGTGTGTGTGTGTGTGTGTCGTCTTACACTATTAATAGCGATGCTAAATGTTAATTCATTCAAATAGAATTGACTTCACAGGGTTAAAGGTCACACTGCTAATGATCATAACTGCCCCTTCACCCCCTCCCCAACATCCCAAACACACACAACTTAAATGGTCGTTATGTGGAACGGTTCATACTCTATCACCGATTGCATGATGAACACCTTCTAGAACCATTTCAGGTCCTTCAGGACAGTCCACACTTCTAAAGCTCAGGGCCCCAATGGTGTCCATGTCCTCAAAGCGTGTGCTAGCCAGCTAGTAGAGGTTTTAGACATCCTTCCTCTCAACTTGGGATGGCATGTAGAACCATAACTCTTCCTCCTTTTCAGCCACTATGGAGTACCTCTTCAACCTGATCAGTGGAAGATGCCATTACTCTGGCACTGCACAGTCCTCTCACAAATGCTGATCATTAACTACAGCTCTGCCAAACTCATTTTGAAGCTCAAGGACTTACTGTAGGCTTGAACACTCATCTGTTGATGTTCTGATGAGCAAACTGCAAGTGATGGAAATCAGTCACTGCATCTCCTCCACACTGTCTCTGAGGACAGGAGCTCCACAGGAGGATGTGTTCTCAGACTCCTCCTGTACGCCCTGTTCTCTCACAGTCTGACAGCTCAAATTCAATTCAATTCACTTCAATTCAATTTTATTTATATAGCGCTTTTAACAATGGTCATTGTCTCAAAGCAGCTTCACAAAAATGAAAAACATTTTGTTAGAAAAGAAAATATGTCATCTTCAGGTTTGCTGAGATCACCACCATCATGAAAGGTGATGAAACAGCCTAAAAAGATGAATGTCAGTGTGTTATTGAAGTGGTGGATGACATCAACCTCTGGTTTGACATCACGGAGAGGATTGGGACTTCAGGAGGATGGCAGCACCCCTTACACATCAATGGGGCAGATGTGGGGAGAGTTTGAAGCATCAAGTTTGCCAAAGGAGTACCATAGTTCTGAAAAACATCTTCTCATTTTTACCTTAGAGTTTGTGCAGTGATTTATCGCCCTATTATTATTTACAAGGATTTTTGGAGAAATTTGAAGACCTTAACCCTCTGGTTCTTCGAAATATTTTCCCTTTTTTAATCTTAAACAATTTGTCAATACAAACTAATAACTGGAGGAGTCTGAGTCTCATATACTAGACTTGATAGACAAGACTTTTTACGGATTATCTTTGAAGATTAATAGTATCTATGAGTCAAAACATGACTCCTATGACAGCTGAAGAATTTATTGATGCATTTAAAGACCAGTTTTGTATGATAGGCAGTTTTCTCCCTTTTTAACACAGTCTGTATCTTGAATCGTCTTGCTAAACTTGGTATAACATACAGTAGTGCAGGTGTCCTTGGGTAAAGTACACAAATCCTGAGTAAAAGTAGAGAGTTCCTAGGGCAAATATTACTCAAGTAATAGTAGTCATCCATTTATTTGTGTACTCGATTAAAAGTGCAGAAGTGCGGACATGCCATGCATAAATGTCCCACCTCTGGTCCTTGAATATCTTAAAAACACACCTATCTCAATAGAAAACAATTGGTAAAGCCGCATAAAACGCATTACCTTTAAATGATCTTTTAAAAAATGTCACAGGCCACACATATGCTTTTAGTACTAATATATTAAAACTGTTTTAAATCCTCAAATAACCTCATGTCATGTTTTGCCTGCATATGATTTGTTAGGTTTTTTTTTTAATAGAAAAGATTGCTGATCAAGTAAAAGCTGTCTCACCATCGTCACTTTGCAAGTATTTAAAATCGATATCATTATTATGTTGTTCAGCACTCAGCATTCAGCATTTTATTCTGGTCACCCAATTCGTCCCAAATTGTAAAAACAATTGATGAGTGCAGTCAGGCCTAGCCTTGGTGTTATTATAAATACCGGTATCAGGCCTGGGTGTGTCCCTGAAGCTCATGAGCATGCTATTGTGGAACCTATCTTTAAAAAAGTAAAGCTCAATTTAGATCCATTAGAAATATTTAATTATAGACCCATCTTTTCTGTAAGATCATTGAGAAGGTTGTGCATGCTCAGCTACAGTCATATCTTCAAGCCAATGTCTTATTAGAGAGATTTAAATCTTGATTTAAGTCTCGATATAGCACAGAGTCAGCACTTTTAAGAGTTTTTAATATATTTTATTGACCTTCGATGCAGGAAACTTCTTGTGTTATTGGATCTGACTGTAGCTTCATATTCAAACTGGAGACCATCATATAAGTATATACCCTTTGAATCAATTTGTAAGGATTCAAGGTTTGAGTCATATTTGAGTAACAGAAGCTTTTCAGTTAGGATCGATGAGCTCGCATCCCTCAGGGGTTCATACTGGGTCCTACAGTCTTTTCTCAGATTACCAGGGTCAGTTCTTAGAAAGCATGATCTGCAGTTTCATGATATCAGAGTACATCAGACAGATCTATACAGGTTTTGTTGAGTGTGGCTTCAAACTTTCTTCATCTGAATGAGAGTTAAATTCTGTTTGGATTTAGTCTTCATCATTCCCATATTCCAAGAGTGATAACATCTACACATTTTAAATGTAATGATAAATTTGATTCTACATTTCTACATGACATAGCCAAAAACCCAAATGCATAGTATGTTGTGTGAAGCCTCCTCCATTGGCAGGACTCCCTTTATAAGCATATTCCTATATTGTTTTTTGTTTGGATGGTTTTTTTGTTTCTGGCCTGGATCTGTGACACTTTAGTTATTGAAAACAGCCTTTTCCAACATTCATTCCAACAGTTATCCTTTTCAGGTTTTCAAAGGCTATCAACATTTTTATTAGTTCTAGGTTTATTTATTATAGGTTGCAGGATTATTGTGATGATATTGTATGTTGGTCTCCCATGTTCCACCCTAAAAACAGTTACAGCTGCTGCAAAAAATGCTGCCATAGACCTTCTGACTGGTGACTAAAAGAGAGGCCATGTAACCCTGATATTGGCTTCCTTTCACTGACTACCAATTAGTTTTAGAATGGATTTGAAGCTTCTTGTTACAGTCTACAAGATCCTTCATGATATGCCCTTTCAATATCTTGCTGATCTACTTCTGCTCCATCGCTCGACCCTTGTATTCAGATCTTCCAACTAAATTCTCATTAAACATTAAATTAAACATTTGCTGTGCTGGCTACTAAACTGTGGAACAGTCTGGGCAGTCTTGGATTTGGAATCTATAAAGACTGGTGGTCACGAGGGCCCTAAGTAGCCGTTTAGCTTGCTTATGCTTTGGGCCAGCTCTGCCTCTAATGGTCAGGTTCCTTTCAAGGTTTCTTCCTATTGACAGCTGATGGAGTTTTTTACTGTCACCCTCGGCTTGTTCATCAGGGACAGTCTGAACATTACATATTTATACCTATTTTCTCACACATTTTGTACTAAACTTTCTTTCAGCTACTCCTGTCAAGGGGTGGTCACAGATCTACACACAGCTTGGCATAGAATTCATGCAGGATGCCCTTCCTGACACAACCCTCTTATTTATCTAACCAGGCTGCATGCAGTAGTATGGGGTGTGGCAACCCACTAACTTCGGGGCTTGAACCCAGATCCTCAAATTACCAACCCAGAGCCTGACCCATCTGAGCCACCATGACTCAACTCACACACACCTAATGCTCACTCACTCACTCATCATCTACAATGCTTTATCCTGTATTCAGGGTCACGGGTGGGGCTGGAGCCAGGAGACTGGGTCACGATACGGTGTACACCCTAGACAGGGTGCCACTCCATCTCTGGGCACACACATACACATTCTCACATACTCATTCACACACTATGGGCAATTTTGGAATGCCAATTAGCCTAATCTGCAGGTCTTTGGACGGTGGGAGGAAACCGGAATACACAGAGGAAACCCATGAAGCACGGGGAGGACATTCTAACTGCACACAGAGATGAGAATCGAACTAACTACTAAGTGCTTAGCTCTAAGCCACCTTACTGATTTCCATAATTTTCGTTAGATTTTGATTTGCGATATTGACCATTGTTAAAAGTGCTATGTGAATAAAATTGAATTAAATTGAATTAAATTATTGAAAGCAAACTCCCAGCCTTCTGAGGAAGCGTCTCGATATCTAGACAGAACCCAATCATGCGGCTCTCAGACTCTTTACTAGGCTAAGGAACAGATTCTACTTGCAGGACATCAGGATCCTGAACAAACTGTAAAGCGGTCCTCACTCTTTCTAGAGCTCGTACGGTCCTGCTCCATCGCCTCCCACACACTGGGCAGGTCAGCCACGGCTCAGGGACACTTGGGGACTCTTTCTGCACATGTTCCCATCACTCCTGGACATGTCGCACCATTTCCAAGTGCACAATCACAACTCATCTGGCAGTAAGGAATAAGTCTGGTGTTAATTAAACATTACTAGATATAATTTTAATGTACGTTAGAAGGCTTCTTTGTACTTTCTTGTCTATTCAGGACTCCTTAGACTGTGCACGGCTAGTAATTAGCATATACAATTAGCAATTACCATACATAATGTATTATTATTATTATTATTATTATTATTATTATTATTATTGTTGTTGTTAACACTAATTATATTTGTAAACAATATGTTTTCCTCTCTTTCCTCTCTTCACTTCACTTTATAGATAGATAGATAGATAGATAGATAGATAGATAGATAGATAGATAGATAGATAGATAGAATTTTATATTGCACAGCTGTAGAGTACCTGAGGCTCAAAACAAGCAATGTACAATTGTCATTGACACACACACACACACACACACACACACACACACACACACACACACACACAAATCAG
>JAQMYG010000001.1:1237706-1258161 GCA_030014215.1 Clariallabes teugelsi | reverse complement strand
ACCAACACCACCACCAGGACCACCAACACAACCAACACCACCACCAGGACCACCAGGACCACCACCACCATGACCACCAGGACCACCAACACCATCACCAGGACCACCAACACAACCAAGACACCAACCAACACCACCAACACTACCAGCACCACCAACACCAGAGCCATGTGGCTGAGGACTGAAGATGATGATGAAGATGATGATGATGATGAGGAGGAGGAGGAGGAGGAGGAGGAAACCATTTAATATTTGTTTGATATTTTATCCTGGAATAATAGGATTAAAGCATGAAGCTGATTAACACAGGGTGTGTGTGTGTGTGTGTGTGTGTGTGTGTGTGTTGAAAAGCCCTGAGAAGGACCTGAGAAGGTTAAGCTAGAAAGGTGACATTTCTCGGCACCAACATCAAACAGTGCAGTGAGAGACGGAGCGAGCGCTTTATTCCCAGGGTTTAATCACGACACAATCACGCTTCTGTTCTCTCAGCCTTTCTTCTGCCTCCTCTCTCACCTCTTTGTGTTTAAATGTCAAAGTGAAGGAGCTCTGAAGAAGAAGTTCAACTCTCGCAGGAAGTCTGACGAACCACGTGAGGGAGGTTTATTCACAAAATCTTTAATCCCAGGGTCAAAGGGCAAATCTGAGGGGCGGCTGAAAAAGGTGAAGCTGGAGTCAAACACGAGGAGGCAAAGACCAAACACAGGGCCACAGGACTACGAGGTGACGGAACTTCATCACGAGCGCACTGAACTGAACTGAACCACGTGACTGAATAGTCAGAAACACATCATGTGACCTGAACAATCAAATGAGTCGACGATTGTTCCTATTTTTTCTTTTTACTAATTATGTTGCAAAAGTTAATTAAAAATCTTTTTTTCTGTTTGGCTGGTCTGCGTTTGCACAGGTAGTTCCATCACGAGCCTTCAGTCACATGATCATCACAGGCGTTCCTCAACGAATGTAACAGTGGGGATCAGGATCAGCACACGGCCAGAGACGCAGGAAGCCCTCTAATAATAAATAAACAAATAAATAAACCTAAAACAAAAGTTCATTTAAACTATGGAAATGAGACAACAAAAGGTGATTAAAAAGTGTAATATAATGTAATAAAACTATTAAGAATAAACTGTGATAGAATTAAGTTGTGAAAGTAAAGCATTAGTTTTTAAAAGCTTTTTCATGGGGAAAAAAATCCAAAATAAAATGAGAATTTAAAAGTACCATGAAAGCATTCACTCACTCACTCACTCATCGTCTGTACGGCTTAATCCTGTCGCAGGAAGCCTGGAGCCGATCCCAGGAGACTTAGGGCACGAGGCGGGGTACACCCTGGACAGGTGCCGATCCATCACAGAGCACACACACACACACTCACACACTTTACATGCTCACTACAGACAAATTGAGAACACCAGTTAACCTAAGCTGCATGTCTTTGGACTGTAGGAGGAAACCCATCAAGTGCGGGGAGAACATGCAAACTCCGGAACCTGGAGGTGCGAGACCACAGTGCTCACCACTACGCCACCGTGTCGCATGATCAGAAACTATGAAAATAAAGTTATAAATATCAGCAAAAAGTAACAAATAAATAAATAAAATTACAAGTAAAGGAAACAAGAAAGTAATTGACAAAAAAAAAACCAAAGTGACAAAAAGATGAAGATTGTTTTAAATGACGTCCGAAAGAAAATGAATGAGAAATCCTATCAAGAAAAATAAAAGTAACGGTAGCAGCTGGTGCTGACAGCCAAGAGAATCACTGAAGCTTTAACAGAAATAATAACCAACTACCTGTGTGTGTGTGTGTGTGTGTGTGTGTGTGTGTGTGTGTGTGTGTGTTCGTTGTTAAGAGGGAGAAAGAAACCCAAACGAGGAAGGGTGGCTGAAAAATCGAAATTCTATCCTTCTGTGACAGACAGTGTGAATATTTCAGACACACACACACACACACACACACACACACACAGGATTTACCCCAGCCAGTTTTTTTATTACCGTGCCTTGCAAAAGTATTCATATCTCTTGAACTTTTTGTCACGTGAAAAAACCACAACGTAAATGTTTTTTAATGTTCTTTTTTTTTTTGTGATCGACCAACACAAAGTGGCACATAATGGTGGAGTGGAAGGAAAATTATAAATTGTTTTCCAATTTTCCCCAAAGGGTGTGGCACGTATATGTATTCAGGCCCCTTTACTCTGAATTTAATCTCAGTATAAATACAGCTGTTCTGTGAAGTCCTCAGAGGTATGTTAGAGAACATTAGGTGAACCAACATCATCATGAAGCCCGAGGAGCGAAGCAGACAGGTCAGGGAAGTGGTGGAGAAGTTTAAAGCAGGATTAAGTTATTAAAAAAAAAAAAATATCCCAAGCTTTTTCAATCCATCATCCGAAAATGGAAAGAGTATGGCACAAGTGCAAACCTACCAAGTCATGGCCGTCCACCTAAAACATACAGGAGAGCATTAATCAGAGAAGCAGCCGAGAGGCCCATGGTAACTCTGGAGGAGCTGCAGAGATCCACAGCTCAGGTGGGAGAATCTGTCCACAGGACGACTATTAGTCATGACTTACACAAATCCAGCCTTTATGGAAAAGTGGCAAGAAGAAAGCCAACGTTGAATGAAAACCATAAGAAGTCCTGCTGCAGTTCATGACAAGCTACGTGGGGGAAACAGCAAACATGTGGAAGAAGCTGATGAAGACATACCCAAACAGAATTGCAACTCTAATTGCAGCGAAAGGTGGTTCTACAAATTGGGGCTGAATACAAATGCACGTCACACTTTACAGATACTTATTTGTTCAAAACAATTAAAACGATTTCGTTTTAGTTTTCCTTCCACTTCACAATTATGTGCCATTTTTTGTTGGTCTCTCACATAAAATCCCAATAAAATACATTCATGTTTGTGTTGTAAAATTAAATTCAATTTTATTTTATTTGTGTAGCGCTTTTAACAATTGTCGTTGTTACAAAGCAGCTTTACATAATCAAAAGAAAAACATGACAAAGTGGAAAAGTTCAAGAGGTAGGAATACTTTTGCAAGGTACTGTATTTGTGTTAAAGTGTCCGTTTCTGAGTTTATGGTTCGGTTTGATGCTAACACAAGACTTCCTCAAGACAAGCAAATGCTAACACACTGCTAGCATGTTGTAATGATGAACAAAAATTAACTTAGCATTGCTAAGTACAAGTGTTGTTTACGTATGCAGCTTACGTGTACTGCTAATGCGTCAGAGATGTTCATTATGAGGCTAATATTCAGCTTCACTAAAACTTCATTACCTCAAGATCAAAGTTAATGCTAATAACTACTATAGATAATACTTCTTAATCTTCTTCATTAAACTTATTTAAAAGGTAAACCTGTTCATGAGAAAATGTACTCTTTTGCCGATAATGATGGTTAATGCTAATGCTCAGTGTTGCTATTAGTGAAAGTTTTTCATCCTAAAATTGTGTTGTCATTGAAGTTTTAGCTTAAAATGCTAGTTTTAAAACTCTTTTTTACGTTCACAGTTTAGCCATAAATGTTACAATTTGTAGTTTGTGAACTGTTTCCATGTCAACTATGTCTTTTTTTAATTTTTTTTGTTTTGTTTAGCATAACAAATCAATTCTTGGAAACTTTGATCAGTAAATCTCATGTATCTCCGACTCATTAGCCAATAGGATTCGAGAAGGACTCTGATCTGATCTGATGGTTTAAATTAAGCCCTAGAAGCTAAACGTTGACCTCCATTTATTTTTCTTTTGTAAAAACTCATTGAAGTTGATTAAACATGCATTGAAACTGATCATATGCCCAGTTTATCTACATTCCACCTAAACAAATTCAGGAATTACCCAGCTGTGGAGCTAAAAGCGATGTTTATTTATTCCGTAAAATACACTTGCAATAAATACACTTGCACTTTTTAATTCTTCTTAAATAGCAAAAAATAACCATTTTAATATTTTTTCTTACAGGTTTTAAATGTTAAATTTTTTATTATTTTAATTAATATTTTTCATATAAACATACAATTTATTAGTATTTAAGATTTAATAAAACATTGTTTTTTTATTTTTAAAGATTTAACGTACATTTTGAATGAATTCTACTTGTACTTTATTTTCTTTTGCTCAAACAATCCATTAATAAAGAATAAAAATCTGTCACTATAGTTATGTATATTGTATATTTATAACATATTATAAGAATAATGTAAAGTAAACGATTTAAACAACCTCAGTTCAGTACTAGTTCACTTCCCACTGTTGGTATCTCTGAAACGTCTACACTTCATTTTTATTGAATGTTTTAGTGTTTCAGCCTCCTAATGCCTTAGCACTGCTAATCTGTAACCATCATGTCTAAGTTAAAGCTATTAGTACAAGCTAACGTATAGAAGACATAATCCACTTAGTGAGGTTTTAACACAAATCCCTGATGTTTATACAATACAGCAGACTCTCTCTCTCTCTCTCTCTCTCTCTCTCTCTTTCTCTCTCTCCCTCTGTTTGTTTACTTTCATGACAGAGTCGATGCTAATCAGTTTAGCGTGGGAACGAATCCCTGGTTAGCACTGAGTGGTTCACTCACAGGTTTCTCCACACGCACCTTTAACTTTCAGCAGCTTCCTAAGACCCTCAGCAAACCAGTCTAAAAAAAATTGAAATGTAAAAAAAAAAAAACCTGCAAAATATATCATGACAGTTTCATCCCTGATGCAAACAAGAGATTTCTCTTAAACTGAAATAATCTGAGCTAAGAAATAATACTGTAGTAACGAACAGATACCCAATGTGTAGAAAAACTTCAGGTTTAAACACAATGTGTAATTCATGAATATTAAGACTTAAAATAAGTAAATAAATAAAAATAAGCGCAGAACTGAACTTCAAATGAACATTCCGAACATTCTAGAAATCGCCAAAACAGTGGTTTTACAAAACAGTCCTCAGGGTCTACGTTAGTTAAAATGAACTTTCAAGAAATGTGTAGAATATTGTAGAAATACTGAAATTTAGGAACACTATAGAGATCTGTGGAGCGCTCCAACCCTGTCTAAATCTGTAGTATATATATTGTTCTTCTGGTTGAACAAAAATTATAAAATGGCGTCAGGTTTGGTTCCCCTCTTCTACAAGAATGTGGAAGAGATAAAGTGGCTCAGGGTACTGGTTAGAGAAATACTGCTGTAGAGAACCCATGGATCATATAAAGTATCACTGTTCTAGAACACGACACTAACTTTTACAACAGTTTTCAGAACATCTGGAGACCTTCTTGAAATTTAAAATCCTTTTTAGAACACCATAAAGCCTTTCAGAACCCTGAACCAGGGAGTGAAAATCTCTGAATGACTCAGACCTGCTATAAAATGTGGATCTGAGAGAGAACCGTTCATGCATGTTGTCTTTCTAGGCTCAGAATATCTGAAGTACCATAAGGTATTTTTCTCTCACAGGGAAACAAACTAGAACGTTTATGTGATGCAGAACTGATGCAGACCAACATGCCATCTGCTGCTGCTGCACTGGATTTTTATCTGCTCGTGTTCTAATGGTACTGCGGCGGTTTTATGACCGGCTGTCGAGTGCTTGAATTGTGTTTTTTGTAATGGAGGAAGAGGAAGAAAGGAAGGAAAAATGAGGAAGAATGGTCTTACCGCTGGGTCTGGGACCTGGGCAGCAGCGTTGAAGACGTAATGGGAAACCAGAACCGCTCCAGCGCTCACCAGAACCGGAACCAGCGCCGGAGGAGGGTGCGTAGGCCAGTCCATGGCTATTCTCTCTCTCTTTCTCTCCACTTGTTCCACCTCTCCCTCTCTCTCCCTCTGCAGCAGCAGGCAGATTGATAGCCTGACCGGGTGAAAGTGCCACCCTTCCTTTATACTCTGTTCTTCTTGTCCTCTCCTCGTCCTGTCCTCTTCTTCCTTCGCCACCTCTCTTTTTCCCTCTTTGCTCTGTCCTTTCACACAGAAGAGAGCCTCGAGTGCCACAGCCAGCCTACTGCCGAATGGCCATTAATTAATTAATGGCCTGGTGTCGTTTACAGCCTGCGCCCCAAGGGATTGTGGGAGTTTTATGGCTGGGGTGGAGGAAGGGCTGAGAGATGGAGGGAGTGGGAAGACAAGTGAAGTCTCAGGTGTCATTGTTACGTATAACCTTGTACGGCATGAGATTTCACTAAATCTGTCTGGAGGCTTGGGGACACCAAATGATTATTTAGAACTGATGATTTATTTATTTATTTATTAGTAATAAGCATTTTCCACCTTGTCTTATGTTTTCTTACTTTCTGTTTTATTTTTTCTATCTTTGATTTCTTTCTTTGAAACTTTTTGACCTCTTAAAATTGAATTTATAAGGATTATAATCAGAATATTATCACTGTATTGTTTCTTTCCCTTTTCCAGTTTTATATTTTTCTGTAACTAAACTATCCATCTGAAAAATGGGTACACATTCTTGTATGGTTTTATTCTTAGATTGCATTATCAAAGTTAGCTAACTGTACTAGCTACATACCTGCACCAACCTTCTCCAATATGACAAGACCAACTGTCTTCCATTTGTTGCTGAAACTAATTGAAGGTACAAAATAAACTTTGTCGGAGGGAAATTGAATCAATTTTAAAAGTTTTTTTTCATATATAAATCAAGGAACCATCCAAGGATGATTTTCAAATACCAAAGAATCACCTGAGGCATCATATACAAATGCACTATATTGCCAAAAGTATTCAGTCATCTGCCTTCACATGCATATAAACTTGAGTAACATCCAATCCTTAATCCATAGGGTTTAATATGATGTTGACCCAACCTCTGCAGCTACAGTATAACAGCTTCAACAATTTCCACCATGTTTAGGAGTGTTTAGGAGAATTTTTGACCATTTTTCCAGAAGCGCATTTGTGATGTCAGACACTGATGTTAGACAAGAAGGCCTGGCTGTTATTCATCCCAAGGGTGTTCTATCGGGGTCAGGACTCTGTGCAGGCCAGTCAAGTTCTTTCACACGAAACTCGCTCATCCATGTCTTTATGGATCTTGCTTTGTGCATTGGTGCTCAGTCATGTTGAAACAGGAAGAATCCGTTCCCAAACTGTTCTAACGAAATTGAGAGCATGAAATTGTCCAAAATGTCTTGGTATGCTGAAGCATTAAGAGTTTGTTTCACTGGAACTAAGGGGCCGAGCCCCCACCCCCCCCCTACCCAACAGAACATTTAGCACAATGTAGTCAGATAAGTTCCATTCCCCTGGCAAACATGAAACCCAGACTCGTCCATCGCATTGCCAGACAGAGAAGCGTAATTTGTCACTCCAGAGAACACGTCTTTGCATCTCTAGAGCCCAGTGGCGTCATGCTTTATACCACTCCATCCGATGCTTTGGATTGCACTTGATGATGTAAGGCTTGGATGCAGCTGTTCGGCCATGGAAACCCATTCCATGAAGCTCTCCACCCATTGTCCTTGAGCTAATCTAAAGACCACATAATGTTTGGAGGTCTGTAACTTTTGACTCTATGACCCCCCTCTGTGATTTTACATAGCCTACCACTTCATGGCTGAGCTGTCGTTCCCAATCACTTCCACTTTGTTATAACACCACTAAAAGTTGCCTGTGAAATATTTAGTAGTGAGGAAATTTCATGACTCGACTTATTGCACAGGTGGCGTCCTATCACGTTACCATGCTGGAATTCACTCAGCTTATGAGAGCGACCCAAATTCAAATTCAAATTTAATTTTTATTTGTCATATACACAGTATCATATGAAGTGAAATGCTTATACGACTGATGATGACCTAAAAATTAAAAAATGAAAGGTTTAGTATGAAATAAGAGAATTTTACAAATTAAAAATATAGAAAAAAAAAACTTTAGCTGTAAAAAGACTGTTAAATTTACATTATGTATAAATAATAAAAATTAAATAGTAGAAAAAAATAGTAATATAGAAATATAATAAAATATAATAAAATATAGAAGAGTTGAAGGCGAATGTAGAGACCATGTTCAGTAATGGGCAAGATAATATGCAGAATATTGTGCAAGGTCGCAGTTCAAATTCACAGTTCTGTGGCGTGCAAAAATGTGCAAATGTGCCATATGTAATGTGTGATCAGCATTGTGGTGGTTAATGAGAGAAAAGCAGATCAGTGTTTAGTCCTATGTGGTGTTGTGATTGACAGTCCATAAAGCTTTGTGGGAAAAAGCTTCTCCTCAGTCTCTCTGTGTTGGCCTTCAGGGAGCGGAAATGCTTTCCTTACCGAAACAGAGAGAACAGTCCATTGTTGGGGTGGCTGAGATACTTCACGATCTTCCTGGACTTGGTCCAGCACCGCTTGTTGTAGATTGATTGCAGTTCAGGGAGCTTGGTGCCGATGATGCGCTCGGGTGATTGCACCACCCTCTGTAGACCTGCCAGGTGCTTTCTTTCACAAATGCTTGTAGAAACAGTCTGCATGCGTAGTTGCTTGATTTTATACACCTGTAAGCATTTGAATGGGTGGGTAAATACTTTTGGCAGTAAAAGACCTGAGCAGTCATTTGCAAATATCAGTGAAACACTTGAAGAGTCATTTACACATCATGGCAATGATTTGCTTCCTACCTAGAAGATAAGTTGTATGAGGCGACATGGAGGCGATCCACATCTGCTCCAAGCAGACTCTCTACTGGTGTCCCACAGGGCTCAGTACATGGTCCTATCCTGTTTTCCCTCTATACCCAGTCTCTTGGTAAAGTCATATCATCACACAGCTTTTCATGCCATCATTATGCAGATGACACATCTTATTTCAAGACTGGACTGCTGCAACTCATTCCTGGCAGGTCTGACTCTTTCCACCATTCACTCCCTGCAGCTGATCCAGAATGCAGCTGCACGCCTCGTTTTCAACCTTCCCAAGTTCTTCCACACCAGCCCACTTCTCCGCTCTGTGCACTGGCGTTCTGTAGCTGCCCGCATCAAATCCAAAACCCTGATGCTTGCCTACAAAGCTAAAAATGTCCCAACACCCTCTTGTCCCTCAGCTCTAATCAGACCTGCACCATGTTCCCTCCGATCGTCCAGCCACTGCTCAGCAGGTCCCACCATCTCTCAGAGATCGAGGAAGACATGCATCCAGACTGTTTTCTGTTCTGGCAGCTAGGTGGTGGTGACTGACACTTAGTTTAGTAACCCAGTGTAAGGGTCTATCCAATGACGGAAACTGCTAAATTCCTAAATGTAAATTTACACACTTCAGTGAATCACCTGAGGAGTCATTTACAAATATTTTTTGTTAAATAAATTATGGCAAGTTAAAAAAAAAGTTAACATATCAGCATAGATTGAACATTCTCTAGCTCTAAAATCAAGTCCTACTGACACTACATGGTGTGGAGAGGCATTTGAAAGAGTTTGTGTTTAAAGACTAAAGTATTGGCACCCCAAATTCCCCCTGTGCTTTCCTGTGACACTAATTGGACATGCTTGTGGCCTTCCCTCTGCCTCACCCTGACATTATGGTAACCTTTACTTCTACTGTTTCACACACACACACACACCCACACACACCTCAGATAAACTCATTTAGAATTCAGTACAGGGAAGAGCTACAGGAAACCCGATCAGTGTGTACTTGTGTGTGCGTGCATGTGTAGGAACATCCTATTGTGTACTGGTGGTGTTTAACAGTGACCTGAGAATCTCTAACGACGGTCGTGAAAGAAATACTCCAATAATTAACTTCACAAAAACAAAACAAAACAAAACACACAAACAGGCAAAAGTGTTACACTGATCCTTCTACTGAAGTAAAAAAGTGAGAAAGTAAAACTGGTAAAAATACTTGTATGAAAGGAAACATACTTTAGGCCCTGATGCTACAGTATATTACTGTATTATGTTTAAATGGTGTGTGTGTGTGCGTGTGTGTGTGTGATTACTGCATGTCTGACGGGGACACCTAGGCCACCAAGGTGGTACGAGACACCTGAAATGGTCCAGGACACAGTGTGTGTCTCTTCCTCGTTGGTTGGAATGTAAAGGTGCTTGTAGCTCACGCCTGACACCTACTGTTTACTGCGCTGCACTACCTGCTGCTGACGTCCTGCGTGTGAAGAAGCTCCTGTGTGAGCTCCAGGTCAGTCTGGAGGACTCGTGCTCCTCTGAGGAACTCATCACCGTCATCTCTCTCCCTCCGTTTCTCTCCTCCTCCCTGTGATGCAGTGCGCTGCGTGTCGCGTTACTGATGTCCTGCTCTTCCTCACTCCACGCTCATGACCTTCTCACACTACTTACTGTGTGTGTGTGTGTGTGTGTGTGTGTGTGTACTGATCCACACTACTCCAGCTCCCTGAGTGCTGAGGAGTTTAAATGTTATGGACAAGTCGATTAGTAATAAAATCTTCCAGGGTAAAAGAGAGTGAAGAACCAGCAAAGGAAGGAAAGTAAAACAAGAACAAACGAAGGCCTGTCTGTCTGTTTTTCTGTCCATCAATCTGATTGTCTGTCCGCCTCTCTACCTCTCTGTTCATCTGTCTCTCTCAATCTGTCTCTGTCTATCTGCCTGTCTGTCTCCCTGTCTGTCTATATCACTACCTGTCTGCCTGTTCCTTTCTGTTCGCCAATCTGTACATCTGTCTGTCTGACCATCTGTTTGTCTATCTATCCTCTTGTGTCTCTACCTGTCTGCATATCTGTCTATCCATAGTCTGTCTTCCTTTCTGTCCTTCTGCCTGTCTGTCTGACTCTCCAGTAGCGGCTGCAGTAGGGACTGAGCAGTAGGGGTCACTAAATTGAACAATTAATTAAATGAGTCGGTGTAAGAGAAGATAACTATGAAGTGTGTTCAGTTTGATTTGAATGTATGTGTATGTGTGTGTGTGTGTGTGTGTGTGTGTATATATACGTTCTTTCCATTGCATGCAGACGAGCTCAGTGCTGAAAGTCTGCATTCAGATCTGTTCTGCAGTTGTTTTAAACCAGGCCTAATTTGTTTTATAGTGTGGCGTTTGCGCAGTGAGTTCCGGTGATCCGGAGCGAGAGGGAATACCTCGGAGGAAAGGGACGGATAAAGGCTCCATTGATAGACAGAGTGACAAATCGGTGTAGGTGTTTGCGTAACGTGGTGTTGACATAGGCACGCACTTGGCACACTACGTATAAACACTGCACGCATCAATATTCATGATGTGTGTGTGTGTGTGTGTGTGTGTATCATGATAATTTATTATCATACTGACGAGCTTGACTAATCACTCACTTATTCAATTTTATTCACTGGAGTGAAGACAGAAAGAAGAAAGGGAAACCGATCTCAGGTTTATATTCATGCCCTCGGTCTGATGTTATGGTTTCTATAGCAACGGTTCATTCACACATAACAAGGGGTTTCTGCAGCATGTACGGAAGGAAGGAGTCTCCAGTGTCAGAGGTGAAGTCGTAACTCTGTGTTTTCCCACATCTACGCATCTTTCGTTCCTCACGCAGTTTCACATTCAGTATATTGATGTTTTATGACGTGTACGATTAAAATAAACAGATGATAAATCACCACTGGAAGGGAATCACGAGTCACCACTGGACACGATACCATCACAATACCTCTGTGTCGATTCCAATAATACTGCAAATCTGTAAGGATCATGATTTTATAAACATTCCAATTTGCTATTACATTTTATTTTACAAATCCATTAAAATTTTAAGACCATGAACCTTTAAAATAAATTTAAAAACTCAAAAGTTTTATACCTTAGCTTTATTCCACATGATTAAACATGAGTAATTAAATGTATCCCATTCCTTATAACATTGGTTCTCTCACTTAAAAACCAAGTGCAGCATTTAAACAATACAAACTAACTTCAAATACAAGAGTTTAACATTAAATGAAACAGAAGCTACATTGTTTCTGAGCAGCGCGTATCTCTGTTATTCATTGATCTCCTACACCACTTCATCTCGTATCATTACACACTACAGCCAAGTCAGGAACATCAACTGACCTAATCTGCATGTCTGTGGACTCTGGGAGGAAACCCACCAAGCATGGGGAAAACAGGCACACTCCACACACACACACACACACACACACACACCCAAGGTGGGAATTAAACCCTCAAACCCCGGAGGTTCAAGGAGGCAGTGCTTACTCTAATTATTATATCTGAACAAACTTAGTAAATAATCGACTCCTATCACACGGGCTGCCAGTGTGGGAATCATTTTTAAATGTCACCTTCAAGATCGTGAAGAAACAACAACATCTGACCACCATTTACGGAGTCTTGAGGACGCTTTGAGCTGTTGTAAACGGCTCCTAACACTTGTTTTTGTAGTGGGTAAATTTCAAGACTAATTAACATGCAGAGTTTGCAGAAACAAAGCTGATCAGAGGCTTTTTATCACGTGCAACCTTTGATTATGTAATGCCATAAAAATGTGTTCCTGTGGCTCAGAAGCTCAGAGTCGGTTATATCCAGTGGATCCAGTTATATCCAGTTTGATTTTCAGTGATCGAAATAAAAACTAGTCGATTCCGGTCACTGGCTGCATCTCTATCGGGAATGTAAATGCTAAAAAAGAAAACACGATTTTGGGGTCGATGTGGAGATACAATAGTATCATGATTCATAACTGAATAGATTTTCCCTCCATCTCTAGTGACGATGTAGCTGCAGTAATAGCTGCGCTGGCCATAGCGACTGCCAGACATTGTTAATCGTCAGCCCAAGCGATGTGTATTTTTACCTCGGCCGCTTGTACAAAGCCTTGTCTTGTTTCCTGTGTAAACACATAAAGGAGCTGAAACGCCGCGGTGCCACTCGGCCGAGTGTAGTCGTCCTAAAGAGAGACGGATTGCTGCTAATGAGAAACGACGGCTGATTGCTTACGGCGGGGAGTGAAGCTCCAGGGTCGAAGGCGCACGGATCACCTCCAGGCCAGAAAAACGTCACTCAGCACTTCACCATGCTACGCACACACTTCCACTATACAGGCAGCTTTCTGTGGGCCGCAGTTGAATAAGAGGCCCGTTCTTTTTAGGTGTTTTCACGCCGAAGTCTCTCCGGGTTCTGGGAAGATGAAAAAAAAAAAATCAAGGCGCTTGACGATGAACTTTAATTAGGCGCGGTGGCTCCACGGGGAGGGAAGCAGCATGAGTGTGCGTGAAGGCGGAGAATCTACGAGTCTGTACTGGTCCCTGGAGTGTGAGGAGTGTAAAACACACTCTAAACATCTTCACGAGGACAGCGTGAGCTGGCAAAACCAAGCCCGGGGACCGCAGCGTCTCCACTGGACGGGAAAAGCCAGGATGTTTTCTTAAATTTTTTATAGAGTTTTGTTTGTCCTTCTGATTTACAGCGCGCAGGAGCCAAACGCTGATGATCCGCAAAGTGCGTCAGAAAAGACACGGCCAGTGAGGTGTAAAAATATTTATAAAAATGTAAATATTATTTTGATTTATACATGGGGACGTTTTCTTTTTCTTTTCATTCTGTCAAGTGGGATCTACTGAGCAATCCATCGCATTACACTTATACGTAAAACATTTATTTTTATTCCAGTTAGGAGAAACTCAGGAGAAACAAACGAGCATCTATCTTCTCAGCCTGCCTTGCTCAACTGACCTAATAAAAACAAAAGCTGTGGATTTTCCCTGCAGCTCGTACTGGCTCACATCTTGACATCTGATCAACTATTGAATGGTGATTAGCACAGACTCCTGAAGGTTAGCGCAGGATCTATTAGGACTATCGGCTTCCATACAGAGAAGGACAGATGTTCGCCCATCTGTTGTCAGATTTGGGTTAAGAAAAGGGGAGGCCACGATCGGGAAGATGAAAGCCAGGGTGTGGAGACTGACATGTAGGATCTGGTCACTGAAATACGGATACCTCATCTAGGAGAAAGTGTTGAAGTTACTCTCTGGGAAATGGAGTCTACAACATGTGATTTGAAGATAAAGACGACAGTGATGGCATTACCCGGGATTGATTTGTAGAATATATGGTATCTAAGCTAATATGAAGTAGGATGACATGGTGTCTGTAGGCTAGAACATTTGGTTTTTGGTTGGCTTGGATCTTGAGCGTGAAGGCTAATATTTGACAACACAAGATTATTATTAAGTCCTTGAAGTAGGGGGTCTGTGGTCTGCAAGACAAGATCTCAGGTCTTGAGACTAGATCTTGGAGACTAATTTGCGTCTGAGAAGGCTATCATGAGGATCTAAAACACGAAACCTGAGATCTGAGATCTTTCAGGGGTCGCCACAGCGAATCATCTGCCTCCATCTAACCCTATCCTCTGCATCCTCTTCTCTCAGAACAACTAACTTCATGTCCTCTCTCACTGCATCCATAAATCTCCTCTTTGGTCTTCCTCTAGACCTCCTGCCTGGCAGTTCCAACCTCAGCATCCTTCTCCCGATATATTCACCATCTCTCCTCTGAAAATGTCAGAGATCTGAGAACAATAACTCATATCATATTTTGCGAAAGTGGGTGAAGATCTAGTGAGCTTACATCTCACAGGTTTATATCTAGTAAACTTCTGATTATTGCATATTAACTTAATATAGACGTCCAGATCTGCTACGTTTGCTGTTTGGAAGTCTGTTTGTACTGCCGGAGAGCCTGCAGGAAGACTTGCTTGACCTGGCTGATCATGGTGCTGTAGAGCTGCAGGTCTTCCTCTTTATCCTGCAAGGCTTGTTTTAGAGATTCCCTCAGGGTCACCAGCTCCTCCTGCTGGACAGCAAGTCTACAGCAACACAAGAATGCTAGTTTAGCTGCAGTTACTCCACATTGATTTTCAGTTAGTGTGCTACCCGGACCAAACAAGAACCCTTGGAGAAGTAATGTGCTGTGTGCTCACCGTGTACTGAGCTCGCTGAGGCGAGTGTCATGTGTCGACTCTACGACGCTTCTGGGAGAATGTTTCTCGTGTAGATTTACACTACCTGCATCACACACAATCAAACACATGAACGAAAACACCGAGCCAGGAACATACAGGTACGGAATACACCATGTCTGTGCCATGGTGAAGCTGCACCTGTACGCTGTGTACCTGTCCTGCTGCGTTTGACTCTTTGTGCTTTCTCTGTCTCCAGCTTCAGTCTCTCCAGCTGCTGTTCCAGAAGCACACAGCGGCGGCGCTCGTCCTGAAGCTTCTGCTCGGCTTCCGCACACTTCTGCACCGCCTCACCTTCTCTGTATAAGACAGTGACACGAGTGATTATGTCACACAAATCGCTGCTTTCTACAAGTCGTCATTATATTAGCGTACCTCCTGTGTTGAAGCTGAGCGAGCTCCAGCAGTCGGTCTCTCTCCACACTGGCTGCCTGACACAGCGCCTTAAACTCGGAGCACTGGAGCTGCAGAGCAGCACACGCAGAGCACGCTGTCTCCGCCCGCTCTCTGTCACAACACAACACAACACAACACATACACACACATGCTCAGGATTTAAGAGTTCGGACAGTGACGATCCTTGGACAAGGACAAGAAATCCTTATTAAACACGGAGGACTCAGACAGACTGGAGCGAGACAGGACTGACCTGAGATCGGCTGACTTTCCAGGAGAAAGTGTCGGAGACTCCACAAGTTTGTGTCCCAGTTTCGAGACTGACCTGTAAAATTACCAAGAAAAACAAAGCAGCATGATTTTAGATGTGTGTATGTTTGTGGTCCTTATTAAATTGTGTGTGAAACCTGGCTGAACTGGACCTTCTGTCTCCTTCCTCTCTGACCATCAGGTGGGCGTCGCTCATCCTCACCTCTGTCTCTCTAACCTCCTGTCTCTATAGCAACAGAAACATCTTCACTCCATTACTTCTGTAAACTTTATAGGGAATCATAATAGTTTGTGTGTGTGTTTACTTTGAGTGTGAGCAGCTGGATCTCCTGCTCGAGCTCCTGAACCTTCTCGTCCTTCTCCCTCACCATCAGTTTGAGCTGTGCAATCAGGTCGTTGTGTCTCAGAGCCTCCTGTATGTCCCGCTTCTGCTCTGCGTTATTGCGCTGGCCCGCGTTCTGACCCAGACGACCCAGCACGGCCTGCAGCTGGGCCTGCTGCTTCTACACACACACACTCACGGAATCAGAAACACACTGTCTCAGCATGCCTGGTAACAATTATTTCTTTAGTCAGGTCCTGCTCCAAAAGAAGTCATCTTCTGCGCAACCTATATCTGATCCCGTTCAGAAAACCCCAAGGCCATGGAGAACGCTGGATTCCTGATCTTCACACCTTCTGCAGACGCACTTTGTCCTCCTGACAAACCAAAGCTAAACATTTTTCTACAGTACTGGTGGACATCAGGAGCAGCTCCACCTCTACCACCATCACCACCTGGCTGAGATCATTAAGATCATTTAAGTGTGTATACAGTATGTGTGTGTGTGTATACCAGCAGTTCATCGATGAACTCGTTGTCATGACGACCCTTCTCGATCAGCGTAGACATTTGAGTTTTGAGGGTTTTGAGCTCGGCGCTCAGGATCTGGTTCCTCGCCTTGCTGCTATCCAGCTTCTTCTTCACCTCACCGTGTTCACTCAGAAGGAGCTCGTACTCCACACTCAGCTTCTACACACACACACACACATACACAGGGGTAGTTTAACACAGCCTTCCAGGTAAACACTGAGCCCTGATCCTGGACACATGGAGTTTCACTATACAGAGGTATAGACTATAAGTGTGTGTGTGTGTGTGTGTGTGTGTGTATGTGTGTGTGTGTGTGTGTGTGTGTGTTACATCCAGCGCCTCCTTCCTGTCTCTCTCCAGGTTGCGGATGTAGCTCTGGTTCTTGTCCTGGTTCCTCTGTGGGACTCTGTTTCCCAGCATGCCCTGCTCCGAGCTGAACTCCTCCGGCTGCTTCCTGCTGGACGCCGAGCTCAGCTGCTGTTCCAGATCTCTCACCTGTGGGAAAGTCATCATCATCATCATCATCATCACCATCACCATCATCATGTCTGTATAGGGAAATGAGACCATGCGCTGATATGCACACACACTTTCTTTAAAATATTTCTGAAATACCAGAACTAATGTTCCACAAATGGCATGTGTGAGTTATTAAATCATAAGCTATAAGAGCCAATCAGGTTCGAGTATGCAAATAAGGTGAACATCTCACTCACTCTGCTCTGCAAGGCCAGGATCTGCTGCGCTCGTCCTCTCCAGCTTCCTGGAGTACTGAGGATCTGCTGAACATTCATATCGTCCCCAACCTCACTGCTCAGAACCTGTCCCACACACACACACACACACACACACACACACACACACACACACACACAGGCTATAAGGAAATCTGGTGTTCTGTGTGCTATATAAAAAAGTTCCTTTGGACCATTTTGAGGTCTTAGCATTTTGACAAGGTTCTACTCAGAACACTGGACGTCACTGTCACATAAAGAAATGATCATCTTCAGCCTGTCCCTCACACACTCCACCTCTGAGGATCTGACCTTGTGCGCGACCTTCAGCTCCTGTCTCAGAGCCTGGATCTGGTTGCGGTATTCACTCATCTTAAACTGGGCCGTGTTCAGCTTCTCCTGAAGAGATTTTACCAATGGAGTGGCCTACAACACACACACACACACACACACACACACACACACACACACACACACACACACACTGGTCTGTAACTGGGTGATCTGAGGAGTCATTTACAGATGTAGGTGATTGACTTGAGGACTCGTTTACTCTTCAGTACCTCTTGCTGTGAGCTGGTTAGTTCCAGTTTGTTGTCTGCTTGCACTCCATTACTGATTAGTGCTGTATTCTGCATCTACACAAACACATATACAGATAGATACATGTAAGGTGACTTTAACACCATGGTATACAGATGCACTCCTGTATTTCTCCTCCTCTCCTCCATCAGTAAAGCAGGCGAGTCCGTACCGCTCTCTCCAGCTCTCTCACTCTGTAGTTCAGATGTTTGCTCTTGGCTTTTTCTCTCTCCATCTCCGCTGTGAGTTCACGGTTCTTCTTCGAAAGCTCCACGATCTTGGTTGCTGCTGCATCTCCTGCCAGTCCTGCTGTGCCTACAGACAGGAGGATCACATTAATCAAACTGAAGACAAAACACACAAGCTTATCTCTTGTGTGTGTGTGTGTGTGTGTGTGGCTCTTTTAGGAAATTCACATATCTCTAATGACAGAAACTAAAGTGTACAGGTACAAACACTCATCCCTGAGATTACCACCAGAACCCTCAAGCTCGTCTTTGTATCTTCAGTCAGCAGCAGTGCAGGTTCTGTACATCTCAAACATCTTATTTAAACTGCAGAATGGATACATCATGTAATCAGGAAATCGACTCAGGAATCATTTACAAACATCAGTGAATCGAATGAGGAGTCGTTTAAAACTATTAGTAAATCATCGGGTAGTCATCTTCAAATAACAGTGAATCAACAGAAGAGTCATTTCCCAATAACAGTGAATCAACTGAGCAGATATTTAACAGTGAATAACAGTATAAACAGACATTAAGCCTCACTTAACCTTAAAAACCAAACTAAAGGGTCTCCCTTTTCTTCTTGCTAGCCATTCTCGTGACCCACGTGATTCATGACTTCATGAAATGCGTAAGTTACAGTGTATGATTTTAACATGTATTGAGACCTCTTGGGCCAACTCATGACATTTTATTTACAGCCACAAGAGGGAGCCATAACTGCACATGAAAATGTAGAAGATGCCTAAGAGCAGCCTTGTGGTGTAAAGCAGGTCGTATCGCTCAGTTCCTCACCCGCTAGCGCCAGCCTGTCCTCCTCTCTCTTCTTCTTCAGGTACTTCATCTCAAACTCCTTCTCACTCACGAGTTTATGGAGGCGTCCGTTCTCATCCTGCAGCTCCCTGAGCCGCTCCTGGAGCTGATGGTTCTCCTTCCTTAACAGCCTGGAGCCGGAGGTAGACGGCTCCAGCCCTGAGTCCCCCTCGTCCTCGGACAGGTCCAGACCGTCCTGTCCGTCCGAGCTCGTCTCGTCCTTTTGCCTCGCCAGCCATTTGTGAAGACGCTGCGCCTCCTGTTCCTGCAGGGTCTGGAACTGGAGCCTGAGCTTCTCCGTGATCTTGTCCTCATCAGCCTCCATTACTGAGGGAGAAGAGGGAGATGGTGCATCTTTAATAATAATAATAATAATAATAATAATAATAATACTTGGTGGTGGAAAGGGGATTGCTTTGTTTGTTTGTATTAGGATTTATTGCCATATCAGCTTCTCAGGCGATTTCATGGCAGATATTAAACATTAAACTACTTTATTCAAACAAATATATTATTTTGTTATAATAGAAGCAATTTAAAGTAAATGATAATAATAATAATAATAATAATAATAATAATAATAATAAAATCTCACATTGACACATGGCCTTGGCCAGAAGAACGAGACTTTACATAAGGTTCTTTAGGTGCACTTTTGCTAAAAATTGCTAAAAAGTTCTTCTGGTTTTAAGTTGTTGTTTTTTTTTATGTTGTTCTGGTAGGAATGATTCTCTTATGGTATTAAGATCTGGGGACGCCACTTGCCCCTGTGTATATCAGGTCTATTTCCCCTGGCCCCAGTGATCATGACTCTGACCTCTCAGTCTCTCCTTCCTCCTCCTCCTTCTCTTCTTCTTCTTCTCTCTAGATGATGATTAAACCTGCTGCTGCTCCTCCTTTAATCATGCTGCTCTATTATGCTGAGGTAGGATTGTGACGTCACACTCCGAAGCTCCGAAGCCGTGCCGAGCAGAAGAGTCGGTTCCCGAATGAAGCTCGTGAGCGATGACATCACCGATGACACGTGACACTCGCTAATCTGTCGATATCATGGAGTATAGAGGAAGAGGCGCGCGTGCCTTGTGTAATGACTCGCCGCGGTGACGGTGTGTGTGTGTTTATGTGGACAGACACAGTGTTAATCACACACTACACACACACACACACACACACACACTACACGGAGTTATACATCATGTGGAGAGAGAATCTAGAGGTAACTTACCGGAGAAGAGTGAAAGAGGAGTGAAGAGGATCCGCGCGCGCAGTGAAGCTACAACGCGGGCACGAGACTTACACACACACACACACACACACACACACTACCGGGCGCGAGGCGGCGGCGCCAGCCTGAGCGCGTCCGTATCCATGGCAACGCGTTTCCACAGCGACGCCGCACCGACCTGGCGCGGTGACGTCATCACGTCATCTTCTACACACCGCGTTTAAACTCCATCAATATCGCGAACTTATTTTTTGAACTGTCAAATTTATAGTGCTTTTGTCCCTTATGTTTGATTTGTTGTAATTAATGTTTTTTTTTGTTGTTGTTGTTTTTGTTGTTATTGCTGTTGTTGTTGTTGTTAAATGTGTTTGATGTGTTTTGTATTCTATTTGTATTGTTTCAATAAAAAAAAAACATCAATGTCATGAA
>JAQMYG010000001.1:1069116-1081713 GCA_030014215.1 Clariallabes teugelsi | reverse complement strand
CCCCCCCCCCCCCCCCCCCCCTCCAATCCCCTGTTAACGATGCAGCACAGTTAGCGCACTGAAGCTTTCCCCATATTTAAAGATGTGTATTTATAAATGTATCTCTGGCTAAATAAAGTTGTAAATAGTTTATGGTTATTTTCCTGTGATGTAAAGTCGGAGGTGAGGCACATGCGCAGAGGCTCATCCCACTGCAAAACTCACAAAAGTCGCTAACAACGTAGCTATGCTAGTGTGGATATTGTATATCAGCCACACACGCATGCTGTATACGTATATGAATATAAATATATACTAGCCAAAAAAAGAGAAAATTATATATATATCTTTGCTAGCATGATCTTTTTCCCCCCTTTTTTTCTCTACTAACTGACATGCTATTTCAGAGCAGTGAAGTTGTATTAGCTTAGCTTCTGTTCATTCATATAACTGAGACTCATAAGCAAACTTAAACATAAGTGGCTAATATGTAAAAGCACTCAAGTAGCTGTGTTACCTTTAAGTTTGCTCATGAATCCTGGTTTAATAAAAAGTTTTAGGTTAGACTGTGTAGGTGTGTGTGTGTGTGTGTGTGTGTGTGTGTGTGTCACAACTGAATTCCAGACAATTTTGCGAGGAGCACGCATGCTAATTAAAGCCAACCTCGCACGCTACATTCAAACCATAATGGCAAAGTAAAGGACGCCGGTGCGCATTCCTCATACCCACAGCTAAAACAAAACACACGTTAGCATTCGCTAAAAGTTTTCAACACACACTTTTACACACACATCCACAAACATTAAAAAACAAACCAAAAAACAATTAATGTTGCTAATTAGCACAGCTGCTAAGCACTTTTCCTCCCAGATAAAGCAGCAGACACGTTTCTTTCTTTCTTTCTTTCTTTCTCTTTTCTTTCAGCAACAAACCACGTGATTAGCGTGATGCTAATGTTGTGTTTTTTATGCCTTTTTAGAATTGTAATGTATAAAAAACTCTATTTTGTAGGGAAAATTAAAAGACAAATTATAAATTATTTTTTTAAATGTATTATGATCATGTGTACATTTTGTACAGATGAAATTTCATATCACATCTTTTGTACCTTTTATGGGTGGTTTGGTGTGTTTTTTTTTTCTTTCTTTCTCTTTGTTTGTTTTTGGGGAAGAAGTGTGTGATTAAATTCAGTGTAACTGTTAAACAAATCAGCATCAATCCCATTACACCATGATAACTGTGCTGTGAACAGTGACCGGACCTCTTGGGTGTGTATCAGCGCTGTCAGGTGTGTAACATAAAATAAATACAATTATTTTAACTTATCTTGCATGATTCAGTATTTCTACCCAGCTAGCAGATTTAGATGTGTAGCATTGATTTTATAGATTAGCTTTTAAGCTCTCTTTCATTCTATCAGTTAGTAATGCTAATGTCTGTTTGCTAATGCTAACCATTTCGACTGAGCACTCTCAGTAGCTGATAACTGATGGAATGAAAATGTGTTAGTTTTTTCAATAGACCCCAGGACACACCCCTGAGCTCCTAGGGGTCCGGTCACTGTGCTGTTCTCTAGGTGTGTGTTCAGTGATTAGTGCAATGCAACAGCTTTATTATGGCAGTAAATGTTCCTCTCTGGGGCAGTGGTGAGCTTCACTCAGATCCACTCTGCCGTGTCTTATTATGGGATGCTCAGATGATTTCCCTCTACCTCATGTGTATAGCCTGTAGGTATAAACTGATCATGTGTGACTGGTAAGAATGTATTTAAGTTATTTAACATCTTTGTATAACAAAGGCAAGAAAATTGGAAAAAAAAATAAATGGACTTTTAAAGAAAAAAAATATCTGGTGTGCTGGTGCTTATTTTGTTTTGACCAAAAAAAAAAAAAAGCTTCTTTATTTAGTCCTTGTCTTACAGACAACTAGCAGTATATTAATTGTTACTACCAAAAAAGGAGATTTGACCAAGGTTCGGGACCCAGAAAAGAACAGAAATAAAAGAAAAAAATCTATGGAAAATGTAATTAGATTTGAGGATTGAGGATCTGATTAAATCAGAGGCAGGGTCAAGAAATTCGACCAAGATTCAGGACAAATTCAGATCAGAGACAGGAAGAGAAATTGAGGCAAGTTTGAGGACGAAGACAGATCAGATCATAAGCATGGGCAGAAATTAGACCAGCATACAGGACGAACACAAATCAAAGGCAAGAACTTAAATTGAACCAAGATTAAGAATGAAGACAGATCAGATCATAGTCAAGGGCAGAAATTGGTCCAGGATTGAGGATGAAGACAAAACAAACCAGAAGCAGGCACAGAAATTGAATCAGGATTGAGGACGAAGACAGATCAGACCAGAAGCACGGACAGAGCATTGGACATTAGAGAGAAAAGGACTAGAGCTGGAAGTGGACAGATCAAGAAACGGGACATAGACAAGAATTGGATAAGGATCTGAAATATAGAAATGTATTGGAGTTGGAATCAGAATCAGAGATGACAATCAGACGTGATTGAGATGTGAGATAGCTTACTCACACTAGGTTACCTGAAAACACAGGTGTGCAGGATGCTGCACGGTGCAGCCTCCTCCCAACACCATCCAGGTAGATGACCTACCCCTACAGTAGGTGTGAAATAATGTATGAACTTATATCCGGTGTCTATTCCCTCCTTCCCCCAAGCGTTCCTTCAAATTTAGATGTACCTGCACCCTAAATCAGATGACACACAGTGTAACCTGCAGGCATCATGGGATGGCGTCAGTGGGTTTTTCTGCATTCTCATGTTCTTTTACACAACATCTCCTCCCACTACAAAGTGGAATAC
This sequence comes from Clariallabes teugelsi, assembly GCA_030014215.1. Classification (NCBI taxonomy): domain Eukaryota; kingdom Metazoa; phylum Chordata; class Actinopteri; order Siluriformes; family Clariidae; genus Clariallabes; species Clariallabes teugelsi. The sequence continues at coordinate 1,078,899 of JAQMYG010000001.1, read as the reverse complement.
AACCCAAAATGGAAGAAAAAAGTAAAAGAAAGAGTTTTCATTTTATTCTTCCTGTTTTCCACCAGAGCTTGGTTAGGAGGAAGAAGGGCTGTGTTAGGGCAGAGATATGTTACAGCCAAGCAGATGTTCTGAATTAACGCTGAAGGCCCTCAGATCAGTGATAAGACTATAACCCAAACTCATGCTGCTGTAGATGGGAAAGAGCCTAAAAAGTAAGCACTTAAAATTTAAAAAAAAAAAAAAAGTACTTTAATAAACCCTCTTGCTTCTCCCAGTGCATTATGGGTAATACAGGATGTAAAGAGCATGGCGCTAAGGAGTGAACAGAGCTCATGATTCACAGGGTTGAAATGGAGGGAAAAACTGGCTTTAAAATATAATAACCTTCCTGTTATTGGACATTATTATTATTTTCATTATTAGGCTGATGCAGTAGTCCAAGAATGTGTGTCTGTGTATATGTGTGTGTGTGTGTGTGTGTGTGTGTGTACGTCAGAGTGTGTGTTGACTCAGAGGTTGTGCGTTTTTGCCAAAAACATGACGGCAAATCCCTGTACACACTCAGAGACGGAGGTTCAGGCCCTTTGACAGATGTGTGTGTACTGTATGTGTGTGCGGACCAGACTGGTCACATTTCACAATAATTTCATTCAAATATGAAATGTAAAATAGAAAGATCCATCTAACAAGGGAACAGGACAGCAAAAACAACAACAACAATAATAATAATAATAATAATAAGAAGAAGAATGTAACCTAAACCTGAAAATGAGGAAACTCTAGGAGGTAACTGGACACAGCTGTGGTGGAAGGTGCAATTTTTAGTTTTCTGCTTGCTCTGATCCATGTTGGGTGCTTGGGTGCTGGATTGTGATACAGGATGGAGGGACAGATGGATGTCATCTCTGAAATGCATGAGGGAGTCAAGCTGAAAAATTTAAAATGTTCTACCTCCTTGATCTCTCTCTAGAAGAACTCTTCTAAAATTTGTCCAGGAGTAAAGAACCTGACAGTCCAGGTGATCAATCAATATTTATAATCCCAACAAACTAGAGTATACATATCTGCCTTAAGTCATGATGGAAGTTTCTTAATTGTATCTGGCCAGTCAGTGCATCTCTACACTCTGGGTTACTGATCAGGTGGTGAGGGTTTCAAGCTGCCACTGTTGGGCCCTTGAGACAGAACCTTAACCCTCCCAGACTCATATCATGGCTGACCCTGTGATCAGACCACAGCTTCCAAACAAGCATTGGTGTTGCAGCTTCCTAACTTTTTCTTCTTCTTCTACTTCTAGTACTGGAATTGGCTTCACCAATGCTACATTCACCTAATGGATCATCAATTCCTGTTCATGTTAAATCGCTTGCTTGGCAACAAGAACTTGTTTTGCTGCTTCGCATATGTTTACTTAAACCTGCCTCATGATGACATGGTAAAGAGTTGTTGTTCCTTCAGGCTGTTCTGTCAGGTGTTGCCAAAGCAGATCATCTGAGCCACACACTGGATTCAGGCATAGGTATTACATAGGATTTGTCCCATTCCTGACCCAAATATTCCACTTTTATCTACCTTGGGCTTGACACTAAGGAGGTCCTGCAGCACCAGCTACTTGTTCAATAGAAAATATGTGGACATGAACAATCATTACTATGATAAAATAATGCTTTAAATGTACTAGAAAATTGCTGGATATTTCCCAGACTGCAGTGACTACAACCAACGCTAGGGAACTCCACCAAACATCACCTGTAGGAAGCATTTAAAAACACCATGTAAAAGCAGCCCTTCCTTCAGACATGACCTATTTTAGGATGGAATATTATATATAATTACAAAAGACAATAAGAACAGACGACATGAAGAATGTGAAGCACCTGAGCACATGATAATGATGAAAGAAACAGCATTGGCCTGAGGAATTATCGCTATGTCAGAAATGATAGTGTTTGTTTTCTTTTGTTTTAAACAGAAAGATGAGCTGCCTGATCATGTTCCTGGACTACCTGAAGTCTGAAAAAACTATTAAGAATTCAATTAAATGAAAAGAACATGCAGCAGGTGTACAATACAGAACAGATGCTGGGACTGGGATAGGTGTTGGTCTAACTAGTTTCCAGGAACAATTGTTCATGATTTGTGACGCCTACGCTGCTCAGAGGAGGAAAGAAAGAGGTGGAACCTCATCTTGTTTTTTTTTTTTTTTTTTTTAGTATAGAAAAATACATGCTGACACTAATCATTTATAGTGCATGAGGTTTTCCATGACCCTGTTTTGATTAAGTATGGAATGGGGTTATTCATCAAACAGGAAGTGGCTGCAGAAAGATAAAAATAAAACAATATTAATACCTGCGCCTTCCTGTAGAGGTAAGATAGTCTGTCTCAGAGCAAATCCCCAATGAGCACAGCTCGAACACACATTTAAAGTTTAAATGTCACACTGTAAACAGCATCAATGTAAAGCGATTAACAAGAGACGTAAGTTCAGGTGTGGTCATGATGTCCTGATGATGTGAATACGCTCCTCTGTAACCCTGAACTCGGAGACGTCTCCTTTTCATTCTGGCACACGCTGGACCACTATCGTCGTCAAACAATCCCCCAGAGGCCTCCTGTTCCCAGACCTTAGCGATGCCGCCATCGCCTACGGAGTGTGTCCTCAACTGTCCTGTCCTCTCAGATGCTTAACACAGACAATACACAAACACACATACATAACCACATCTTGAAACAGAAATGGATGTTTTAGGTTTGTTTTTTATTGTCACTTGTAATAAAAATAAGATGAAGTATTTGACGTTACCATGTTCGCACCCTCTTCTTAACTGACTTGCAAAAAATTTACAAGATAGATTAGTTTAATATATTAGATAGATAGATAGATAGATAGATAGATAGATTTGCACTATTGGTTTACCCCTCTCCATATGCATCATGTCACTCCACACCGACTCCCAGCTCTCTTTCAGGTGGTAAAAACACATTTGGAAAGAGTGATGAGACAGTGTGGAGAGCTGTTCCTCCACAGCTGGTTGTAATTGCTGTTAAGTACCTGTGCTCGCTCTCACTCGTCCTGGAAAAACAAGTGAGCTCAGGAGGGTTCAAAAAACAGGGAATAAAATAAGCGAGGCAGGTGGAGGGAAGTGCTGCATAAACTATGTCAGAAATCAACACCAACGTGAACAATCTATTACTGACATTTTATCATGTTTGAGAGAAATATAGTATATACTGTATTCAGCAACTCAGGTCAAAGTTTTCCCTTCAGGAAAAACATAATAATAATAATAATAATAATAATAATGCATAAACATATTACTCTATAAAAGACAAACTCAGCATGTGGTTTCTTCATTACTGCTGAATATCGGCGGTCCCTCAGATGCAGCCACCACATCAGAGGCCTCCGGGTTTTTTGGCACATTCTTAGTGTTTTGCGTTTAAGAGGTGCAGGCTTAGCAACATTTTTATTTCATAAATAAATTTCCCCCCATTGCAGCACTGTGTCAAAGGAGAAGCTATAAATACTTCCAAATACACACACACACACACACACACACATACACGTACACACATATGCATGCACACACACGTGGTTTGAATACAGTATCCATCTGCTAGAAACGAACTGAATTATACAAAAGAGAAGATTCTCTTGGTACTTTGGTTCAAGAATAACTTTCCTGTCTGACTTCCTGATTGACTCAACAGTCGCTCCAATCCTCAACACACATTTCCAACCACTTCAACCTGTGGTCTCGGTCACTTCAGTACCTCAGCCCACATTCCCAGTCAAGAAAACCCATTATCCTGGTCACTCCAGTACCTCAGCCCACATTCCCAGTCAAGAAAACCCATTATCATGGTCACTGTAGTACCTCAACTCTTATTTTTAGCATTTTTCTAACCAGGGTTCCTAGCTACTCCAGTTCCTCAATCTACTGTCCTACCTGCTTCAGTCCATCAAACAGAAACCCAAGAAAATACTCCATCACAAGTGATCGGAGACACACCAGTCTCAAAGACAGTCACCCCTGACACACCGGTCACTCAATCAATAATCCCAGACACCTTAACCAAGTATCTTAGACACACTAATCCATCACAATGATTCCACACAACCAATCATCCCAGATACACCAGTTTCTCAACCAGTGATCCCAGACATACTGGCTCTTTAGCCAGTCAACTCATTGCTCTGGTCACTCCCAGGCCACGATCCGGGTAGCTCAGGTCCTGCTACCAAGCTGTGAGTGTAATTTCTTCCAAGCCCTGTTTCCATATTAGAGTTAGAATGCCACAGATATGCTGGAGACACAGCAGTGTCACGAAGTGATGAGAAAGAATATCTCAAAGAGTAAATATGGAGATTGTTCAGATAATGTCTCCAACCTCAAACCAGCTACAATAACAGTTGCAGCTACAGATGCAATCTTAGTTTCAGCTGCTCTGACCACAAAGGCATCTGAATCATTTACGCCTGAGACCCCATGGTTCTTTACGTTTTCTGACCATTTGTCCTGCATCAGTAGCCTCCGTCACTCAAGGTGGTAACCCTGTTTCCAGTTCTTGATCTTGTTCTTGAAGATAACTCCTACATGATTGCCTTGGGGCTGAGGTGCTACCCTTATCTAATACTTTACTACTTTTAGCAATAGTTTTAGCAGGATCTGTCTGTCCTCCCTTAAAAGGCACAGCCTCAGTCAATATAAAATAACATGGTCATGTCATTTAGGTTTGTTAAGTTATTCTTATCAAAATCTAGTGCAAAGCCTTCTCAGAAGAGTGGGGCTTATAATAAGATCAAAGAGGGGTGTAAATCAAGTATATGGATGTCATGGTCAGCGGTGCACTGTACTCATACTGTATTTTATGCCATATAATATCATTAATTGATGATAAGTATTGTGAACACTTGTCTAATCACAGAGTAATGGTTTAACACACTGTTAGATTAACTCAATTTGTACTGGTGAGATAAAAACCATGACAGAAAGGGAGCATGGTGCATCAGTGGATCTTTTCTGCAGGAAGATGGAGTTGAGACAAGAGCACCGGCCAAAACATTACTAATGTGAGAAAGGGGAGACGGCAGCAGGGCTTCCAGGGGGTTTCGTTAATATCGGAGAGTTTAAAACTCCTACGCAAGTGTCAGTCATTCCTGATTCATATGTCCACTGGCTCGTTCGAGGAGGGAGGAAAAGGGGGCTCGTTTGGCATATTTTTGAGCGATCACATGTACACTTCTGTTAAAATGCAGAGCTCCTACATGAAATGTCTGAAGACTTGCAGGTCTGCAAATGTCTTTTACATAAATAATGGCACTGCAAAGTAAAATAATCTTAAGTCTAATCCATAAATCTCTAATCCTTTGCTCACAGGGGAACAGGGGAGGATAAAATACTCCAGAGCTCAGGATGGATCTGAAAGGTGTTTGTGCATGCACAGATGAAGAATAAGATGACAACGGACCACCCAGAACTGACTCAGTCTTTCTTTCACACAACAGATTTAGATGCCTTAGATGCCACATCATTTGATAGTGACACTCACAATAACAATCGGTATGAAAATACAAAGCCGGCGTATGATAATATTATGATTCGCACAAGTCCACTGTGGACATGTACACACATGTCCATGCTGACATAGTTTATCATCCAAATGCTTTGGTAGTTTAGTGCTGAACTATTTTTATTAGGGTTTTGTTTCTGTGGGTGATGAGAGTGGCGTATGTCTGTCTGGAGCAGGACGTTGCACATGCTGCAGCTGTTTCTTGGATTAGAGAGTGTGATTAAAAGCTCAGGATTCACGGCACCGCCGCTCATACCGCACCACGCTGGAGCCAAACACAAACACACACACACAGATATATATATAGGGTCATTATCATTCTGATTATATTCTACAACACATAGATCCTGACCTGCAAAATGAGGTTTTATTTGAGAACAGGTATTTCAGGTCTTTTTTTCACCTGCAAAGCAAATTTATTTCTTCGTTTTTCTTTCCTTTCACATGGCAGATCTTGGGGAATGAAGAAATAAGAATTAAGAGAAACATGTGCTTTGAATCTTTCCAAACTGCTGCTTTTGATAACAACTAACAGACAACTGCAATTGTCTTGCACTGCCATAAACAAACAGGAAAATGCAGTACTTCCCTCAAATGAATAACCAAAACGAAAGAAAGATAGTGAGGAGTCACAATCAGACACAAGGAAATGGTAACAAAGAAACATACTTTCATTATCAAAAAAAGAAGAAAAGAGATTTTAAAAACATGTGTGAAGGGGACAAACAATTGTGATCAGTGACTTCCCTTGTGGGAACATTAGTGATTGAAGATTGGTTGTGAGGGAAAATTCCTGATTAGTGACTGGTTATTTGGGAACAACAGTGATCAGCAATTTGTCTTGAAGAACAATGGTTAATGATTAATGATTGTCGATATATAAATCATTATATATTGATATGTATATTTGGAAACAATTCTTATTAGTGATTGGTTTTTGGGAACAAATGTGATTGTTGACCGGCTTTTGGCACCAATGTTGATTAGTGATTGGCTTTTGGAAAAAAAATAATATTCATTGTTTTTGGGACCAATGGAAATTAGAGATTGGCTTTTGGGATCAACAGGAATTAGTAATTGGAGCTTGGGAATAATTGTGATTAATGATTGGCATTTGGAAACAATGGTGATTAGTGAATGGCTCTGAAAACAGTGGTGATTAGTGATTGGTGCTTGGGAATAATAGTGATTAGTAATTGGTTTTAGGGGAAAGTGATGATTAGTGATTGGGTTTGGGAACAATTGTCATTGTTATTTGGTTTTGGGGAAAAATTGTGATTAGAGATTGGCTTTTGAAAACAATGGTGTTTAGTGAGCAGCGTTTGGGGAAAATGGTGATTAGCCGCTGTTTTGATGAACAATGGTGATTAGTGGATGGCTTCGAGGAACGATGGTAATTAGCGATTGGTTTTGAGGAACAATGGTGATTAATGGTTGATGTTTGAAGTGATTGGATTTTAGGAACAATGTGGTGATTAGTAATTGCAATTTCACTCTGGGATTAATAAGTTATTCAAATTTTTAAATCTTGAAATTGGTGTTTGGTGACAGTGGTGAGTAATTTGTTTTGGGAAAAATTGTGATTAATGGTTGGTTTTGAGGGAAAATTGTGATTAGTGATTATTATTATTATTTTTTTTTTTTAACAAAATAGAGAATATCTATTGGTTTTTGGGAACAATTGGAATTAGAGATTGAAAGCTGGAAAAAGTGGTGATTAGTTCTGTGGTTTTGAGGAACACTGATTATTAGTGGTTGGTGATTGGGGACAAAGGTAATTAGTGGATGGTTTTGAGGAACAATGGTGATTAGTGGTTAGTGTTTGGGAACAGTGGTGATTAGAGATTGGCTTTTTGAAACAAAGCTGATTTGTTATTGGTTTTAAGGAACAATGGTGATAAGTGATTTTAAGTGTTTGGGGAATAATAATGATCAGCAACTGGTCTTTATGAACAATGGTAAATGATTACCAATTGGTCTTTAGCAATAGTGATAAGTGGAATTTATGATATGTTTTTCACACAAATGGTGATTAATGATTGGCTTTTTTGAAGAAATAAAAGTGTTAAGGGACAATGGCAATTAGTAGTTGGTTTCGCAGAACAATTGTGATTAGTGGTTGATTTCTGGGAATGATGGTGATTAGTGGTTGATTTTGAAGAACAGTAGTGTTTAGTGATTGGTTTTGAGGAACAATGGTGAATAGTGGTTGGTTTTGAGGGATAATGGTGATTAATGTTTTTTTTTTTTGGGAACAATGATGATTAGTGGTTGGTTTTTGGGAAGGATGATGATTAGTGGTTGGTTTTTGGGAATGATTATGATTAGTGGTTGGTTTTGAGAAACATTGGTGAATATTGGTCGGTTTTATGGTTCAATAGTGAATAGTGGTTGGTTTTGAGGATCGATGGAGATTAGTGGTTGGTTTTTAAAGGTTGTAGGGTTCAGTGACAGAATTTTGTTTTTAACTTAGTTTTCAGTGATCTAAAACTGGCAAACTCATCACCACTGAGTACATTAGGTATGATAGAGACACTCTTGTTTCTATTGGTATACAATGCACTCACAATTCGACGTTTTTAACTCTGGATCCGAGCTGGCCCAGTTAGATCCTGAGGGAGAACAAAGGATGCAATGCAAAGTGGTGGCCCCGAGGGAAACAAGTCAGCATCAGGATCAGGCTGAGAGCTCGCGCACACCACACACCACTGCATAGTATCCTGCTCGCCAACGTCCAGTCACTGGAGAACAAGCTCGATGACCTCCACAAGTGGAAATGGACACTGCCTTATGCGAGCTGCATGAGGCACTCACACAGCACCAAACACAACACCGGGACACTGCGGGACTTTAACAGCGCCAACCTCAAACACACAGCACCGAACTTTCATCAACACATCACCTGCCCCACCAGGGGCGAGAGGACACTCGATAATTGTTCTACAATGGTCAAAGACGGCTACAAGACACAATCTCGCCCTCCGTTTGGAAAATCCGACCACGCCGCCATCTTCCTCATGCCAAAATACAAACAAAGGCTCAAACAGGAAGTTCCAGTTCTGAGGGAGGTCGCGCGCTAGACGGACCAATCGGTGGCTGTGTTACAGGACGCACTCAATGACGCAGACTGGGACATGTTCCAAAACAGCTCCGATGACATCAGCGTGTTTGCGGAAGCAGTTGTAGGATTCATCGGGAAACTACGGTAGCAAATAATACCATGGAAAAACCGACTATCAGAACGTTTCCCAATCAGAAGCCGTGGGTGGATAAAACCATCCGCGACGCTCTGAGTTCTCGCACCGCTGCCTACAACGCAGGACTTGCGTCGAGTGACATGGACCCGTACAAGGCTGCATCATACAATGGCCGAAAAGCAGTGAAAGAGGTGAAGCAGCGCTAAACTAGAAAACTAGAGTCACAGCTCCAACAGAGTGACTCTAGAAGCCTGTGGCAGGGACTAAGGACAATAACATCCGGTATGAGGAACGCGGACGTGACTCTGGCAGACAAGCTGAACTCATTCTATGCTCGCTTCGAGGCTGCAGACAGGAAGACCCTGCCAGTACCGGAAACGTGTTCATCATCTCCAAGCATGATGTGAGGAGAGCCTTCAGGAGAGTGAACACCAGGAAAGCAGCAGGACCAGACAGCATCTCAGGTCGAGTCCTCAGAGCCTGTGCAGACCAGCTAGCACCTGTGTTCACAGAGATATTCAGCCTCTCCTTATCTCAGTCAGTGATCCCCACATGCTTCAAAGAATCCATCATTGTTCATGTTCCAAAGAAACCCCATCCTGCTTCCCTCAACGACTATTGCCCTGTAGCCATCACCTAAGTAGTGATGAAATGCTTTGAACGGCTGGTCACAGACTTCATTATCTCTTCACTATCCAACACACTGGACCCATTACAGTTTGCATACCGCCAGAACCACTCTACAGATCTCTCATCTCCTCCATACATCTCTCACTCACCTGGACACTAGAAGGGGGAAGTATGTTAAAATGCTCTTCATCGACTACAGATCAGCATTTAATACCATAATTCCCTCCATACTCACCACCAAGCTGGAGCACCTGGGACTCAGCTCATCTCTGTGTCAGTGGATCTCCAACTTCCTAACTGGTAGACCACAGGCAGTAAGGATGGGCGGACATGTCTCAGCCTCCCTCACTCTCAGCACTGGAGCCCCCCAGGGTTGTGT
>JAQMYG010000001.1:1047545-1058614 GCA_030014215.1 Clariallabes teugelsi | reverse complement strand
TTGTTAAATCATAAGAAAGATGTTCCTGAATATTTCCTTTAATGTATATTACTAATGTACCTACTGTATATGAGTCAAACAAGTTATTATGTTATGTTAAAACTTAAGTTGGCCGCACTGTCTTATCAGCGCTTTCCGTTTAAGGCTCTACTGTCTTTACTGTCTCCCAAGTCAGTGCTGTGCACGTGTTACATCAATTTATTTGTAACTGCAGTGCAAGCAAAATATATGCCCCACTTGTGATTTGTACGAAAGAAGAGCAGTGTGCAGTGATTGGGTTTTTGACTCATGCATCCTTGTTGCTTATTGGCTGGAAAAGTGTTGTGTGGAGTGGTCTGCGCCACTTTCCTTGTTGTCCAGGGATGTAAACAAACACCCTATACACCTATCACACAGATATTCTGCTGAATATAACAGCATAATCTAAAGTATTAGAATGAGTGACGCCTCCTTTAATAGAAGCTATATATATATATATATATATTTTTTTTTATTTTTTTATTTTTTTTTTTTAAAATACATAGCTTTCTATGTAAATATAAATTTCTCAACAGGATAATATCTGAGATTACTCCTCTGACACATTATATGACTGACAACTCACCCAAATTCAACCCTGTTCCAAAAGAAAACACTTATTCTCCAGCATGCAATTATTGGAAAAAAATAATGTGCAGGAAGAGGTATGGTTGCTAACAAGTATCTACAACTACTACTACTACTACTACTATTAGCAAGACATGCCCCATGAATATACACAAGATAAGGACAGGAGGAGGCATTAAAGTATTTTCCATTCAGAAGTGATGGACTATAAAACTTGCTATACAATAATATCCATGGGTGTTATCATATTATAATCATGTTATCATATTTACAGGTGCGTTTTGCTATCACAGGTGGGCCTTCTTTGTTTGATTTCAAAAACAAACTAGCATGCTGGTGGATTAGCATGGTGGTAGGAAGCAACAGAGCGAAACTAGCGACCTTCCCTGACACGTTGCAGCAGCAGGAGCAGCAGCGGCAGTCTGCTGTGTTTCATTTCGGCACAGAGTTCTTACACCTCGCCAAAGACAGCAAAGTCACAATTGCGGGGATTAATGCCTACAAATCCGTTGTGTTTGTAGAGGAAGGCGATATCTCTGACCCAGTCTTTAACCTTCAGACGTGCTAGCGGTTTTGTGATGCTGAATGCTAAAAATGCTGAACATTAAACCTCCCCTGCTGTGCTGCCTTTGGCGTCTTTGTGGTAGCGAGCCAATCAAATGGTGTTGCTAGCAACGCTAGGCAAACAGTATAGGATTAGGCTGGAGAAGCAGATTGCTAGGTTTAGCTTACACAACCGTAATGTGTGCTGGCACATCATGCTGTTTTATAAGAGTGACGCTCTCTCTGTTTTTTTTTTTCTTTTTCACATTCTGAATCAAGACAGAACTGCAAATGCCTTCTGTAAAAGTCATGTCTCATGTGCAGTCCATTATTCTCAAAAAGTCTTGTTAGAACAAACAACTAAACCTACAACCCAGCATGACCTTACGCAGTCATGCTAACTCATTAACATGTCACATACTCCATGAAGCTGTAGTTCCACAGATGAACACCAGGATCTCCTGGATACCTTTATATGCACAATCTGAGATCATCCAAAGTCATAAACTTGCACTGCACCTCATCGCCATGCAGTTATTCTTCTGCAAAACAGTAAATGCTTAGGAAGAGTTAGATGGCTAACGTTTTAACCACAAGCTAGAAATATAATTAGCTGACTATCACAGAAAAGGAATTACGCCTTGATCTACCATTTTGGGAAAATCATGCAGATCAAATCAAGGAGTGTTCTAGCAAGCTATGGGAGTATACATATTACCCATAATACACCACAAATGACATGTCAGTGTGTTCAAGTTTCTCATTTGTCTGTAGCTAATGTCTAAAGCCTCAACGGGTCCTTTAATAGGCGTTAGCTGAGTAAGTTGTTTTAAAGTGACTCGATATCTTTCTGCATCGTCCCAAAACACATGTTCTTCGGAGGTTTCCCAACAACCATTATTTCTTGGAATTAATTTTTAATAAAGTCCCCATTCCAGATGCTAGTCTTTACAGATTTCATGCTAATACGGTAAATAGTCGCCTCTTCTTGGCATCAGCATCAAAACCACATCTGATGTTCATTTTCGTTGCTATTAATCAGCAGATCGATAAAGATTAGGGCCTCGGAGGACTGTGTCAGGATGTCTGACTTCAAATAAAGTCATAATAAAGAAGAGCACAATGAATTAAAAGCATGCACGTTACTCATAATGAAAACTGTCACATTATAAACGTTTTTTGGCCAGAGTGCTAGCTTTTCCTATCAGTGTTCTTTTAATAATCTGTTTCCTCAACAAGGCCCCGCATGTCATAAATCTCTCTCTATATTATCTCAAAGCTAAAGGAATTGATGAAGGAGCGGAAATGTTTTCCTTCCTCTAGTCACTGCACTGATGGAGAGGCCTGCTCCAGCTGCGAGGGGAAACGAGGCGCATAATTTACTGCCTCCTTAATATTGCGTTATTAAAACCACTGCTTTAACGTGAACAGTGCTAATAGTCACCTACATAAGCTACATAAGAACGGGGATAGCCATTACGCTGGATGAAAACAACAGCATGTTCTATGTGATGACAGCACCCAGTAGATCAGTATCATGGGATTCCAGAATGGGAATGTGAATAAAATGTGTATGAACACAGTAATGAGAGTTGAAGCAGAGTTTACGGCACAGTTACTTCACTTCCATGACTCACTGACTCCACCGATGCGCCGATGCCTCAAATAAGGAAAAAAACGATGTATATGGCTCTACACTTAATCACTTGATCATCAAGAATTTTTGTCCAGAAAGATTTTAGGATGAGGTACCTATATATGCATTATCCTAAGAACGTTAAAATCAAGTGTTAAGCCCAGGACCCTTATCCCAACATCTTTACCCCAGTGGTTATTTCCTGGAAATTCAGCTCAACACTTAGACAGGTTGATTAAACCAATTTTTAAAGTTTAAAACCAGGAATCTTAAAGCTTTATCCAAGGAATCTTATCTCAAGAACTTTAGGAGTAGAAACTTTGTAGAAACACAAAGCTCATGAAGTAACTAAAAAAAAAAACTTTCCTGGTTAAAAATATTTTCTGGATAAAAAAATTATCCTGAATACATCAGTCCAAACAGTTTATTGTAGACTGGTATCTCTTCACTCTCACTCACAAAAAGATTCCAAACTTCAGCCTAGCTCAAACCCCAAACTAGGATTTCAACTCAGGAAACGTTATCTAAGTAAATCAAGCCACACACAAGGAATCTTATTTCAGAAACTTTAAGATTAAGTAATTTAAGCTTAGGAGTCATACAATGCTTTTACATGAGGAACATAAACTTGAGGACCTAAGATCAACCATTTTAACCCATCAATATAATCCCAATAATTTAATCTTTGGAAATGACCTCAAAATCCCAGGCATAAAAATCCCAGGTATTTTATCATGGAACATCCACAAAAGAAGCCCTTAAACCTAAGATCAAGAAGTTTAGCACACAAACTCAGACTTTTTGGATCAACAATGTTAGCCAAGAACTTTAGGCTAAAATTTTAAACCAAGGAATGTAGGACCAGTATTGTATGTGCTGGAAATTTATCCCAGATTAAAGATTCAAGAGACTGTTACCAAGAAAACAAGAAACCAAGGAAGTGCATTTTGTCTAGACATTTCAACCTAGGAATCTAGAAAATTTGTGGCTCATACTCTGAGTTACTTATATGAAGGTTTGTGGTTCGAGCCCCAGCTCCACCAGTTTGCCACTGTTGGGCCCTTGAGCAAGGCCATGAACCCAGTCTGCTCCAGGGGTGCTGAATAATGGTTGACCCTGCACTCTGACCTCAGCCTACCTACAAGAAGCTGGGATATGTGAAGAATAAAGAATTTTACTGTCCATAGTATACATGGAATTTTGAGCTTGGGAACATTCATAAGAAACTTGAAACCTTTAGGCTGTGAACATGAATCCAGGAGTTTTAGCCTTGGATTTAGAAAAGGAAATAAAAGTTAAATGTTTATAAATGCCTATCTTAGGCAAATAATTGACAAATAATTTCAGCACATAAATGTTAGCCAAGGAGTCTAATCCTATGTTCTTTATCCCAGGGACATTTAACACAAGAACTTAAGCTCAGGGACTTTAGCACTGGTGGCCATAGTGGTTCTGGGTTACTAATTAGAAGGTCAGGGGTTTAAGCCCTAGCACTGCTTAGCTGCCACTTTTGGGCCATGGAGCCAAGCCCCTTAACCCTCTCTGCTCCAGAGGGTTTTAGGCTCCACTGCTGCCCCCATAATATGACCTGCTAATATGACCTGCTTCCTAACAGGCTAAAATAGGTGAGGAAAAGTATTCCACTGTGCCATAAAGCATATGTGACAATATGTTACATATGTAAGGGGTTAAACCCAAGATATTTACCACAGAGTTTGTACCCCAGGAATGTAACCTCGAAATATTTTAACCAATAATCTTTTATTTTTCCAGGATTGTTTTTCTCTGGGACTTCAAGACTAGAAATGTAAGCTTGGGAATTCTAGACAGCTTGGGAATTCTAAGCTTGGGACTTCTCCTGTCTCATAGGAACTCACATTAAACACATTAGAAATAAAAATAGCTTGGAAGATAGTAGCAGAGATGGAGCTCCTGAGATTGAAGTTGAGAAGAATATGAAAATGCAAATGAAAAACCTAGTTTCAGTGCACTGATAAGTTTGTTTTTTCATTTGTCTTTACTGTAATTAGCCATCCTTAGAAGCTAGCTATGTCCACAAGTGACATTTTTCTCTTCCTAATCCAGACAATGGATAAAACAGATTGGCTTAAAAATAAAGAAATCATCAGTGGTCTATGAAAGAAAGAGAACCAGAAATAGTGCTGGATCTGCAGCTGTCAAATTTGATCTGCACATTCCCCTTACTTTGGGCCTTGTTAGCGACCGATAATCTTCTCTTGATCAAAGAGGAGCGACGGAGTAGCACGAGCCATGCTCTCGTTCAATTACTTGCAGGTGTACATCTGTTCTCACTTTTGCCCAAGAAAAGACATACAAAGTGGAGAGAGCAGAGCAGGGCAGCACAGCATAGAAACTAGCCTGAGGCTGTGTGTCCCAAGTGCTGTTGTTTGACAGAAGGGTTTATGCCAATGAGGAACAGCTTACAGTAACATCTGGTTCAGGAACAGGACAGGAGGAACATCTTAGTGTGTAAAGAATACAAGATGACAAGGACAGTGAGACACACAAAGCTGATAATACACACAGGACAGTGATGTTTGTCTTGCTATTTCCTGCACCAGCAGTGCCATAGTAGCCTGAGGTGGTCACAAATATAGAGCTCTTGTAGTGGGGAAGAAAAGAAACTGTCTGGTTTTATATCAGTTGAGCAGATTGTCAGGTATAAACCATAAAATATTTCCAAAGTAGGGGCATGGTCGTGTATCACCTGCAGACATACAGGTAGCATGAAAGATTTTCTACCAGTGGTTAATTTTTTTGGTCAATCTTTTTTTTTTTTTTGGCAGAGATAAGCCCGGAGAGAGGCCTTAGTGGAGGCCATTCAACTGTACCCGAATGCCTGAATCAGAGTGTAGTTTCAGGAACTGCACACCTGATGAAGTTGTTTATCAACTTGTTCTCATTATCAGCATTAAGTTCAGGAGGTAGAAGCATAGAATGAGGGAGACAATTAGTCCCCACCTCATCCATCTGCTTGATCAGAGATCAAACCCTGCTCCAGTGGCTTCACCGCATGAAGGACACACACTGGTATCTAGCACTTCAGTTGTTTACATTTATTAAATCAGGGTGGAGAGATTTCCTTTCCTCAAAAGTCTGGAGTCAACTAGAATCAACAGATGTAGTCAACAGATGCCCCCCTGGCATGAGTCAGGTGCAGTAGAGGGTACGGTCAAGTGTCATCAGCAGATGATGAGATGTTGGTGAGGCCAACAGGCAACCCATAACCACATTCAGGAAATTAGATCTAGAATCTGTGTATTATTAAAATACGACTAATACTAATAATGCTTGTTAATACTGTGTATCACAAGTTACTGTGTAATAAGATGAACATTAGCAGCTTCTCTAATTACATCAGAAAGCGTTTATTGCTTATTTAGAGGTGCCAAGTTCTGATCCATGATCAATCTTCAACCTAACAGTAATTTAGGTCCAATAATATTATGTGCTTTTGGTGATTGTGCTTTAATTAAATAACTGTATGGAAATAAGAAGCCTCGCTGACCACATACAGCCAGTGTTTACGTTAAGAGTCACGTTGTGTGAAAAGCGGCAAGTTCAGCAGCTGGAAATCAAACAGAGAGAGAGAGAGAGAGAGAGAGAGAGAGAGAGAGATAAGATAACTGACAATGAAGATGTGCAGAAACACCCAGCTGTCTGAGAGACCTGACAGATATCCTTTAACAGGATTAGCTCCTCCTCCTCCTGCAGTTCTCAGACCTATGTGTGTGTTTAACCCATAATACAGTGACTCTTTCTGTTAGCACTAGGATTTGGCCCATGTCCATCGCCTTTGCTCAGGTCAAAATGTCAGGTTAGGATTTTAATTCCGAGCCGAAGCAAAGCGTAGACTAGTGATAGATGATTGTGCTGAAAGATGAAAGCAGATCGGGATTTACAGCTTAAAGTCTCAGTTGTGTTATCAGAAACAGATGTTAGTGGGATGTGTTTTGTAACACAGGGACATAAAACATACATCCAGAATTAACTTTTCTTCTGAAAACGGTCCGCTTTGATGTCTCGGCTTTTAGGGAGGCGACTCCAGGCACTGTACTGATTATTCCCGATAAATCTAGTGTAAGATGCTTCAAATGCTGCAAATGTACAAGCCTTTCTCTCAGAGGTCAATCTGTTGTTCAAAGAGAGAACGAGAGAGATAGAGAGAGAGGATGGGAGGGGTCAGATAGAAGGAAAACGTGTGTGTGCAGGACCACACACACGTTCTACAGCACACTTACTTTACAAGCCCTCTCTCACCTCTCTCTAGTGTCTCTTGCTTTAGGGTCTTCACTTCTGCAATTGCTTCTTACTTTCTTCTTTTTTCTTTCTTCTCACTCACTTCTTTTAGGGTCTTTACTAATCATCTCTTCAATCTTCACACTCATTTCTCACTCCTCTCTCACTTCTTTTCTTTCACCTCTCATGTCTCACTCACTTCTCACCTATCTCTCTTTTCATTAACTCTCACTTTTCACTCATTTTTTAAACTAATGTCTCACATTTTTCACTTCTTACTCACATTTCATTCCATTCACTTCTCACTCACTTCTCTCACTTCTTACTCACCCATGGCTGTTCTCACTCGTTCCCCTTTCACTTCACACATCTCACTTGTTTCCTTCCACTTCTCATTCATTTCTCACTCACTTTTTCTTTAACTTTTCACTCATTTCTCACTTTCTTCACTTTCCATTCACTTTTCTCACTTCTCACTTAACCAACACTATTCTCACTCATTTCCCTTTCACTTCTAACTCACTTTTCTCTCACCCTTCTCACCTCTCTATATTCCTCTCACTTCTCTCTCATTTTTACTCGCTTTTACTCACTGCTATTACTCCTCCATTACACATGTCACTTCTCCTTCACTTTTCTCTCACCTCTTTTACTTCTTGCTAGCCCATCTCATTTCTCACTAATTTTTTTCCTCACTCCTCTCATTTCTCACTCACTTCTCCTTCACTTCATTTACATTACAGTCGCACATTTACGTTCATTTTTCTCCCACCTCAGTTTGACATGTAACATGCTTTTCAGATGGCTTTCACATACATCTCACTCACTTCTCTCACTCTTCACTTTTCTCTCCCCCAATTTCTTTCACTCGCCTCTCTCTGACTGACCTGTCACTTCTCAGTCAACGTCCCTCTCCCTTCACATTTATCTCTCTCGCATATCTTATTCTCATCTATTTGCATCTTTGCCCATTTTTCTCTACCACCTTACTCCCCTCTTACTTCTCACTTAGTTCACTCTGGCCTCTGTCACTTCTTATTTGCTTCTCACTCACTTCTATCTCATGTTTCCTTTGCTTTTTGTTTCATTTACACTCACTTATCTCTTTCTCTCTCTCTCTCTCTCTCTCTCTCTCTCTCTCTCATACTTTTCACTTACTTCTCACCCTATTTCAGTTGCTTCTCACACTGGTTTGATTTACCTTTTAGTTATTACTCGCCTTTCACACAGCTCTTACTTGGTTCTCTCTCACTTCATACACAGGTTAGTTTAATTTCCACACACGAATAAATTAGTGTTTAACTTACAATGTGTTCTGATTGGCTGAGCGCTGTACAGAGTGTTCTGATTGGCTGTGAGCAGTATAGTGTGTTCTAACTGGCTAAGAGTGTTTATGTTGCCTACTGTATATAATATATAGTATATAGTTTAACACAGATGCAATTATGATGATGACTCATCACACACACACACACACACACACACACACACACACACACACACACGCACACCTCACTCTTTCCCTAATAAGTGAAAAGCTGAACACACCCTTCTCTGCATCACACACACACACACACACACACACACACACACACACACACACACACACACAGTCCATATATGTTTTAAGTGAGTTTACTCATATGCGAGTGTGCTGAGGGTGGAGGGAGGCAAGACTGACTCAACATACAGCACAGACGGCCAGTGTGTCTCCTGTCCATCAACCTGTGTGTCCGAAAAAATAAAATTATTTATTTATTTACTGTCAGACCTTCATCCCTCAGGTGGACACATTTCCCTGGACGTGGAGTCGATTAGCTGGAAAAGTCGACACTGACAGGGCAGCATGGGTTAGCTAGAGCTGTGACTGCCTAGTTAGCTCGTTCTCCAATAATATTTAAGATACCATGTACGCAGCACAAGTCAGTAGGTCAGGCGAATGACCAGAAGTCACCCCTACGACCACACATAGAATTGTTAAAACATATATGCACTGTTATTTATTCATAGAGAAAGGTGTTCCAGTTCTGGTGGGGTGGTGTAGCGGTTAGCACTGTGACCTCGCACCTCCATGTTGTCCCCATGTTGCTTGATAGGTTTCCTTCAGGTACTCCAGCTTCTGTTTACAGTTCAAAAACATGCAAGACACAGGTTTCCAAATTGCCTGTAATATGTGAGTATGTGTGCCCTGAGTCCCCTGGGATAGGTCCTGCCATAGAGAATGAGTGAGAATGTGTCAGTTACCTGACTAATGGACAGAACTGCACTTCCCATAATCATACACACTGTCACTCAGTGTGTCACACATTACAAGACTTCTCTCCAATGGAAACGGAGTTTGATTTTTGTTCTGAACACCTGTCCTGATTGTTGTCCCGATTGCATCCGACTGTGTATACATGGAATTTTACCCTGATTATTTACTCTAACAGCCTGGGAAAAAGACACACTGTCATTTCCAAAACAGCAGCAAATTTACCATGATAAATATTTACCCTGGACATTCCGAGTCTGTGACTTATCTCCATCCTGGTTAGTGCTGTCTATCCAAGCTCCATCTTATCAGAGGAAACTCATCCTCTAAAGAGTCCCGTCGAGGCTGACGAGTCATGATGCATCATCTCAGATGCGTGAGGATTTTTTTCCTTCCTTTTTGAAGTTTTGCTTCATCCCCGGTGGCAATGATGATAAAACTATTACAGCGATCGTTACAGTGATATTATGTGGCTTCCTGGGTGGTCAAAACCAGCGATTCTTCACCATTCCTTATTGCTCAGCTTTGGAGAAAAAAACGTGAACCATCTGCATCTGTTTATTCAAGGAAATTGAAATGCAGAGAAATTAAGTTGACTATGATTATGAGTGCACACTGATAAAAAGACATCACATGTAATAACAGCGTGAATGAGGAGCAGCACAGGTCCAGCGCCCCTGTCTGACAGTCTGATTTAACTGCAATACTGTACATCCTGATATTCTGTATAATCACAGTAGCACGTAATCCTTTGGGGCTGAGATTACATGCAAAATAATGTTAATTATTCAACAAACAGTGTAATTAAACAAAGCCTACAAACAGGGGGTTTCCATGAAGGACATCTTTTGAGGATAAAAAAATATCACTGAGACATAGGAGGAGAAAAACAAACAAACAAATACAAAACTCTTTCATTTTTAATGATCTTATCTGTTATTTAATGGTTTTAGAAGTATTCTATATTTTGTAAATTATTATTATTATTAATAATAATAATAATAATAATAATAATAATAAAATAATAATAATAATAATAATAATAAAAAACAATGATGGAAATTTGTTAGCAAACTCATAAAGTTAGGAAATTCAACCCTTTGTGCTATGATTGACTAGTAGAATTCACTCCCCTGTCCTGAGAAGGCAGGTCTTGTTGTGGAAATGTTGTGTTTTTAGAGAAATTTAGCACAAAATGTATTCATTATTATATAAAACTTTGCCAGTCTAAAACTAATCAGTAAAGTTCATTTCTAAATAAGATTCTTGTGTCAGTGATTATTTAGCTTGTGTAACTGAGTTTACATTTGTTATACTTCTCATATATACTTTTTTCCTTTATTTTTGTTTTTGATGAATCTCACTTTCTGCCTTATGATTGGTTATCAGAATTCCAATCATATCTATGACTAGTTAGATCCTCAAAGCACATTACTGTGTTTCTGGGTTACACCTACAGTACTGTGTAAAAGTCTTAGGCACCATATTATATGCTGTACCAATTTTTGTTATATATGTTTATCATGTCTGCATAATTACGTACAAAATCATTTAGTATTTCCATATATAACTTAAAAATTAATAAATAAATAACATTACAGGAGAATATATGAATATAAAACTTATATATATATAAAATGGAATATAATCTCCAGCATGCTCAGTAAAACCTAACAACTATTTTATGCAAAAAATAAATAAATAAATAAATTCACTGTGTTGCTATTTTCCTTCACCCACCAGTGATCACTTCTGTGATCACCTCTGAAT
>JAQMYG010000001.1:1026983-1043956 GCA_030014215.1 Clariallabes teugelsi | reverse complement strand
TGAAACCAGTACTTTTACACTTTTACTTGAGTAAAAAGCTTGAGTTGATACTTCAACTTCTAAAGAAGTCTTTTTAACCCCTAGTATCTATACTTCTACTCAAGTAATGAATGTGAATACTTTTGACACCACTGTGTTCATGATGAGTGCCTGTGTTCTGAAACCTCAAAAGTGTTTTCCGAGGCGGACATGCTGGGGTCTACTAGTAAGGAAGCTCAGTATCCATCGAAGAAGGTGGTAAGGATCGGTGGCGTTGTCTTTACACCAGTCTGTTAGCCCCTCTGTATGCTGACTCGTCATCCATAGCAAACTTGATGATGAGGTTGGAACTGTGTGTCGCCAAATAGTCGTGAGTCAGAAGTGTGAACAGCAGGGGACTGAGCACACAGCCCTGGCTGGCCCCAGTACTCAGTGTGGTGTTGCTGGAAGTGCAGTTGCCGATCCGTACTGACGGAGTCCTTCTGGTCAGAAAGTTCAGAATCCAGTTACCGAGGAAGGTGTTCAGGCCCAACAGGCTTAATTCCCCGATCAGGTGTTGCTGGATGATAGTATTGAATGATGAATTGAAATCTATTTACAGCATCTCAACATAGGTGTCCTTGTTGTTTAGGTGTGTGAGAGCCAGATAGAGTGTGGTGGAGATGTCGTCGTTCGTTGACTGGTTAGGACGATATGCAAACTGCAGTGGGTCTAGTGTGGGGACAGCAGGGTCTTGACGTGTCTCATGACAAGCCGCTTGAAGCATTTCATGATGATGGGTGTGAGGACGATGGGACGGGGACGATGGTGGTGGACTGTTCAGCAAATTCTCTGAGCACTCTGCCAGGGATACTGTCTGGTCCAGCAGCTTTACATGGGTTGACTCGTAGAGTTTTCCTCGCATCAGCTGTGGTGAGACACCGCAACTGTTCATTGGGAGGAGGGGTGGTCTTCCTTGCCATTAAATTCAAATTCAAATTTTATTTGTCACATACACAGTCATACACAGTATGACATGCAGTGAAATGCTTATACGACCGCCACTGACCTTAAAAATAAAATCTTATCAATAAGAAATACATATGAATAAAAAAGAAATACAATAGAAAAGTAATTTAGCTAGAATAAAAATAAAAATATTCTGTACAAATAAACATATTCTGTACAATATAGAAAAATATAGAAAATATAGAAATTTAGTGTAAATAAAGAAAAATGAAGAAAAATGACTGGGGGGGGGGGGTTTGTGTGCAAATATGCATGAAAGTATCTTATTAAAGTGACTTGTGTGCAGTGATCCAAGAAATGAAAATATAAATATGTAAGTGTGCATTAATGTGTCCATAAGTGTCCATGAATGTCCAGGATTAGTGTGAAGAGACAATGTCATAATTGTGGATGTTTAAAAAATGGTATTAGTCCTGTGTGGTGCAGTGGTTGAGAGACCTTATCGTCTGCAGGACGAGGCTCCTCCTCAGTCTCTCATTGTTGTGCGTGATCAGGCCCACCACTACGGTGTCGTCAGCAAACTTGATGACGGTGGTGGAGTTGGTAGTGGCCACGCAGTCGTACGTGTAGAGAGAGCACAGCAGGGGGCTCGGAACACAACCCTGGGGGGCTTCAGTGCTGAGAGTGAGGGAGGGTGAGACATGTCCGCCCATCCTTACTGCCTGTGGTC
The DNA here is from genome assembly GCA_030014215.1 of Clariallabes teugelsi. NCBI lineage: Eukaryota > Metazoa > Chordata > Actinopteri > Siluriformes > Clariidae > Clariallabes > Clariallabes teugelsi. The sequence goes on along the minus strand of JAQMYG010000001.1, from coordinate 1,042,299 downwards.
TGCTAGTTAGAAAATTGGAGATCCACTGACACATAGATGAGTCCCAGGTGCTCCAGCTTGGTGGAGAGTGTGGAGGGAATTATGGTATTAAATGCTGAACTGTAGTCGACAAAGAACATTTTAACATAATTCCCCTTCCAAGTGTCCAAGTGAGTGAGTGATGTATTGAGGAGATGGCATCATCTGTAGAGCGGTTCGGGCGGTATGGAAACTGTAATGGGTCCAGTGTGTCAGGTGGTGAAGAAATGATAAACTCTCTGACCAGCCGTTCAAAGCACTTCATTACTACTGAGGTGAGGGATACAGGGCGATAGTCATTGAGGGAAGCAGGATGGGGTTTCTTCGGGACAGGAACAATGATGGACTCCTTAAAGCATGTGGGAATCACTGACTGGGATAAGGAGAGATTGAATATCTCTGTGAACACAGGTGCTAGCTGGTCTGCGCAGACTCTGAGGACTCTACCTGAGATGCCGTCTGGTCCTGCTGCTTTTCTGGTGTTCACTTTCCTGAAGGCTCTCCTCACGTCATGCTCGGAGATGATGAATGCATTTCAGGTGCTGGCATTGTCTTCCTGTCTACAGCCGTTGGTGCCGCTAGCATTAGCATCGCTCATCGTTTTCTCCCGTAGCATTGCTTCGCCTCTTTCACCGCCTTCCGGACGTTGTATGACGCAGCCTTGTCCATGTCCCCTAACGCAAGCCCCGTGTTATAGGCAGTGGTTCGAGATCTCAGAGAGTCGCGGATGGTTTTATCCACCCACGGCTTCTGATTGGGAAACGTTCTGATGTTTGTTTTTTCCACGGTATCATCTGCTAGTTTCCCGACGAATCCCACAACCACTTCCGTAAACACGTTGATATCAGGAGCTGCTTCAGAACATGTCCCAGTCCTCTCTAGCACTTTACCCTGGCCCTGAGGTCATCGAGTTTGTTCTCCAGTGACTGGACGTTGGCGAGCAGGATGCTAGGCAGAGGTGTGCCATGTGCACGGTCTCTCAGCCTGTTCCTGACACTGGCTTGTTTCCCTCGGGGCCGCCTCTTCGTGTTGCGTTTTTGTTCTCCCTCAAGATCTCACTCCGCCAGCTTGTATCCGGAGTTAAAAACAGCGAATTGTGAGTAGATTGTATATCATTAGAAACACGGGTGTCTCTATCATACCTAATGTACTCAATGGTGCTAAATTTGCTGGTTTTAGATCACTGAAAACTAACTTAAACAAAAACAAAGAAAAAGGGGTCGGAGCAGTCGTGATGGCAGCCGACCTCACCCATGCCATCTTGGATCACATAATTTCTGTCAGATTGTTTCTGCATGGCGAACAGAAAGTAGAAGCTGTTTAGCACATCTGGAAGAGAGCTGTTACTGTCACAGGCAGGTGATGATGTCCTGTAGTGGGTGATGGCTTGTATGGTGATGGTGTGTCACTGCTGTCCCTGAAGTGGTTGTGGATTCTCTGGACTTGTGCACACTTTGACTCTCTGATGGCCTGCGACAGTATGCTGGAATTAGCATAACAGAGATGTGGTCTGAGTAGTCAAAGTGGGGGCAGGGCTATGCCCGATATGTGCCAAGGCTGTTTGTTTAAACAAGATCCAGCGTGTTTTCCCCTCTAGTTGCAAAGTCCACATAATGATGAAATTTAGGGAGCAGTGACTTGGGATTTGCATGGTTGAAATTTCCAGTGACAATATCTAGAAAATAGCACAAAGTTCTTATACCATTTCATGTTGATGTAAACACACGTCTAGCTGAATGGCGGCATCTGGAACTCTGTCGCTGAGCCATGTCTCTGTGAAAACAAAGATGCAGCAGTCTTTTAAACTCCACTGTGTAATATGCTAAAGTCAGATGTATGTAGTCCAGTTTATTGTCCAGGGAGCAGACGTTGGCTAAGATGATGGATGGGAGAGCATCACAGTTTGTTTTTAGCCTAGCACAGACTCCAGCCTGCTTGCCACGCATCCGCTTCCTCGCGCACTGCTTCTGATGTCCCCTCTTTTGGCCACCGGCATCAGGCAATGCCGAGGGCTGGAGGCCTGGTTCATGCTGCAAGTCAAGGTTGTGTAGCTTTTCCCGAAGCTCATCGTGAATGTAGTTTACCGGGTTATTGAGTTCCAAAATGTCTGGTGGTGGTATATATGAACATCCATATGCATGTATGTATGTCCATATACAGTATAAAATAAACGCGCAACAACACAAAGTAAACAAAGTAGCACCATTTTGGCTCTTAAGCGCCTGCTGCATGCTAATGCTGCGCCACCATCTCATATGCTCCCTGTTGTTCTCTTGTTGGAAGGTGAAGCTTTATTTATTTAGACTCTGATGGCAAGACCTCCACCCCAGTACCTAGTCCTGAAAAGCCTCCCCACAATACGATGCTACCATTACCATGCTTCACAGTTAGGGTAGTGCCATAGCAAACCTTTTTGTCACATGGGGCTAAGACTGCAACATACTTCATGGAAAAGTCTTATGCCTTTCTGTTTCTGTTTATTGAATATCTCTGTGAACACCGGTGCTAACTGGTCTGCGCAGACTCTGAGGACTCTACCTGAGATGCCGTCTGGTCCTGCTGCTTTTCTGGTGTTCACTTTCCTGAAGGCTCTCCTCACGTCATGCTCGGAGATGATGAATGCATTTCAGGTGCTGGCATTGTCTTCCTGTCTACAGCTATTGGTGCCGCTAGCATTAGCATCGCTCATCGTTTTCTCCCATAGCATTGCTTCGCCTCTTTCACCGCCTTCCGGACGTTGTATGGCGCAGCCTTGTATGAGTCCATGTCCCGTAACGCAAGCTCCCCTTTTCAGTACCTAGTCCTGAAAAGCCTCCCCACAGTATGATGCTACCATTACCATGCTTCACAGTTAGGGTAGTGCCATAGAAAACCTTTTTGTCACATGGGGCTAAGACTGCAACATACTTCATGGAAAACTCTTATGCCTTTCTGTTTATGTTGCAGGCAGTGTCCAGAGTTTTGGATCCTAGTCCCCTTTGTTGCAATAGTCCTTTTTGTTTTTCCTCTATTTGATGAGAACACCATCCACACGCATGGTGGTTTGAGGATCAAGTTCAGTATCCTCCTGTTCCTCTTAGTTGATTCTCTGACTAATCCCGTCTCTACATACTACTGACCTTACGTAGATGCGTTCCTCTAGGCAGAGTGGTTGTGGTGTTGGATTCTTTACATTTCACAATGTCAAGAGTGTTCTCTATGTGTACTTTAATACCAAATCTCCGGAATTTTCTCCTGGCTTTGTTTTGATGACGCCCTGGTTCATGATACTGTGAGACTCCAGGTTTTTCCAGGAATGGGAGTATTTATATTAAGAACATGTGATTCTTTAATCACATACAGGTTCACTTCATCTAACTAATTATGTCATTTGTGGTGGAAACTGAACCAGAACTAATTTGGGGGTTTCACAGAAACATGGATAAATGCATATAGACTCAATTTATTTATATAAAAAAAATTAACACACTAGATTAATTTTCTTTCACTTCAGCAGTTGTTCAGAGTTCTTTTGTGGAAAATTCATGCTGTAACTTTAGCGAAGAGGGATGAATACTTATCCACTCGGGAAGTGACTTCACCAGAGTACATCGTTCACATAAGTTGGTGTGATATTGTGGTGTTCCTGCTTCAGTGATGAGACAGAGAATGAACTGTAGAAGGTGTTTTACAGAATGAAGTGTATTTATACAGCGCCCACACTGAGAGGTCGGGGCAATTAATAACTGTCATGTCCACTCGGGTTGTTCCTGAGGCACATGCGGAGTGACAGCGCTAGACCTCTGAGCTCATCCAAACTGCCCAAGTCCAAATGGAACTGGAAAAGTCCTGAAAAGTGTTTTAAAGCTCAAGGCCATGGACATCATGTGTGTCTATAGAAAGAAACCAATGTCAAATTTGGAGTGACTGATTACTGGAATAAATAATCTAAGGAGCAAGTCATTGATAAATGAAAAATGAAAAAATGAAAAATAAGAACGGAAGAAAAAGTGAAAATACAACAAGAAAAGTAAATCATGTAGACTTTAATGGAAAGAAAGTAAAGGTGAGGAAGAAACTGATGAAGAAGAAGAAAATAAAGAGGAAGAAAGTAGTGACAGAACAAAGTAGGACCAAAACACAACAGAAGTGATGTGACATAAAAAGAGGTAGAGGAAATAGCTTATTAAAAATATAAAATTAAAATAAAGAGGAGAAAGGAATGAGGAAGAGAAGAAGACAAGATAGAAGGAGGAAATTAATGAATGAATGGAGATGGGAGTTATATGACTGAAGTAGAGGAAAGCAAGGAAGTGGAAGAATAAGAGGAAAAGAAGGAAAAGAAAAAGAGGTGAATAATAAATGTTTTGTGCTGTTACCATAGTAACAAAAATTTATTTCTCTGTGTGTGACATAAGGGATGAAGTGGAATGTTACAGCATTACATCAGGAATCAAGCAAAATGTTACAACACTACATCAGGAACCAAACAGAATGTTGCATCATTTGACCAGGGATAAAGCGTAATTTTGCAGCGCTACATCATAGAAAAATCTAAATGTTGCAGTCTTACAACAGGAATAAAAGCAGAATGCTGCAGCAAAATGTTTCAGCACTTGACCAGGGGTAAAGTGGAATGTTGCAACAGTACATCAGGGATAAAGCGGAATGTTGCAGTGTTTCACCAGGGATGAAGCGGAATGCTGCAGCACTACATCAGGAAACAAGCGGAATGTTGCAGCACTACATCAGGAATCGAATATCAGGAAAATACATCAGGAATCAAGTGGAATGTTGCAGCACGACACCAAGGATAAAACTAAATGTTCAGTGTTACACCAGTGATAAAGAAGAATGTTCCTGCACTACATCAGGAATAAAAGGGAATGTTGCAGTGTTTCACCAGGAATCAAGCGGAATGTTTCAGCACAACATCAGGAATAAACAGGCAAGTTGAAACACTACATCAAGGATAAAGCGTAATTTAGCAGCACTACATCAGCAAAATGTTACCGTGTTACACCAGGGATAAAGTGGAATTTGGAAGCATTACATTGGGAATCAAGTGAAACGTTGCAGCACTACAACAGGAACAGTGTTGGGGGGACATTACTTTTTAAAGTAACTAATTACATTACGAGATTACTGTCATTAAAATGTAATCAGTTACATTACAGCTTTACTTTAACTAGTTAGAGTACTTTTCCATACTTTTCACCTACGCGGTTTTGCGCAGTGGCCGTAAGTACGGTTCATCATGATTCACCAAGAGTTTTGGCGCTGTGATTATGTTTCCATCTTTCCGCGCGTCAATCCTCGCAGACCTTGCGGAACTTTACAGAACTGCGGGTGGTCACTCACGGCGGCTCACTGTGCCTAACACCGCTTCTCCTTGTGAGTCAAACCGCATAGGTGAGATAAGGGTATAGCAGCAGGAATAACAGAAGGGGGGAGGGGGGGTTGCAGGTTATCGGGGGTGGGGCTTATAGGACAACTTTCACACACGCACAATAACGGAATGACTGCTGTCTGGCTCAAGGATTACATAAATTGTCTGAATAACGGATTACATTTTTGAAAATATAACTAAATAACTGAGTACTTAAATGGCCGACCTACTGTAACTACTGTTACAGTGTTACTGTTACTGTGACCTACTGTATTACTTCAAAAAAGTACATTGAAAAAGTAATCCAAGTACTCTCTGATGTTCCAGCAATACATCAGGAATCAAGCGGAATGTTGCAGCAGTTGACCAGGGATAAAACTCAATTTGGCAACACTACATCAAGAATGAAGAAGAATGTTGCAGCCCTACATCAGGAATCAAGGGAAATATTTCAGCACTACATCAGGGATAAAGAGGAAAGTTGAAACACTTAGGGATAAACTGGAATGTTACAACAAAACATTAAAGATAAGGTTGAATTTTTCAGCACTACATCAGGAATCAAGCGAAATGTTGCATCAGTTGAACAGATATGAAGTGGAATTTTGCAACATTACGTCAGAGATAAAGGGGAATGTTGCAACACTACATCAGGAATCAAGCGGAATGTTGCAGCACTACATGTGGGATAAAGTGGAATGTGGTCTTGAGTGGAGATTATCAGGAGGGCAGTGTTAAGGGACATGCAGCGATTCTGGGTTCGAATTTGGCCTTAGGGCATCTTATTAAAATCAGATGGGTTTAGACTAGAAAGCTCGTGTGCACACAACACACGCACACACACACACACACACACACACACACACACACACACACACACACACACACTTCAGTACTAAGTAGCCTTGTTACTACAGTCACAGACTTTTATACACATTTTTATGCTCTCTCTCTCTCTCTCTCTCTGTCTGTTCACTTAGTGTCCACCCATTTCCTCTTCTTGTCCCCTCCCATGTGTCAGAGATCAGTGCAGCCAAAACTAACTGACCTGCAGCGGCTCTGGGCCTCCAGCAGAGAGAAGGACAGAAATAAAGAGAGAGAGAGAGAGAGAGAGAGAGAGAGAGATAATTACAACTTGCTCTTTTTTGTGTTAACTCCTTATGACACTATATTTTGTCAAAACAAGTCAATCACACTTACTATATTAAGGACATTTCTGAGAGAGATAATAGAAATATATTCTTTATATAAAGATAATTTTTAATAATATAAAATGAATAAATAAAAACAGCAAACTTTCAGTATTTTTTTTTTCAAACTTCTAAGTTTGCCATTTGTAATAAAAATGAACAGTTTGGAACCACGATGTTAAAAATATATTATTGAACATAATCAAAACAGATGACACAGCGTCTCTTGTGCAGGACAGAAGGGGGCAACCAACTCCCACACTAGGACAGAGGTGTGCCAGATACCTGTTCGTACCTCCTATTGCCCCATGTAACATCCTCCACTGGATGTCAGACGTCTGCTTCTCAATTGGAGAAGTATACAGACAGTACTATCTGCTCCGCTGAGGGAGTAAGACCAGCTGATCAGTTGATCAAATAGAAACCAGTCCACATAAGGCACCATCCCACAAGTTCCTTCATGCTAACTGACTGAAAGACTCCTAGCTATAGAGTTACAATATAGAGCTGTCCATGTTTCTCCTAATCCACCACGCTTAGTGCTGGAAAGGAATATCTTTCTCCTTTTTTTTTTTTTTATAAACCAGTAACCTCTTTAGGAGTGATGCCTGGCAAAGCAAATTCAAATTCAAATTTTATTCATTATTTACACAGTATGCTATGAAGTGAAATGCTTATACAACTGCTGAAGACCTCAAGATTTCAAAAAGAAAGTTTCAGTGTGAAATAAGAGAAATAAGATTATTTAAAAATTAGAAATGTGAAGGAAATATGTAAATAAACTTTAGATGTAAAGGACTGGGCAAGGGCAAGAAATATATGACTATCTATTTGCAAACTATATATTTTCATTATCATTCTCTTGCTGATTTCAGTTTTGAGTAACCTGCAGCCATTCACTTAAGGTCTTGAACAGGGTGGAACTCTTCCATGCTCTGTGGAATAGTAATAAAAAGGAGCAATTCCAGACAGACCCATGCCTTCCATTATCATGAGAAAAGATTTGTCCAGACCCATAGCACCTGCTTTGGGTGTAAAAGTCCATGGAAGCCCTTCCTGGTCCAAGCCATAATTATTGATGGAATATCAACCAGACCTTGGGCTCCTTCCTGAAATGGCAAGTCGTTCAAATCCTGTGCTTACAGATCAAACGTTCACCAATCTCCTCTAAATCTCCAGAACTAGTTCTCTTAGTAAAAACACAAAGATCAACCAGTGGTTTAAGGCAGAACCGGCTTTATCAGCAACAAGAATTCGTCCCATGAAGGACAGCTGGGCAGCAGTCATTAATCCCTTAGAATATTGCACAAAAGCCACCAATCCCTCCAAAATTTACTTCTAAAATTTAGCATAGATAAACAAAACTTTTAAACTATATGTCCTCCTTTTGAAACCTCCAGATATCCAAAAAGCCACTATTTTGCCCTATCCAAAAAGCTTCACTCTTGCACCAGTTTACCTTTCCTGGCGAAGGAGCCTTCAAAGAGTCTGAAAGCTCCTGAACCTCACTATCCTTTTTTGTATCTGTTCTCCTGTACATTTAAGTTTGAAATTCAGAGTGGAGGACATCCATGTCTTATCCGTCTATCTGCACAAGGAAGAGGCAACTCAAGCCACCTACAGTATGACTTGTGAAGGTCGACTTTTGGAAGAGAACCAGTGATCCAAGTTAAAATGTTTTCTATACAACAAAAATGGTATTTGTCTGGTCTACACCAGTAGTTTCCAGGCCTTGTCTTCGAGGAATTCATGAAGGATCCCATGCACTTCACATTTTAGTGTTTATTCAGCTCTGAATACACCTGATTTAACTAATCAATTAATTAACAACCTTTTTCTGAATTGATAGAGCAGGGAAACACTAAACTATGCAGGACAGGGGGCGAGACCCACTCATGACCTGGATTGAGAACCAATTGTCTGCAAGGCATTTTCCTGCTTAGCAGTCCAACTTTGAGTTTTGGCTCCACCAAAACATGACATGGACTAAGAACTGTCCATGTCGAAATGTTCTGGTATAAGTCCATTGGAAAGAGATTTTAATACAATTTAATAGTCTGAATATAGAATTGATACTGGACTAAATATTTAATCAGTCGAAGATCTCACTTTATTGCCAGTAGTGATTAGCCAGCAGCCCATCATTAAAAAAAATGCACATGCTCATCAAAACCAGTTCCCAGGGAAAGGCAACCTTTTTTTTTTTTTTTTTAAAGAAAAAAATCAATAACAGACCATCCGTTTCTCCAGAGTAGGATTATTATTCACAATCAATTCTTGTACAAGAACATTAACATCCCATTCAAGTTCCTAAATAATTTCCCTTGGCTTTATTAAAAAAGTAAGAAATATATTATTGACAGAAGGCTTTAATCTGAGTTTTTCCAACCTCCCATGACTGTTTTTAATTTTTGAAATTCTGTTGTTGTTGTTTTTTTTCCACTGCTCCCGGAAAGATATAACTGCTTCACAGAAAGCATAGCCTAGTAATAGTTTAATATTAAGATGCCAGTACAAATGGATTCTTTGAACTATAAGATATTAAACGATGATTAAATGAAGAGACAGCTGGGGTAGCTAAAAACTCAGACAGCTGCAGGGCCTGGCAGAATCAGTCCCAGCCTGCTGAAATGCAGATCGTGCCAACCAGCTGTGTGGCAACCTCCAGGACCTCTCCAACCTGAGCCTTCCAAAGGATCAGGTGTCAGAGTTGTGGAAAACATCCTGCTTGGATCCAGTTCTGAAGAAGGCAACTCCCTCCTAACTGAATGATTACAGACCAGTAGGCCTCACATCGTAAAGGTCTTGAAGGTATTAGTGCTGTTTCATATCACAAGCTCTTTTCTAGCTCCCTTGCAGTATGCCACAGATGGGCGTCTACAATGGAGTCATATATTCACTCACACCTGGACTCACTTTTATTGATCTCTCAAACACCATCCAACCACTCTTGCTAAGAACAAGGATGAAAAGAATGCAGGTGGACACGTCTATAATGTCTTGCTTCACTGACTACCTATTGGACACCTCGAACGGCTGAGGACCTGTCAGTCCAAGCACTTGCTGAGCAGCATTGGAGCACCATAAAGAAACAAGTACTCCCCACTCCTCTTCACCCTGTGCACTTTCAGCACACATTAGATCTTTGCCACCTTCAGATAAGTGATCATGTGTATGACGCATGGACATGAAGATAAGAACAGGGAAACCAGGGAAGAATTTTGAAAAAAAAAAACATATTGCACTTTAATGTGACCAAGACATTCTTCTTCTTCTTCCTATTATTATTATTATTATTATTATTATTAATGAAGGGTGTGGTCATGGTGAATCTGACACACACATTAAACATGAAGACAGTAGGTGTTACCCATGATGCACCTGTGCTGTGGCTCGAGATCAAGACCTGAGCTCAATGCCATATGTTTGTTTTCTGCTAGGTTTTGTGATTTTACAGAATCTGCGCAGGCCAGAAAGAACGTTTCCAAACAGGTGGGCAGATATACAGGCCCACTCTGGTTTCCCTGACAGGACGCAAAAAAAACAACAGCGAGCTGGTGCACCATTTGACCTGGCCCCTGGCCCCCAACCCTGTCCCCTGTCCCCGTGCTGATATAATATAATGCTGAGCGTTTGTTTGGGTGGCCCCGACTCTACTCCACTCATTACTCAACCCCTCTTTTTCTGCTTTTCAGGCTCTCAGCTGCTTCTTTTCGTGCCATGGAGGAGAGACGGGTGTATGTATGTGAGGGAGAGTGCAGGCGCTAATCTCTGAGCATCTCCTGCCAAATCTGGAAAAGTCAGCATTAGCTGAGGCTGCACCAAACTTTGATTTCTTTTTCAGCTGCTGAGAGAATTACTAGCGCAGTTTTCATCATGCGAGAGGATAATCATCCATCCAGCTCGTAGTCAAAACATCTTCTTCCATAATCATTCTGTCCATCCATTTAAAAAAGAGAGAAGGGCAAGTTCTGGATCAAACTGTAACACTACCAGGGTTTTGAAACATGTCTAATTGTTCAAATTGGGAACTTTTCTTGGGGAAAGAAGATGTTTATTTAATGTTTGTGGAAGGAGTCTCCAGTGTCAGTCAGAGGTAACACTGTAACCTGACACTTGGTCTTACTGTAACACTGTCTCCTAAAGTGTCGCTAATTTGTCATTTCCTTTAATTAATAAAAAAAAAATTAAATAAGAGATTTAAATAAATCATGTGAGCAAGTAATCTAATTCTAATGTCAGCAACTTTGTACTCTGTGTTTAGCTGTTAGCTTTAACCCTTTTTTCACTAGTGGGTTAGTTAGAATACGGTATCACCTCAGACTTCTCCCGTTGGACTGGTACATAACCCTGCCCCCAACACTGTGGAGATTTTTTTCCATCATGGCAGTTGAAGGCTAAGTCCTTGTCTTATAGCTAGCTAATGTTCTGGGTAATAACCACATCATTCATGACTACCATTACCTTGGTAATGTGGAGGCCTGACATGTCACACCTTATAAAACTCACTTGCTAGTTAGAAGCAGTAAAATGCAAACTAACTGGACATGCTGGTTCAAGTGCTATTTTATAATCAAATGTGTATCTAGATTATTAAATTAAACCAGATATTATGTGAGATGTGTTCTACCCGTAATGTTAATCATCTAAATGAGAGCTCAGGAAACAGTTAAGCAGCAGCATAACCTGACTTTTCTTTCCCTAAGTAAACACTGACATAACTTACAGACTTCAGTTACAAGGGATGTAAAGTTGACTCATGTTATAAAATGCAAAATAAAGTGGAAGCTACTGTAGATTCAGGACACAGCGTGTTGGTAGCGTCTTCAGGAGAATGTCATCTTTTATACACAGCCAGAGCCAGATAGGTTAATCTCATGATCTCCGAGAGGAAACGACCCAACTATACTTCCTCCAGAGAAAAACATTGGCTAGGTGTACGGCGGGATAACGAGCTAGCACCAAGGGTGAGTAATGGATCTTCAATCAGGACTTGAGCAAAAACGAGTCCAATCTCAATAAACAGGCTAAGCCTAGAAATCCTGTCTGCAGTCCCTAACACCACGGCTTGTTTGGAAAGGATTTTACAAGCTTGGCGCTGTGTTTGTAAAGCGGCCTGTGTTTCACACCAAGCTGTCGCTTCATGCAGGAGGAAATATTCGTTAATCCGGATAAATTCATAAAGAACAGGCATTTAGTACTTACTCAAGACTTACGTGAAGAAATATGATCATTAAACCGCTAAAAAAATAAAGACGATCTAGGAATCACAGAAAGTAGTGGGAACGGGAATTTCCAAATCCCTTCATATAATTACAGCTTGGAAATAAAAGTGTATATGTGCCACTGAAATGCTGGCCGCTCACTGTACAGGAAGTGGAGCTGGATCTCCACGCTTCCCCCAGCACTCCAAGCTCAGGCTTGATGTGGTGAGCCGTTTCCTCTGTATGAGGGGTGTGAGAACCCAGCCAGGGAGGAAGTGTATATTTATCTATTTTTTGGTGGGGCATGGCTCTGCGCTTTGATCGGCCCCTCACAGTGCTCCTTGAGGTGGATGTCACCAATCTCCAAGGCCAGACTGCTGCAGAAGATCAGACACTTTACGACAGAGCCAGCACCGAAGGAGTTTTCATGGTTGGAACCTTCATGTCAAATCTTTTATTTTTTCTAGTTTTCTCAAAAACATCAAACGAGCTTTGTGATGATTAACAATCATTATATCACCACAGTTTGGGGGGGAAAGGCCAGATCTCCTGTGTGGAAACCTACATAAGAGGATCAGAGGACGCTCCTATTAGAGCAGAAACCTCAGCCTTATTGCTGAGACTGTTAGCATGGCTGAAGAACTGTTGATGTTCTGTTTGTAGTCACAAATATTCATAATATTTTATTTAGATTTTTATCAACAAAGTATTAGATAAAAAAAAAAAAACACACACAATTCCAGTTCTTTAAGCAGTAGCAGATCTCACTATGCGTGTATGACGCATATTTTCACAGCTAGTCTTGTTTAAAGACAAACCAGACAATTACCTTGCATGATTTATATCACATCTCCATCCTTTAATCTTTGAACATTCACTTTCTGTTATCTTGCTAAACTGTAGAAGCTCCTTTACACCATGTAGGAGAAACAACATTCTTTTATTATGACCAATTTCAATGTTGCACTTGTGTAAACAGGCTGTATAACCAGGCTAAAGCTATCTACAGTATGTTACCTGGTGTAGATTGGAGAGCCGCATCATAAGAAGTAATAATATTAATAAAAGCTCTGATGCAGGGCTTCTGAGGGGTCAATGAAATAGAAGTTAGTGAGAGCACTTCCGTAATGAAGATAGACCTTCCCATTTAGAGATAATGGGGGATTATTAATTAGGAACTAAAAAGAAAACAAAAGAAAACTGAAAAATGCAAAATAAACAGAGCTCCGCCGTCTGCAAGAGACAGGGATCTGGAAACCAAAATAAAATGTTTATCCCGCTCAGGGCGTTCGCCCTTACATAGGATTTATATGCATGCTGGACTGATGGCGTGTCGCTGGCAGGGTCCATTTTATTTGCTTGTTACTTAGCATTTGTATGTTAAGATTCTTCAGATTTTATTAATGCAGAAATGACATGGCCATTAAAATATTTTACTGTAAGTGTCCTTGTTTGCTCAATCTCACCCATTTTCTGTAGTGCTTATCCTGTACAGAGTCATGGGAAGCCTGGAGTTTATCCCAAGGTGGGATACAAACTGCATGGGGTGCCAATCCATCCCAGAGCAGGCAAGCACACACATACGCACACTCCCATTAGCCTAATCTGCATGTTTTTGTCCATGCACACTGACCCAAGGTGGGATTCGAACCCCTCAACCCTAGAAATGCAAGGACACTGTGCTAACCACTACACCACTGTTCCACCTGCTTTTGTTTACTTATATGTTTGCTCATACAATTTATTTCTATGATTATGTTTTTATCTTCTATTGTTTTGTCCTTGAGTACGTATATGGAATCTTTAGCATAAGACTGGTGGAAATACTGGTTGTTTTACAGTTCATGTTTAGACTACTGTAGTTGTTGTTGGTAGTCTTTTGGCTGCTCCTGTTAAGGGGTCGCAACAGCGGACCATCCACTCCACATACACAACTTGGCAGAGGTTTTTACGCCGAATCCACTTCCTGACACAACCCTCCAGCGCGAACCCGCAATGTATCCAGGGGTTGGGGTTTGGGCATTAGATGGACATTAAACTCAGTCCATCTACATGGCAGGTGAGAAACCTACCACTGAGCCACCAATGCCCAACTGGGTATACATCTCCTGATTCTTCCTCATCATCTAGTCATCTGGTCAGTTTTCCAGAAAGCTTTACAACATACATACTGGATCAAGCTTTCTAATGCAGTGCTGGACATTAGGCAGATTACGCAGATATCCTGGAACGGGAGATGGCGAGTATCTCAGCTGGTTATCTGGAACTGATTGAGGAAGCAAGAATTGAGGATATTAAGTCACCAGGCTGTCGTTTACTGAGACATTTCCATCCGTCTGTCCCATTTCTTACTCACTGTACAAACAGGGCTGTGTGTATAAGCGGGAGAGGCTGATTACGTTCCTCATTGTTTTGGTAAGTTCGAAAATACTCTGTGTCGAGCCGTGACTTCATGCAGCACTGATCCAGAAACACACCAGCTTTTACATTTTATAACCAGTCATGATTATAGAAAGTCTCCAACATATCTGACTTTCTTGTCCTGAACACCGTATGTCATGCTGCTGTAGTAAAATAATCAATACGAGCGTGCTGTAAAGTAACCATGCTGTAACCTGTGCTAACCAAAAAGCTTAAACTTCTTACTTACATGCTTAAAAACAGACCTCTTAATTATTTCAAGAACTTCACTTCCGTGTGTCGTTAATGATCTGTTGCTATAGCAATGGTGTTGCATTAGAATGAGCATACTAATAATAAATAAACCAGAGCTATTCTCAGAGCTGCTGTTATAGAGAATTAATGAACACCTCCTGGCCAGTCATAGCGCAGGATTCTTTAGTTATATTATCGCCCTGTGTGTTCGTTTTAAAATCACATCATGTGAATATTTTCTCAAAGCATACTCAAACTCTTGAACTTATTCTTAGCAATGTTTTCATTAACACACTCACACACACACCTCCCCCCCCCCCCTTTTTTTTTGGGTGTTACTTACAATTTCTCTCTCTCATTTTTATCAGGTGCTGAAAGTTCACACGGGCGGACTTTCCACCGCTGACTGGGTGTCGACGAAAGCATTTCCCTTCACAGCTGAGGTCATTCTAACATCACTCGGGGAAATGACCCAGTGCACAGGGATGACCAGTGTGGTGCCGCACAGGTCACGTGACTTAAAGCGCTCACATGACCAAGTAGCGTAAACACTGTAACATCTGGATAAGAGTTAATCAATTTAAAATAACATACAAATTATTCACACACACCCATAAAACATACACAGACATTATCACCCTGTCATGTTAACCATACCGTTCCTGCTTAATGACATCAGTACACTCTTTATTTATTGGGGACGACGCAGGATTATCATGGAGTATAAAGCACTGAGTATTATTACACACTCGGGACCTCGCTCATGTGAAAAATCGCTCCAGTCGTCGCGCCGCACCGACATGACACATTACATGTGTACACGATGTGGTTCACTTATGAATGAAAGTGAATTCCAGAGTGCGGGGGGGGGGGGGGGGGGG
>JAQMYG010000001.1:1007975-1018168 GCA_030014215.1 Clariallabes teugelsi | reverse complement strand
ACTTTTCTCCACTCATTCCAACCTGCCTGTACCCGCCTCTTCACCTCCTTTCCACTCTCTCCATTGCTCTGGACCGTTGACCCTAAGTACTTAAAGTCCTGCACCTTATTTACCTCTGCTCCCTGTATCCTCACCGTTCCTCTTGGGTTCCTCTCATTCAAACACAAGGAAATTATATTTTTGATTCACATCATTGATTTGGCAAACGTTTTACTTCGGATGCCCTTCCTGACACAACCCACTGCATTTATCCAGACTTGGGACTGGCACAAGAAGACACTGGATTGCGCCCCCCCGTGGTTGCAGTTGTTTTTCTCACACATAAAATTGCGAAAATCTGAGATATAAATGAGACAATAAAAAATAAGTTGTGTTTAAAAGTCATGTGTCACTGCCAGGAGCTACCTGAGTGTGTAACAATCACACATGCACACTTTTTACACGTGAACGATGGGTTTACCCAGGAGTTTTTTAAATGTGTATCTTTTACGAGATGTTGCAAAGTACAATTATTACCACAGACCTAAGGGAGCTTAAGGAAATACTTTGTGTGTGTAGTACAGTGTGGTCTAGGCCCAATTCAGGTTGTAAATTTCCAGAGAAAGTCCCACAAGAATCTCAGACTGTCCAGTTGCTCCTGGTGTGAAGGTGTGAAGGTTCTTCATGTTCTGTGAGGGCCCCGTCTCTGATGCCGAGCTCATCCTAAAGGGACGTCCCACTATGTTTTCCCTCCAAGACGTTGCTTTGATTTTTCGAGGCGGTGTTTACTTTAAGAGTGTTGACCTTGGCTTCAGTCTTTAGAACTAGATAGCATGGCTATGAAAAACAATGATGAGTAAAAAACAGAGAGAGACAGCAAGAGAGAGAGAGAGAGAGAGAGAGAGAAGCCTGTTTTATTTTTACAAGTGGATCAACCTGCTGCAGTGGAAACACGTTATAAATCACAGTAATTGGGGGGTGTTAGACAAATTTAATGGGTTTTTATTGGGCCGTCAGGGTGTATGGACAATTTAAACCGGGCCGTATTCTTCTCCTTATTATTATGCCTAAGTGTGCTTTTGGATTTCATTGTTTCCAAATGTTGGGTTGGAAAAAAAATAGAACGAAAGAAATCTCTTTCTCACTGGAATTCTTCGACGTCCTGCCAACATTTCAGCAAAAAAAAAAAAAAAACAGAAGAGTGTCGAATTTAATGGCCATAAAGACGCAGCACAGAGTGTAAAGCGATCCTCAGTCATCCTCACACGTGAAATAACTTGTATGCTTTATGCAGAGCGCCTGGACTCGCTTAGTCAGATTAAAAAGATTAAATCTCCAACATCTCTGATTGTGTCTAATACGGAACAGAACACGGGGGTGGATTCATCATGAGGGCTTTTTTTCCATTACAAACACCAGGAATCATTGTCAGATCAGTCCTGACCCGGGACCTGTGTTTTGATACAAACCGCTGCAGATACGCTAGATTTAACCATCCAACAGGATTTCTTCTTCTGAAATGAGCCCTGTTCTATATAGGGTTCTTGTAAATTTTTCTTCACTACATAAACGATTGATGCTATAATCAGAGCTTCAGAGAAGATGCATCTAATCTTGAAGTTGTTGCATTGGTGCTTTTTCAAGGTTTACAGAAGAACAGAAGGTTCTTCTCAAAGGATTTACAGGAGTAAGCTTGATAGACTGTGTATGAAGACTATGGGTAGGGGCGATTCTAGAAATCTTAAATCGTCTGAGAAACCAATCCTCTTTCATAACAAAGACCTGCACTAGAAGGTAAAAACCACCTTGGTCAAAGATCATCAGTCAGTGCTACCTAGCTCCTGGGTTAGATCATATTTCTGAGGAACCGAGACTTGTTGATGTTGACGATATGATGAAGAGTTTGCTGGACAGGTTTGTAAGCTAATATAAATCTCCATCCTAGATCTGAGGATAATGTTTCTTCATAGTTCAATTTATCAGAAAAAATGCAAGCTCTGTAGCTAGAGCTTGTTAAACATCAAGCTAATCAGCAAATTATGAAACCATTTGTTTTTCTCACACATACAGTTGCAAAAATCTGATAAGACAGAAATATAAATCAGTAAGTAATTAATACGTTTATTTACACTGGTAGAGTTTTTGAGGTGCGTAATCCAACTCTGAATACCAGGAACTTTCCCCAGGATAAAAACATCTACCTGACTTGGTGGAATGATAGAATCTGTGGAGTTAACTGCCTGTGAAGGGCTAATACAAACTCCTGGGTACCTGCTACATCCATCTGTCACATTTTATTCTCCAATTTCCTGCCTGGCCCCGCTTTCGTGTCCGTGTTATCCCTCATTGTTTTGGACGGGTTGTTTTTC
Organism: Clariallabes teugelsi; assembly: GCA_030014215.1. Taxonomy (NCBI): domain Eukaryota; kingdom Metazoa; phylum Chordata; class Actinopteri; order Siluriformes; family Clariidae; genus Clariallabes; species Clariallabes teugelsi. Next base: position 1,015,820 of record JAQMYG010000001.1, on the reverse strand, counting down.
CTGATTGTGTTCACCTGTTGCCTGTTACCCCTGACTACTTCACGCACGGCTTTCCAGTGTGCTCCAGGAAGTCTTGCCTTGCATTTTTTACTCGTGAGGTCCTCATTTTCACCTCGAGCCTCTCAGGTTCTCCATGTCGACCCCGACCAGTCTGTCAGTTCTGATTCAGGGTTACGGATACGCCAGCTTTAACCTAGTCTCAAACATGTTGAGCATTACAGTCCTGCTGCTCCCTCCTGCATGTTACACCCACCTCATTATTCCAATTTGGAGAACATCTGTTGTGTATTTTGGGAAAATCAAGCCATGCGTTGAAGTTTTCTTTTTCTTTTTGAGCACTGTGTGAGCCAAGCAGGCCGTGTTCACGTTATTATAGCTCATACCTGATCCAGGGTCATTATTGTAAAGTGATCTGGCCTGAAGCAACCCAAACTAAAGCGGCCACATGTTCAACATCAATAACGTCACACACGTACACACACGCGCACACACACACACCATCCACATGTCATGATCAACAACAAACAGCATACTCGCTAGACGATCCTTTACTTGAGCAGTATGCAGATGATCCACTTTGGATTTCAGTAGGAGTTCGACAGCTGCTCATGATCAGAGGAAAATCTCCAAATAAGGAGAGACACAGAGCCTTTGCTGTCCTGCTTGTAGGATGTGTATCCACATTCCTGATATGCGTGCTCTCGTTTCCACCATCTATCAGACCCGTGTCTAGGACCTGTTTACACCTGGCCATTTTACACATAATGCTTATCTTCATCTTTAAATCAGTTCATTATATTTTCCTGCTCTGGTCAACATGTCCAAATGTTTTATGTGATAGTCTGAGAGAATTGTGTTTGTCAAATTTGCAGAGGTCATCACTTTGGGGTTCTAAGTGCACAAGCCCCTAGTAGACATTTAAAATATCTCATTGTTAAACCTCACACTTCTTTCTTAATCAATGATGCTTCAGGTAGAAAAGCAATTTAAAAATACTCCAGATATCACAAAGGATGTTCTTTAAAATGAATCTGATCACTACATATCTTCACTCTCTAACAATTTATAGTGCCATTAAATTGGAACTTACTAAGCTTTTAACCAAAACTCAGTGATTAATTTTCAAATGGGGGGTCTCCCGCCCAGGTCCTAGTGTCCTCCCACTTGATATATATCTATATGAATAAAAGAAAGATTTTGTCTGTACATTGGTCAGAAATTGCCCTTTCAATGATATCTTTACGTTTCATACATTGGAGGACCAGAAACCTGAAAATGTCTGAAAAGCCTCACGAAAACCTGGCTGGACAAAATTTAATGTATTTTCAGTATTTGCCTGAAGTTAATCCTGAGCCATAAATTTTTTTTTTAAATGTTAAGTAGAAGGAATGTCGTGAGCAGTTATGTGCCAGATTATGTCACGAAACACAAACAAATGTGTGACATTGCATGGATTACTTCTAAAAAAGAAAAGGCAAGTATCCTATGAAAACTGACTGGACAGATGAATGGACAGATCAGTATATGTTTATTCTTCCAGTGGGAAGTTTAAACCCAGTTTGTCGCATATGTTCCGATGGCACTAATAAAATCAGTAATGTAAAAGGCCAGTATTAGATAAAACAATTGTAATAAGTCATGTGCCAGATTTAACAATATACTTTAAACAAAGAAAGTGTTTAATAAGTGTATAATAATGAAAGAAGTACTTAGCATAAACAAGGTGAAATATATTCAAACTTTCAAAAGTTTATTTCTTTTTATTAAAACATTAGATAGAGAATCCAGCTGTACAGAAAGACAGACAGACATGTATGTGGGCTTCAACCTGAATTAATAATATCACTGATCATATTAAAGCTAATCATCTTATTTTTAGCTTTAACCTTTTAACTATTTCTAAAAACTCTTTAACAATCAATGACAACTACTAACACTAATTATAAACACGGATTACATGGTTGAAGTAATAAAGACAAAAATAGGGAAACTATTAATTGTTTAAATTAATATTCTGATCCCCCCCCCCACACACACACACACACACACCTCAATACAATAAAAAAAGTGCCATGTGACCAAAATGCCCCTAGCCAAAAAAGTTGCTGTGTGACATGGTGTAAACTTTAGCCAGCTTTGGAGACTCATGTAAGGCTCCGGGGGCTTGGAGAATGGATGAACATTTAGTCCAGTCTTACCCAGCCTGATTGGTTCTGGGTTAAAATGAAGCATATCGGCCAAGCCTCAAATTAAACTCGAAGGAAAATCCAGAAGGGCCCTTCACTTTCTAACACCGTTGACATCCCTGAAGATGGAACGTCTGTGCTCTCGGTAGACAAGCATAACAAATCCAGAGGCCTCATCTTCTTGCCAAACATGCAGATGCTGTAGCTGGAAACGAGAGGAAACTTGGGAAATAAAGGTTTTCAACACATGGCTCACATACCTATCCAAAGAACCCTCGAAGAACCTTTATCGATGTATGGGGAAAACTCCCACCATCTCTAGTTGCTTCATTCCACGAGAAATATCCAAGAGGTCTCACACATGACCTCTGGCAAGCTCACAATCTCTGGATGTCAGTTTGGGATGTCCTGCAGTTTGTTTAGGAGTCTCAAAGATGTGTTGTTTATTCAATAAGGTCATAAATCAATTAGCAACCCTATCTGGAGATCAAAAATGTAGAACGTATAACCTAGCATTACACACAACAAGCTAACTTATAACCTCACATTACACTCAATGGGCTAACTTATAACCTCACATTACCATATACTGGGCAATTTATAATCCAAAATTCCAGTAAACATTCTTACTTATAACCTTGCATTCCAGCAAACATGCTAACTTTGTTTTGGCAACTCTGCAAAATAGAAAGAATGGATGGGGAGGAGGTCCTAGGGAGGGTGACAGGGATGTGTTTTGTTTTTTTGTGAGGGGGCTACAGTATGAGCTGTTTGGTCTTGTAAAATATTTGTAAAAAATTATGTTCAAGTTTTGTTCTGTGTTTTCACTTTTGCTGTAATTTTTGTTCTGATACTCTGGCACCTGGATTTCCCCTTCTGGCAGGTGCTCTAGTGGGTATGGCACTTTGGGGGAACTTTATTTCAGTCTTAATTTTGCCTCATGACATGAAACAGTGGACATGAAGTTATATCCAGTTTCCTTTAAGCTAGAGATAAACCAGATTAAACATAAGTGTTATACTTACCTATTTTACCAAGTACACAATATTACAGCTAGATAGATAGATCTAGCTGCATAGATAACATCTGCATACCTTTACACATATAATTTTTCTTCTTCTTTGCTTCCCTTTAGGCTAAAATGTGACCCTTTTTTTTTTTTTTTTTAAGTTAAATGTGCATTTTTTTTCCAGCTCCCCTTGCAGGCGACCAGAGATGATGACCACTAGCCTTCTCCCTCCCCATCTCATACTTTTGAGTGAGAGAGCTTCCCAGTCAGTTCCATACCTTGCTCATACATTAGAATCAGGGCCATAAGGTTAATTACCCCACACGGTGACATGCAAACAAGTGATAAAAAAAAAAATGTTGCACAAATGTTATCATCATTGCGTTGGGTTGTGAGTCCTGACCAATGAGAAGCACAGACTCTGCTCTCTGTTTTGGTAGAGAGCATGACAGACAGGTTGAGGGAGAGCAGGTCTTTTACTGTAGTTTCCAATTACTGGACTATTCTGTATTTTATGTAACGGTTGGCAATCCTAGGTTAACTCATTACCCAGCATTACAGCCAACAGGCTAACTTATAACCTAGCATGACAGTCAACAGGCTAATCCTTGAGCTGGCATCCTTGTCACATGCTACAAGATTAAAGAGTTGCAATTAACTGAACACTTTCAGGGTTGATTTGATGTACAGTAATCGACAGATAGCTATTACTTTGTTTAGTACTTAACCCTCATGAGTCATGTTCTAACACACACACACACACACACACACACACACACACACACACACACACACAGTGGACTGAACCTGGTGTAAATTCCTGTGTCAGACTCAATCAGGGCCGTGTAAGCATGTGTTGAACACTCAGAGCTGCGTGAGATCAACGCGTTCCAACTCGAACGCTTTGCATTTCTCAAACTCCAGGTTAAAAAGTGGAACTGATCAATTTCCCCACCGTCCCTTTCCCCCATTACCTCTCCCTCGTTAGACGCCATCTAATTAATGTGCAAATTCCTGTTTTCTTTTTTTTTTTTTCTTCTTCTTTCATTTATTCTTCACATCAAGGCAAAGATATGAAATTCCCACAATGATTAGTTACAGCTATTCTAATACAGCTATGCTCCTGCTCTGAACACCTAGTTATTGTGATTTTATCATTGCTCTCATGAAATCTTTATTTGTGCTGAAGATGTCAGGTTTGTGCAACCAGCATGATCTTGGACTTTCTGAAGATGAGTGTTTTGGGGATCTGGCTGTCGAGTCCGAGTGAATAAATCCATATTGTTAGAGGAAATGTAAAATCACTTCAATTCATCCACAGGAACAGGCGTGTGAAGGGACAAGTGTGTGAAGGGACAGGTGTGTGGAGGGGATGAGTTTGTAAAGGGATAGATGGGTCAAATGAACGAGAGTGAGAACGCAATGGGCATGTGAATGAATAGAAGTGTGAAGGGGATGGGCATGTAAAATGGACGGGCATGTGAAGGGGACAGGTGTGTGAAGGGATGGGCGTATGAAGGGGACAGGCATGTGATTGGGAAGGGTGTGAGAAGTGGACAGGTGTGTGAGGAGATGGGTGTATTAAAATAATATCCTGACATTATTACCATTAACATTGTGGCAAATCCAGTAACTGGCTCAGCCTCATGAATCCGTGTGCTGCTGATGAAATTTCAGAATCCCAATGGAAACAGCTCCACATTGGAAACAGATGACTTGGACAACACAAACTGAGCATCGTCTCTGCAAATGAAACACGATGCTTAACTCTGATTAGCCGTGCTCATTACACACACATCAAGCCAAACACATAAAGCTTAACATTGGATAGTTTCATGTTTAACCAGCAGATTTTAGGCAGGAAAAACCTGGACATTGTCTCTGCCATGTGTCCTCGTTCTGAGTCAGGTTGTGAGTCTCCAGGGCTTTATCTTCACCTGAGAGTGTGCAGTACACCGAGAGTGGGGGTAAGAAGCTCTGACAGGGTGGGTAAGTGTCCTGCTGGGACTGGCCCTGAATAGCTTTATGATTTTTACAGCTCTGTTAAGAGCAGTTCAAAAAGACTCAGCAGGTGACCTTCTGAAAACAAGCAGCAGCTGGACAGACACAAGTGCAGGAACTCCTGACATGACATTGCCCATGCACATGTTTGTGTGGATTGGGACACACAAAGTGAAGTGATGATAGTGTTTATGTGGACCATATAGTGAATAGGATGTGTGAATTGGGACACAACCATGATGGAGTGATGGTGTTTATGTGGACTATATAGTGAATAGGGTGTGTGGATTCGGACACATCTATGATGGAGTGATGATGGTGTTTATGTGGACTATATAGTGAATAGGGTGTGTGGATTCGGACACATCTATGATGGAGTGATGATGGTGTTTATGTGGACTATATAGTGAATAGGGTGTGGGAATTGGGACATGCCCACAGAGGACTGACGATGGTGTTTATGTGGACTATATAGTGAATAGTGTGTGGTTTGGGACACACCCACGGTGGAGTGATGCTGGTAGGTTCATTCCAATCGTCCTGAAGTACCCTGCAAAGTATGCTTCACAGGGTGTTCAGCTATGTTAAGTGTGATTCCAAACCGCAGGGAACGAAAATGTTCAGTTCAAATGGAACTGCAAACGGTGTAGGAAACAAGTGAACATCAGATCTTCACTACACCAGAAAAGAGAATGAAAAATGTCCCATAAGTCATTACATCTCGATAAAATGTGAAAAAAATGGAGCTTGAAAAAGGATTCATATATTTATTATCATTATTATCGAGGATGACATCTTATTAAAAGGACACAACAATTAAAAACTTTATTGAATCAAGAAATCCTTAGTGTTATATAGGCAGTAGTCTGTAAAAAAAAAAAAAAATATTATTAATTAAGAATTTATTTTCCAGGTATACACATTTCAATAGTATATGTTTTATAATGGTATCAGTTTTTGTTTCAGTAAATATTCAATATTTAATGTCCGTAGTGTGAAATTTCCACAGCAGCAGTGGCAGGTATTTGAGGTCCTTATGTTACCATGGCTACGCATGGAGGAAGTGACGCCTGTGCTGGTGACGTTGCAGGGTTTTCCAAATGGTGAAGTTTTGTCAAGGAAAATTAATTCCAACATTCCCTGCAAATGGAGCAGGGAGCAGGGAGCACCCTGTAAAGTACACTTCGGAATGGAATGCAGCCGGTGTTTATGGCAATCATGTAGTGAATAGGGAAATGCAACCACAGGGGGGCACAACCCAGTGTCTTCTTGTGCCAATCCCAAGTCTGAATAAATGCAGAGGGTTGTGGCAGGAAGGGCATCCTAGGTGAAAAAAATTGCCAAATCAAATGATGCTAATCATTAAAAGGACTCCCATACCGGATCGGTCGTGGCCCAGGTTAACAACGACCGCCACCGGTGCTGTTGACCTACAATACAGGGTGCTGGTGGAAATTGGGCTAATGTTGGTCGAAGAAGGAGAGAGGGAAGGTGTGTTCGTAGGCAGAAAGAGGAGAGGAAAGGCAAGAGATCAGCAGTGACAGTAGGGACTTTGAATGTTGGGACGATGACAGAGAAGGCAAGAGACTTGGTTGACATGATGCAGAGAAGAAACGTGGATATCCTGTGTGTCCAGGAGACCAGGTGGAAAGGTAGCAAGGCTAGAAGCTTAGGATCAGGGTTCAAATTGTTTTACCATGGTGTGGATAGGAAAAGAAATGGAGTAGGAGTTATCCTGAAAGAGGAGTTTGTAAGGAATGTTCTGGAGGTGAAAAGAGTATCAGATAGATTGATGAGTCTGAAGCTGGAAATTGATGGTGTGATGTGTAATGTTGTTAGTGGTTATGCCCCATAGGTAGAATGTGAATTAGAAGAGAAGGAGAAATTTTGGAGTGACTTAGATGAAGACATGCAGAACATCCCTAGAGGTGAGAGAGTGGTGATTGGTGCAGATTTTAATGGACATGTTGGGGAAGGGAACAAAGGTGATGAGAATGTGATGGGCAGGTTTGGTCTTCAGGACAGAAACGTAGAAGGACAGATATTGGTGGACTTTGCAAAGAGGATGTAAATGGCCGTAGTGAACACTTTCTTCCAGAAGAGGCAGGAACATACCACAAGAAGTATAGAGAGCGGGGTCAGGAGCACTCAGGTGGACTACATCTTGTGTCGTTGTTGAAATCTCAAGGAGATTAGTGACTGCAAAGTACTAGTAGGGGAGAGTGTAGCCAGACCACACAGGATGGTGGTGTGTAAAATGACCCTGGTGGTGAGGAAGGTGAAGAGGACAAAAGCAGAGCAGAGGGAAAAAGTGGTGGAAGTTGAAAAAGGAAGAATGTAGTTTTCAGGGAGAAGTTGAGATAGGCTCTGGGTTGTCAGGAGTTGCTTCCAGTTACCTGGACAACTACAGCTAAGGTGATCATGGAGACAGGTAGGAGGGCACTTGGTTTATAATCAGGAAAGGTGAACATGGACAAAGAGACTTGGTGGTGGAACGAGGAAGTCCAAGAGTGTATACAGAGAAAGGCTAGTTAGAGGAAGTGAGACACTGAGAGGACTGAAGAGAGTAGACAGGAGTACAGAGAGATGCAGCATAAGGTGAAGGTAGAAGTGACAAAGGCCAAACAAAGTGCATATGTGGACTTGTAT
>JAQMYG010000001.1:981933-996448 GCA_030014215.1 Clariallabes teugelsi | reverse complement strand
ACTTAAATAATTCTTTTGATTGTGTAAAGCTGCTTTGCGACAATGACAATTGTTAAAAGCGCTATACAAATAAAATTAATTGAATTGAACTATAGACCATTTGGAAATGGCAATCAACCTACACCTGGTTATAAGTTCTATAGCAAGCAAGACATCCTTAAATTCCACCAGTGTGTAATCGCTTATCTTCTTCAATGCTCTTCTCTGAAGCATTATTTAATTTCTTTAAAGCTTGGTGTGTTTTTCTAGCTTCTCTGATATGTTATTGTATAATGTTTGGTGTGATGTCTCCATAGCTGTTCAGCTTTTTTGATACTCTAATTTCCAGATATTTTCATCACATGAGGCCACACGTGTGTGAGGCCAGGACATGAACCCTAACCTCACAGTGTGTCTGGGGATTGGGATTAAAAAGTGCCGACTTCAAACATTTTCCAGCACATCCCTGCTGTCAAAGCCATGCTGAATGACTGCCTACACTTTGATACATCACACACCACCCCTTTAAACACATACACAGACATTCACACACGCACAATTTTTTTTCTTCTGCAGAAACGTTTCTGAAGCTAGAACAATCTGAAGTCAGATTCTGATTAGGAATACTGGATGGAAATAGTTGCAGATGAAAAGAGTTTTTTTTTTCTTTCTCCCCTAGCCACGTCCGATGGGAGGAGTGTGGTCAGACGCGCCACGCATCTCAGATCAGTCTCTGTAACGTGTCAGCGCATTTCTCCCTCCATGTTCAGAAATACTTTCCCCGCTGCATTATTCATCCTACATGTGTTAAACCTCCAGCGTGACCTTTGGAATGAAAAATGAAGCATCGCAGTGGATCTGAGGTGTGTGCGTGGAGTGTGTGTGTGTGAGGTAATGTGTGATGGATAGGTGCTGGGATGCTGCTGCCCTCTGCTGCTGTGTTTAACATGTGATGAAACACAGGAAGTCTGTCAGAGATTGAAGGAGAACGGCGCAGAGGGGCCTTCATCACTCACACTCTGTCCATCATGCAGAATGGAAGTTGTGTGTGGGCTTCATTCTCATATGGAATAACAAACCGCAAACACAGATCCTACACAATGTAATCTGTAACTTTGATGTGTCTATCCAGTCTTTAAAAAAATACCTTTTTTTGGAGTTTATTCTATCTGAAAAAAAAAAAAAAAACATTATTTATGATTGATCCTTTGTGATCTCTCATTGAAATCTCTAGGCTGTATATCCCCTGTCCCCAGGGATGCGTCCTGCTTAATAGTAGTAGACCATTAGCAGTAAACAGGGTTCATCAGTGTATTTATGTTCGTGCATATTCCTGCACTCTATTCACTTTTATAACTGAGAATAAAAATTTGGAATTTATTATTGTGAAAGAGGTTAAAGATTGTGCGAGGCCATGATATCGTCCACTTCTTCAGCCTGTTGGGTTAGGTAAGAGGGTGTGGCATATCTCATAATCACTCAATGCAATACATCAACATACAGAACCAAATCTTGACTCTGATTTCCATCTCTTGGGACTTATGTCTCTGACTGCCTGAGTGCTCATCCTTCTTGAAGATTGATGACTACTGATAGTATGATCACAAATCAGAGCTAGGTGTTAAAAGTTACAAATCAACACTGAAGAAAGGAAGTAGCATGCCCTTGTCAAATGTAGTGTAACCTGTGTGCTTTTGGCGTGAACTGTTGGTATTGGCTCGGACTGAAGTGAAATGAAACGAGCATGAACTCAACCCAAAACATGGCTGGCTGATTCAGCATCAAGCAAAGATAACAAATATATTTTCAGGAGTTCTATGACATCATAATCATCCACTTTCCAAGCTTTAAGCATCTGGTAAAGTCCCGCACAGGTTCACTGGGGTGGTGGCCGAAGAACCTCATAATAATAAAATATATAGCTTTCTCATAATGGAGAAGGGGGAGGGGGGTTGTGGGTATCAGGATGGAGGGTGGAGTAGCTTGTATGTCTCAGGATGAAAGAATGAGCATGTAGACTTTAAGATGCAGGGGTAGGTGCTTGGGAGCATCAGGATGGCAGAGAGAGAAGTTTGTGTTTCTGAAGCTGGAAAGAGGAGGAGCTTGTAGGCTTCAGGATGGCAGAAGTTTGTTGTCCTCAGGATGCCAGATGAGAACTATCTTGTAGGTCTCAAGATTGGAGGAGGAGAATTTTGAAGACTTCAGGACAGCAGAAGGAGATGTTTGCTTGTCTCAGGTTGGCAAGAGAATTAGCTTGTACGTCTTATCATAGCAAAAGATGTTTGTAGACCTCAGAATGACAGAAGAAGTGTCTTGGGGATAGGAGGAGGAGCAGTTTCGAGATCTCAATAGCAGAAAGAGAAGTTTGTAGGTGTCAGGTTGGCAGCAGGAGGAGCTTTTGGTCTCAGATTGGAAAAATGAGAAGTTGGGAGAAATAGGTTGTGGGCCTAAGGATGACAGAAGGAGAAGATTGAGGAGTCTCAATCTGGAAATAGGGGGTTGGTTGTAGGCATCATGATGTCACAAGAAGCTTGTAGACCTCAGGATGAGAGATGAGAAATATCATCTGGGTCTAAAGATGGCAGGAGGAGGAGTTTGAAGACCTCAAGACAGCAGAAGGAAAGTTTTCCTGTCTCAGGTTGGCAGGAGAAGGAACTTGTAGGTCTCAGGATAGCAAATGAGGTTTTTAGATTTCACGATGACATTAGAAGAGACTTGTAGATCTAAGAATTGGAGAAAGAACCATTTGGAGACTTTAGCATACTGTAGCAGAAAGAGGCCTCAGGATGGGAGAAGAAGATTGTGGACATGTAGATAACAGAAGAAGTATGTAGATCTCTGGCTGGCAGGAGAAGTTTGTGGACCACATGGTGGAGAGACTTCAGAGGTCTCAGGATTGAAGGGAGTGGAGCTTATGAGTCTTACCAATATGATTCCATTGGTAGTGGGTGTAGCATTAAACAGCATTGACTCTATATTATGTCCAGCCATGCAGTTACGGGGTTACCATGTTTACATGATGCTAAATGAGCCAAATACACATTTGATACAAAACTGTTCTTTTTGGTCAAAATTGTTATGTGGGTAATGTGATAGCACCTGTCAACTGTCTGAATTAAAACAGTGGTATTACATGTTCCCTTAACTATTCACTAATTTAACATTATGCTGTTTAAATATTCAAAACAAAAACATGGAAGAAAACCACACCAAATATTGAGAGGTGCGGTGTGACAGCTTCAAATCCTAGCTGAAGAAACACACTAAAACATCAGTGAGTTTCCAACGAGCGAGTTTCTTCTCACTGTTGCCGGATTTTTGTAACGCTCTAAAGAGAAAATGTCCTGTCTCAGAATCCAAGTTCACGCTGACCTCACTGTGTATGTTCTACCTCAAACGGATGGAGAACGTCCTCGTGGAGGGCCTCGGCATGTTTTCATGGTAGGTAGCATGACTCTAAGACGACACAGCCCCCCCCCCTCACCTCCACCCAGGTTGGATGATGTTAAGCAGCACGCTTGAGCGAGGTTGATTTCCTGTAACTTGAATCTCCCTGAGCGGAGCGGCAGCACCTGCAGCCTCCGCCATCCAGCGCATGAGTCACGTTTCACATTGAAATGCGTCCTAAAGGGCCCAGGCTGCTCCACTTTCCTCCGCTTAGCATCAACTCTCTAAACCAATGGACATCAGGATGCTGTTTACTTTTTTTTTTCTTTTGCAGAGTCTTTAAAGATTGCATTTGGGCACAGTGAGGATGGGTTGAGTACGATTTATGTTAGAGGAAGCGAATTCCACGCTGACCCAAAAGTGGGTCGGATAAGTAAATGGGAAATAGAGGCAGACAGAGATATTTCACGGTACATTAACAGCACCAGTGTATACGCCAACTTCAACCAGAATGCATCACTAACGGAACAACTGATCAAACATGAAGAAACATTCCTTTCCCAGAATGGTATGTGCAGACTTCCTGACTGTTTTAAAACTCAGGTTCATTTATAATTCCTTGAGTTCGTTCAATTTCAGTAGGCACTTTATCCCAGTCAGGATGGCTGTGTATCCGGAGTTTATCCCAGGAACACTGAGTGTGAGGTGGGAATACACGAGATACCAAACACTTAGTCACACCAAAGGGCAGTTTAGCGTAGACGCCTTGTATTGTAGGCGGTGGGAAGGAACACAAGCTCAGGTTTAGATGGAGAACCCCGGACGTATGAGGAAGCAACACTTCAATAGTACTTAAAATGTGTGAATGATGGAGAGAACCTAGAGCTAAACAGGTCCAGAGACATGACAGTATGAGGTTTTGGGTCATCGGTTCAGGATTTTATCGTCCAACTCTGATCTCAAATTTAGGGATGTGGATATAAAGTGCTACCATGTTCAGCTAATATGCACCAGTTAGAGCATGGATAACTCACAGGACAGCTAAAACATGGTAGAAATGAAAATCTCCTTGTGCCCTCAGGGTTACGCGAGTTCATCTGAGGCTGAGTTTTCTGCCTTAGCTTATATCACGCTGTTCAAGCAAATCGCAACCATTTTTATTAAATTGCATGACGTGACACAAGTTGTAAGCTTATAAGCTCAGTTCAGAAGCTACATCAAAGAGTAAAATGATTTATTTATGCCGAACAGATTTATTTTTCCTCAATCTGCATCACAGACTATGCAGACAGGAGAAAACATGTCACTGGGTGATGTTTAGCTGTCGAAAAGGGAAAACCCTTGGCTGCTTTTTCTGCCAGACATTAACGTTAGCCGTTTTTTCCCACGACAGCAGCTGATCGATTTACCGTTGATCGTGAGACACCCTCGTCCCTGGCGCGTGAGTCAGAGCCAGTAAAAATCCGCGGCGTCTCTGCATCCTCTGCTGCGAGCCCGCGGTCGGATCTGTTATGCAGGATCTGTGGTTGGGGCAGACCGCCGCCACTTCCTCACGCTCCTGCTCGTGTTCCCGCCCGTGGATTCCTGCGCCGCAGATTCCAGGCCTGGCGCTTCCCTCTATTCAAATCTGTCTGAGTTTATGAGGAAAATCCCCAGTTTATAATATAACAAGATGAGGACATGGAGAGAGACAGACCGAGAGACAGACAGAGAGTGAGAGAGAGAGAGAAAGAGAGACGAGCTGGTGTAACTGATCCTTAAGTAAACACACATTAAAAATGTGCGGGGAAAAAAACGGAGACGGGACGACCCAAAGACAGGCCGCGGATTAAGTGGAACAAGCAAACAAACAGCGAAATCAAAGTGTAGGCTTGCACACGCTGTCCACTAGTGATTTCTCTCCAGGACTTGGGCCAGACCAAAGCCTGCACTCATGCCGTAGTAAACCGCTCTCCAACCACACGCTGGAATTTCAGCTTCTTCTCCTTCTTCTGCACTTCTGATTTTGAAGGTTAACACTGACCAGGAACACATTGTCTTACCTTTCCTCAGTGGGGTGTTGGAATAATCCTCATTGCGTTTAATTTTAACAATAAATAGGAAATAAAGTGTGAAGAAGTCTGCAGAAAAAGAATTGAGGAAGGGCACCATCTCCTCTATAGAATCTATAAAGTGCAAAGCAAGTGGTTTCACCTCAGGGTCATCAGCTGCACTGATCGGTCAGAAGACGTTGATTAATTCTCTATAACAGAAGCTCTGACAGTAGCACAGGTTTATATTAATGCTCTCGATCTGATACATTATCGTCCCCATAACAGCCCATCCACAGGGATGCATACAGTGGCCTTTGTGTGTCTGGAAGGAGTCTCCAGCATCAGCAGGAATGTTGCAAAGCTGTAAGTTTTTCCACAGGACACTCTTTAGGACAGAGGAGCTTGTGCTCCTTTGCAGTTTCTCTGTAACAATTTTTATTAAAAAAAAATTAAAGTTCAATGAATAAATATACTGCAAGTGTTGCAACTTCCAAAGTCAATAATAATTAGCTTTAGTGAAGAGGAACATTTATCTAGAATTGCCTGCATTTCAAATTCATCCAAGTGGATGCCCAAACTGCGGAGTCCAAATACAGTACAATTCATTAACATGTTTGGCAGTCTCTCTCTTTCCCTTATTGTGTTTTCAATTCTTCCACTTTATTATCCTGTCTCTTTTTCTCTTGATGGCTACTTCTCTTTCTCCCTGGCAGTCTCACTCTCTCCCTGTCAGTCCTCTCTCTCTTGTCTGTCTCCCTTTCACCCTCTCTCCCTGTTTCTTCCTCACTCTCCCTGCTCCCCTCCCTCTACCTTTGTCTTTCTCTCACAGTCTGTCTCTCCCGTTCTGCCCCCTCTCTCTCACCCTTGGTGCCTCTCTCCGTGACTGTCTCTCTTTCCCTGTGTCTCCATCTCTCTCTCTCCTTCCCTGCCTTCTCTCTCCCTGGGTATGGTGAGCAGATGTTTTCTTTCTCAGTGCCAGCAGGATGTTGTAATGACAGGCTTCCTCCGCACGTTCTCCTTGTTGTTTACAGAGGCTTCACTCCGCTGTTTCCCGATCTGCCATGGGGAAATGTTTTGACTTGGGTCATACCAAAGGAAATCAAAACCGGGTCAGGAAGGTTGTTGGGTGGGATCTGGCCTCCTGATCTCATGGCTTTCCTCAGATCTAGTCCAGACGTCAACAGTTCCAGCTGAGGAGACGCTCGGGTGTCCATTTTCCCAACGTAGTACTGATCAAGTGCTTCAAAATAAACACTAGCACTGATGAGGGCTGGAGTTTGACACTATTTTTTTTTGTTAACTGCTGATTCTTATAATTTTACCTTGGTTTATTTCACACTGCAGCCCACAGTCATTCTTTTAATTTTTGTCTATCAGCAAACACCGCCACAAGCACACCTCTAACTGCTGACCCGATCATGAATCCTATCAATAAACAACGATGATAATAAATTACAGCGTGCGGTTCATAAACTGTTTTCGTATTTAATTCAAAAGAAATGTAGGATTTATTGTCATCATACATACATGTGTACAGTTCAGTGAAGCAATTTACTTCAAGGACGTTGCCATGGCAACCTCATACAATGAATGAATTTTAATCAGTTTTTCACAGATATAAAATAATAATAATAATAATAATTTTAAAAAACGCAATCACAAACCCCACCACTTGAGCAGGGTAACCTTCAATACTAGCAAAATCATGTTGACCATGTTGCCATGGTAACCACTGACACAGGTAAAAGTTTGGAAATTAACAGGCTTCAGACGGATCGATACACATGTTTCTAAATCAAAGAGAACATTTCTGTATGGCAAAACGCATGAATAACAAGAACGCTGGCTAGCATAGGGTTTCTGTGGAAGCTGGAGATTTAATGTAGTAAAATACGAAATCTACAAATAAACCCATGCCACAGCTGTGTTGTTATTCCTGAAGTTATAGCTGTTTCCTAAACCGTAGGCGAGGGTAGAAGTCTTTATTCACAAGAAGTGCTAGCATTAAAGACAGAGCAAAGTCTCACTGGTTTATTTCTAAGCCCAAGTTTCAGCTCTATCAGCATAGTTAGCTCAGGAGCTAGCTCAATCTCATGCTAATCATGCAGATTCATGAGCAGCTTCTGACTGGCTGCTGACACGTATAGAGAAAATTAAATAAAAAAAATAATAATTAAATGAGAAGAGAAGATTAACAGACATGCCAGGTTCATTTGTATGTAAGGACACGAGTGAAGAGTCTTCACTGCTGATTAATACAAATGCTGCATATGGATTATTCCCAGCTCCATTATTCCCTAAACCTCGCCCCATTACCTTCAATCAGTATTCCATCCATCCCTTTTCTATAACACTTATTCCTTGCAGGAAGCCTGGACCCTGTCCCAGAGAACTCAGGACACAAGGTGGGCAGGGTACACCCTGGATAGGGCACCAACCTATTGCAGGGTCAATCAGTTCATCAATTTCATTACTTCCACTTCTTTTTTTTTTTTTTTTCTTCAAAATCACTGACTGCCTTCCATTCCACCGTGCACTTAAAAGTGACTTAAGAGAATGTCAGTTATGGGAACTTCCCTCAAGAACAACTCCTCCAACCGGACCACCCTGTAACGCCTCAAGACGTCACTTCCTCCGTGCGTTATGCTGGTAACATAAGCACCTCGGGTACCTGTTGCTGCTGCTGTGGGAATTTCACACAGCGGAAATGAAATATTGAACATTTATTGAAATAAGACCTGATACCATTATAAAACGTACTGTATACTATTGAAATGCGTAGAACTCGCAAATAAATTATTTGATTTACATGATGTACATAGAAACTATTTATTTTACAGATTAGCAGCCTATACATTAGCAAGGACTTTGAATTGAATTTTGAAGGACGTTGATTAAATAGATTTTTCAATGAAATTAAATATCACATTCATTCTTAGTGTCATATTCATATTATGTTGTCCTTGATAATTATGATAATAGATATACAAGTCCCTTTTCATGCTCCAGTTTGTTTTTTTGCCGTGAAGCGATATGAATGGTGGGTAATTTTTCATGCCAGCTTTACTGTTCACTCGTTCCCTACACCTTTCGCAGTTCCCTTTGAACTGAGCAGTTTTGTTCCCTGTGGTTTGGAATCACACTCAACATGGCTGTGTACTTCACAGGGAACTACTAAATGATTGGAACATAGCTATAATTCCCAGTTTTCCATTTTCCTTGTTTCCCAGGTTTCCCCACTTTCCCTTTTCTTATTCCCAGACTGATAGTCACAGGTTCCCGTCTTCAATTTTTTGCCTTGCCCAAACCATGACTCGCAGATTCTATTTCTTTTCCTTGCAATGATCCAATTGATTCCATCATGCCCTATTTCCTTTTCTACCTGACCACAATTCCCAGTTCTTTTTTCCTTAATCATAATTCCCAGTTTCGCTATGTGCCTACTCTCCTTACCCTCTTCCTAACTTCATCATTCCCTACTTCCTCTTTTTATTTCCTCACAATTCCCAATTTTCCCTTCCCCATTAACTTTCCCTCTGTCTTGGCCTAACCATGACTCCCAGATTCTACTACTTTTCTACTTCTACTTTAATTTGCTTTTTGTTTTGTTTTCTTATAGCGTTTTCTTCTTTCCATCTCAAACAGGATTCCAAAGTTCCTCGATTACAATTTCATTTTATTCCCGATCACAATTCCTAATTTATTTATTCCCTTTTCCTATTTTTCATGGATATGATCTCTCCTGTTGTAATTCATCCCTTTATTAGTTCCAGGTAATACAGTTTCTCCTTAGGACTTCAATTTGTAAAGGATGTTGGACAGTATCTAAACAGTACACACACACACACACACACACCGTTAAGAGGTTACATATAAAGACCTACACGTTACGTATGATGGTGTTTGATGGTGTTGTTCTGCTACTGTACTGCCTATTGTGTGTGTGTATGTGTTTCAGTCAGGATTAACTCTCAATCTCCATCAGGACAATAAATAAATGAATAAATAAATAAATAAAGATAAAGATTGAAATGCCATACAGTACACATACAATACATACAGACTGCTCATAATTATGTGAACAAATCAGCTGTGTGTGTCTGTGTGTGTGTGTGTTTGTGTTTGTGTGTTTCATGGCAGACGTGCAGGACATGTCTCTTCAGATAAAAGTCAGTCTGTGAAGTTCACCTGTCCACCTCACTGCCTGTAGGGGGAGACACCGAGTCATGCAGGAGGACTTCCTGGAGAACTGGACACACACACACACACACACAGTATTTTAGTGATCTGAGGTGTCGAAGGTGTTCCACTCAGGTGGGCGGAGCCTGTGTGTGAAGCCGAGTTACCGAGTAGCTCGTGTCAGTGACTGAAGAGGAAGGTGATGATGACGAGGGTGGTGACGAAGGTCAGAGCAATCTCCTCATCCTGCGCGTGTGTGTGTCGACGGTCGCGGTGTTGCGCTCGCTTGATGACATCAGCACGTCCAGAGCCTCATCCTGACGTTGCAGCTCGCTGTCCGTCTCCAGAGCCAGGGACTTCAACTGCAGGAGCATCTACACACACACATTCTACGTTTCATACACCATTATATATATATATATATATATACACTCACAAACACAAAAACATTCTCACTAGTGATACTGAGAACACGAACGCTCCGGCGCATGTATCGAGCAGAGGGGGGGCGGGGGGCGTGTCCAAACAAAGCCTCGCGTCGATTCGTGTGCCGGTTCCCTAAAAGTCACATGACCAATGACAAATGAAGCCTCGCGGTTGCTGGAATCACGTGACTAAATCAATATAGTGGAGGTTCTTCTCATTGATCAGTACATTTCTCTTAGTTTATATTAACCCCCCCCAACTTATCTTGTAATCTCTAGTGTTACTGTGTCTAGGTTTCATTCATCTCCATTTCATTTCTCTCCTCTATTAGTTTTCTTTATTGCGTGTTTTAATCACTGATTTGTGTATTGAATCATTAACACTGACTGGTGGATTTTTATATTCTGTTCAAATATTCCAACCAACAGGGGTGTGTCAGTTGTATTCATGTTCTTATTCATAAGAAAGAAAGAAAGAGAGAAAGAGAAAGAAAATGAATTCACTATTTGTTGTTCTAGATCTTTTCAAAGATTCAGAGATGGTAATTATGTGCATAAACATTTCGCTGAACAGTGGATTTTCAAACAACACACACACGCACACACAACTTGCACATGACTGTCAATGGTGAATGTAACAGCAGCTGCATGTCCATATTAATTGTGCCCCTTGTGATGTTGCGATCTAGTGGCTACACAACACTTCTCCACTAGAGGGCAGTACACTCATTCATTCATTCATTCATTCATCTTCTATACCGCTTTATCCTGTATTCAGGGTCGCGGGGGGGGGGCCTGAAGCCTATCACAGGAGACTGGGGGCACGAGGCGGGGTACACCCTGGACAGGGTGCCAATCCATTGCAGGGCGCACACACACACTAATTCTACGGGCAATCTGGGAACTCCAATTATCCTAACCTACATGTCTTTGGACTGCGGGAAGAAAACCGGAGTACCCAGAGGAAACCAAGCACGGGGAGAACATGCAAACTCCATGCACACAGAGACGGGAATCGAGCCTGGCTGGGAATCGAACCCGGACCCTGGAGGTGCAAGGCGACAGGGCTAACCACTACAAAACCGTGAGGGCAGTACAATGAGCCCTTAAATGAAGCTTCACAAAATTAACCTTTTGGTAAAACTACTGGCTGGGAGCCCCGACACCTACATGAGGTTTCACCTCACCATCAATAATTCTCTCTCTCTCTCTCATACACACACACACACACACACACACACACACACACACACACACAAACACTGTACAGACAAACAGTACTATATATACTGTATATATCTTTTTTTTTCTTTCTTTTCTCTGTCAGTGCTTTCATTCATTTTATTCTCTCTGCATTCTTCTATTCTTCTTTGAGAAGAAGAAAAAGAAGAAGGAAAATAAGTGATCAACCTGTTTGAGCTCCTGCGCCTCCTCCTGACTAACTGCGCTCTCCTGAGCATGGAGCTGAACTGGAGTCAGATCTCCTGCAGGAAGCTGTACAGGAATGTCCGAGTATGAACCTGCTCCTACACACACACACACACACACACACACACACACACACACACAATCAGAGCATCAGTAAAGCAGAATCCCTGCAGTGAAATGTTACCGAGTAAAAAGTATACAGTGTGAGTGTCGCCATCGTGTGGACAAACTATGAATTACACAGTCTTTAACGAAACATTATTTCACGATTCAGAAATGTACTGTTTCTAATAAGTCCATATAAGGAATAAAATATTCGGGTCTTGTTAGTACCTTTAAATCATTTAACTTTAAAGCTAGGATCCATTAGCAAAACCACGTCAAAGTTGCACGTACCTGCGCCCCAGAACGCTGCGCTCGCTGGTGTGACATCATCACTGGGTGTGGCCTGGAACCCTGAGTAATCTCGAGCGAACTCCACCTTCTTCTTGTACTGCACTTCGAGGACGCACAGCGCCTCCGCCATCTTGGCCGACAGCAACCTGAAACACACGTCGGGTTTTCCGATGTGGCGCTGTCGCACACTGATATCACAAACGCCGTGCACACGGATCTCATCCACTTCCTGTTTGTGGAAGCGATGAACGAGACGCCCGTTTGTGTCGCGCACTTCCATGGCGGAAGCTAACAAAACCAAAGCGCCGGAATTCACATCTGCATTGTTCACGTCGCCGCCGCGATAAAACACGACTGGCACACTCAGGATCTCTTTAGACGATCTGGGGGAGGCTTCAGGGGGCGGAGCTTTGGATTCAGCTTTACCCGATTCTGATTGGCACTTCCTGTTCCAGGGGAACTTACCGAACGGCCACCAGGGCGGAGACTCCAGTTCCGTCAGCAACCTGAAAACACACACACACACACACACACACACACACACACACACACACACACACACGAGATTTTCAAATAACATCGCCGGTTGACACTGTGAATGTAGATTTGTTCCGATTGCCTGAAAGCGGGAGAGATAATCAGTGGAGAAGTACTTAAGTAGAACCCCTTTAGATACGCTTAACCATGAAAATCTCTTTTTGTCTGAATGGGGAAAGGTTCCTTCTTCCAAATCAACAGCCATCACAGGAACACATACCAGGATTTCTTGGTACTTTTCAGCTCTACCAGAAACTACTGGGCATGGAGCCCGGACCCTGGAGTAGAACCCCGTTTAAATATCATTAATCATAAAAGAAACCCATAAGGAAACATTTTTCATTTGTTTTCTTAAGTAAAAAAAGACTTAATCTCGCAAATTAAAAGCTATAAATACAACTGGAACTAGGGTCAATATTTCCGAACTTTACTACAGATCAGGAACTTGGACACAGAGTGCAGCTTGGAGTACTGAAGCCCTTCAGATATCATCATCAAGAGAAACAGTTTCATTAATATAAAAAGGTTTCCTTTTGTATCTTAAATACTGTTAGTACAACAAGCACCAGAACTACGTCCTGATCCAGTCTGGTACTTTTCTTAAAGACCAACAGGAACTACTGGGAGAGGAGCTCGGAGAGCTGAAGTAGAACCCTCTTTAGATATCATTAACCATCAAAAGAGGAACATGAGTAACCTTACTTTATAAAAAAGAAAATAGTTCCATCTTGCAAAGTAAAAGCTGCTGCTATAAAAGGAACCAGGTTTTTGGTAATCTTCAGAAGCATCATGAACTACTGCGGGTGAAGCTTGGAGATCTGATGTATGACCCTTTATATACAACTACCCATCAAAAGAACCCTATTTCATCATTAGAACTGATTCCACCTCGCCAATGAGAAGCTGTTACTTGGAACCGGGGACATCTCATCTTGTATTTTTCTACAAATCAGGAAGAGGTGGAGCTTGGTGTGTTTAAAGTGCTGTTTGGTCAAGCAGATGCAGATCGCGCTGCTGATTTGGTGCTTACTTGTCGGCCACCCCGAGGTCGGACTCCATCTTGTCGAGCTGGTGGATCATGTGGTGGAACTGCTCCCCCTGCTGGCTGAGCGCCCTGCCGGTGTGCGATAGTGTGTGCTGCGCATCGCTCACCATGCTGATGAGTCTCTGTCCACGGCTGAGCGGAGTGTGTGCGGCGTGTGTGTGCATGGCGAGCGTCTCCCTCCAGAAGTGCTGCAGGACGTGGAACACAGCGCCAGCGCTGGGCTTCAGGGAGGAGAACCAGTGTTTCTGGGCGTCGCGCTCCTGCAGGGTCACAGCGCTGAAGATGAAGCAGGATGACTCTGTGCTGATGTGTGTGACGCGTGACAGCGGGAGCAGGAGGACCCCACCTCCGTCTCCACCTGGGCTGAAGCGGACGGCGCTCGGGGTCAGAGTGAGGCGCCCGCTCGTCCAGCGCTTCTCGCCGTTAAGGTAGTAGGAACACGGCCAGCTGTGAACCGGAGGCTCGCCGTCCATCACGCTGGGAAAACCTCCACAACGTCAGGATCGATGGGAAGAAACCAGAATATGCAACTCCACCTCCTGGGGGAACCACACACACAAATGACTGTCTTAACCTTAATATTATAAACCTTCAAAAACTCAAAAGGTTCCATATAATTCCCTAAAGATAGAACATAAGATCTTAAGAGGAACCCTAAAACAAAAACAACCCTTACAGAAAGACAGAACTATCATACAGAAATCTCTTGGGGAAACCAGACAAACATGTTTCTTTACCAGAGAAGAAGAACCAAGTACCAAGCATAACCTGTTAATATGGTTGCTGATGTTTGGAAAGGGGGGGGGGGGCATGAATTACACCCCCCTCCCTCTCTGGAGGAACATGTAATACTTCTGTTTTAAACCTTCCAGAAAATGTTCCAAATAGAGCCTTCTACAAGATCAGGAGTCATTCTGGAACATTTGTAAGAAGGGTTCTGAACAGAAGCTGTAAAAAGACCTAGAACTATCTAAAGAATCCCTTTAAAAAAAAAACATTTTCTGTGAGTATAAATGGCGATGGTTGCAGTTTGAAGCATAGTTTGTTAAACCTTGTAGCCCTGTTTAGAAAGGCTTCTAGGGAGAATTATTGGGAAATTCCTCAAA
>JAQMYG010000001.1:821044-832034 GCA_030014215.1 Clariallabes teugelsi | reverse complement strand
AGGGCGACCCGGTCACGCTTCCACACGCAGTGTAAACTTTTCGCTCGTATAACACGCGTGTAGAGAAAAAGAAAAAAAAATAAGAAAACATGGCCACACTATCAGCCAACCAGCCAGAAAAGAGAAGATAAACAGGGGACAGGATGGGTCACTGCAAAAAACACACACACACACACACACACACACACACACACACACACACATACACACACACATACTTTTGCATATATTTTTTTAAACATGTCCCCTATGTCTTTCTCTCAGTATCGCAGGGAGCCTGGCCTACTCCTACATCACCTTCACTCAAGGGGGCGCCAGTGAGTCTGCACTACACATCACACTGAGTATTATCACCAATACACAGTAACAACATGGACACAGTCCCATCTCCACCACCCCCACCCCCCCGCTGCCCCCCTAAAACACACACACACACACACACATACACGCACTGTTTCCAGAGGGGACTAGAGCAGGGACATCCGATCAAGGTCCAACCTCCAGTTCTAAAAAAAAATTTAGGGTCAGGGGCAACTTTTGATCAGTAACGCAGAGCCTTAGTGTTTAAGCTGGCTCGTGGTAACAGAGGTAAGTAGATGAGTTCCAACCAACAACCAGGCTTCATTAGCTCCTCCAGGGGCGGAGTCAGCTCCTGTCATGATGGTGATGATCAGAGCTTCCACAGCTGAGTTCTTCAGGAGACCTACAGGTGACATCACAGAGGGATTGTCTGGTTCTCGTAGAGTCTGTGGCTCCGGGACACACACCCCGTCTCCGTGGTACGAGTAGCTCAGTGGTTAAGGTGTTGACCGGAAGGTTCCAGGTTCAAACCCCAGCACCACCATGCTAATGAAATAAAAATGTAAGTCGCTGTGGATAAGGGCGTCTGTCACATGCTGTAAAGTAAACGCCTTTCATTTACATTTATACTTGATATTAACACGCAGTAACCTATAAAGTCAGAGAAACACAACTCTCTCTCTCTCCCTCTCTGTTTCATTTCTTCTGATCTCATACACCGACTACATTGTCCTCGCTTCACAGAGGGAAGGCAAATCACGCACTGACGCAGTAATAGTCAGCAGGTGGCGATATTCCGATTTGTGAACCTCTGTGATGTAAACTGTATGTTACAGATCTCTGTGTTAGTGCACTAGATAGGCCATAGTGCTCATGTGTAGGGAATAAGTGAGAATGACTGATTGTCTCACTGTCTCTGTGTCTCTCTCTCTCAGCGAGTTCCTGATGAAGAGCACGGAGGAGTGTGAGAACCACGGACCTGCTTCCTGTGTGTGTGTTCAACTTTAATGATTTGTTTTAATTCTGTCGAACTTTTTTAAAAAAAGTGAACTGTAACCCGGTTTACAACGATGATCATCAGATTATTTTATCAGTATTATTTTCATAATTAGTTTCTGTGATTATTGCGTGAATCATGCAGAATCATACAGTAAAGCATACAGTTGATCTCTACCGCACACCTGAGGGCTCTCCTTAATGGGTGTGGTTTAATATGCTAATGAGTAGTTTGATTGACAGCCATATAGACCTTAGTGCCTTTTATTACACACTGACACACACACACACACACATGTCTTTATCTCAGACCCTACAGGAAGAACACTATTAGATGGAACAGGACCAGAACATCTCCACAGCTCTAAACCGGGATGTTCTTCAGCTGATCTCGGTTGTTTATGAACTTTACTGAGAGCTGTACAGGAACACTGGTCCTAAAGTGAAACAACCCTCCACATCTCTCCTTCACGGGGAACTCGTGTAACTCGTTAACACACTTCATTAATGAAGAACAAGTGCAGGAACACACACACACACCCACACACACACACCTTCTCTGTGCTCAGGGGTCAAGTGTTAAAGCACACGTCCACGACTGATTAACACTCAGGAGTTTAAATCTTTACAGTATCTGTATCGCCAAAAATGCATATAAATAATTAATCAAGAATCGATTAATTACTATTAATAATGTAACTGATTATTGACTATTGATTATTGCGTTTTAATGTTTTTATTTTGCATCATATTTCTCAGTACCTCACAGAGCTAAGAATTTCAAGAAGGCGCATCCTTGTTTTTAAATAACACAAGCTGTATTTTCAAAATTATTTTTATAATTAATCATAGTTCTGTATGTTTAAATAAAACTTAGGAAAATATGTCTCTTGCTTTGCTTAATTTCTATTGATTAATCTGATTATTGCAATATTCTGAGAGGTTTTTTGTAAAACCTCAATAATGTACCTCGTGTACACACTGTAGTTTTCTGCTGTGTGGTCCCATGGTTCCCAAACATGCCATTCTGTAACATATAGTCATAGCATTACAGCTGCTGGTGTGACCCCTGATGTTCTAGCGAACAGAACCTTAACGCTGTAGCATGGGACTGATGAGATCACGGGACTTTGGGGTTTGGGGAGACTCCAGTCGTGTTCCAGTGTGAAAAAAGTTTGCAGTGGAAGAACTGACACCTTTGAGATAAACTGAGATCCTGATCGAGTGTTGGTTCAGTCACGGGATTGGCCATTAGCTCATTATAGTTACATAAAGTAATGTAAAAGCAACCAGGAACCAGGTTCTTGAGTGCTGGAGGAAGAACCCAGTCAAGAACATGAGGTGAGATTGTTCTAAGAGCAAGATCCTGAGCTCGGAGCTCTCCAATACGCGTCTGTTAACGTTCCAGCTGAAATAGCAGGGTCTCACTGAAACTCCTTGTTTCACTTCTGTTTTAAACAAACTGTTGTACTGTCTTTAAATACAAATGAGCTACTAACCCCCTCGTGCCTTTGCCCCATTTGTGGAAGTGTGTTTTTTTTAATGCAGGAAACAAGAATTTGAGCCGGGGAGGGGCTATGCAAATCCACCCCAATACTTTTTTCCTTCTTGATTGGTATGATGTCATACTACCTTGATTGATGTAAAGGGCAAAAAAGGTAGAAGTGTTTAAATAAAACTTAAAATGGATTAATAGTTAATGTTTTGCATCATATTTCTCCATAGTTCACAGGTTTATACATTTGTTCGCCACAAAAGAACAACACTTTTGGCAGGGTGCAGTCATTTCACTGTGCAGTCATTTCACTGTTCCGTAAGGTACATGTGACAGATCATTAAATTAAATACTTCATCTTACCTCATTTTAGCTGACAGCGTGACAGCACTCTGTCCTCTGAATGTAGACAGGAAGCCCAGGGGTTTGTGGGTACCCATCTAGGCAATCCATTAATAAAAACACTTCTCTAACAAAAACAAATATATAAAGTCTTCACAGCTTGACATTTTCAGTGCATTTGTAAACTTTGTGGAATGCACTCATACACCCAATCACTGCTTACAAAATTTAGTACACTGTTAAACTAAAGCCTTTTTACTGACATGGGACACACAGCATTGTTGACTTAACTCCAAGTTCAGGAAAGGAAAAAGAAGAGGAGATAGATAAATAAATTTTAAAAAAGGGGGTGAGATTTTTACACAGTGAAGTTGCAAATCCCAAAAAGTGTCTGTGAGCTTCGGAAGCCGGCAAGGCCAAAATAATAAACAGAAATTCCCTCTAATTGGTCCCGAAGTAAAATACTGTACCTACAGGTACACCAGAAGAAAATAAGCAAAAATACAGAGAAACCAAATATGTACAAATCAAATGGCACCGACTTCCTACTAAACCACTATTTACAAAATATATACAAATATATACAAAATGAAGCAAACCAAATAATAAAAAAGTGAATGGTCATACACAAACGAATATCAAAGAGAGAAAATCACAAATAGTCTCAAAATCTAGAAAGAGGTCATACATAGTATATCTTTAACAACAATCAAAGTATAAACAGCAAAGCAAAGGCAAGTTCTGCGGCAGTGTAGATGGAAGGGGCTTAAGAAGGCTGTCAGGTCCCTTTTTCAACCAACAGTCAAGTAGAAGGCGGGATGAATGAGAGAAGAGCGCGTAAGCAACCAGCTGATTACAGTAAGGGATGAGCACACTGAAGTGGGTGTGACCGGGGTACAGGGGTAGCTCAGTGATTAAGGCTGAGCGGTTAAACTGCTCAGATGTATAATGAGATAAAAATATAATGTAAGTCGCTCTGCCAAATGCCTTAATGTAAACCCAACGAATTAAGGGAATGACACACCCAACCCATCACCAGCAAAGACACACGCAAAACAATGCTGTAACACAATGCTGTAACATGGTTCAAGTCAAACCGGCACTAAGTGTTCCCTTTATTTTTTTGAGTAGTATATATACAAACTCTGTATTCTATATACACTATTATGCAAAAGTTTAGGCACCCCTTGATAAATAACAGATTTTGGTGATTTTTTTATTGAAAACATGTTAACACAGTCTCTCTTGGAAATGGAAAAAATGCACAATATGTTCATCAAAACATTGATGCATAGTTACTTCTTATGCTATAAGATAAGCTGATGCATGGCAACAGCTGTCATCAGTAAATGCCAATTTCAAAGCTTTAAAAATACTTTGACTCTTCAAACCTTGTGCACACACTTGCGGACACTCAACAAACCATGGGTTCTTCTAAGCAGCTGTTTAAGACTCTGAAAGTTATTGATGCCCACAATGCAGGAGAAGGCTACAAGAAGAGAGCAAAGCGTTGTCAGCTTGCAGTTTCCACAGTGAGAAATGTAATTAAGAGATGGCAGTTCAGGTGAACTGTGGAGGTCAAGATAAGACCCCCATTAGACTGCAGAAAACCTGCAGGACGATTTAGCAGACTCAGGAGTCATGGTGCACCGTTCCAGAAGACCTTCATGGAAGAGTGAGCAGAAGAAAACCTTACCTGCGTCCCCATCATAAAATGCAACATCAGAAGTACAGTATGAAACAGAACATCTACAGAAGCCTGATGCATTTTGGAAACAAGTGCTGTGGACTGATAAAGTTAAAATAGAACTCTTTGGCCACAACTAGCAAAGGCATGTTTGAAGAAAAAAAAGAGCACCTTGACAACTATGAAGCATGGGGGTGCATCTATCATGCTGTGGGGTTGTGTTGCAGCCAGTGGCATAGGAAACATTGCACGGGTGGAGGGAAGAATGGATTCCACTAAATTCCAGCAAATTCTGAAAGCAAACATCACACTATGTGTACAACAGGACAATGATCCTAAACATACCTTGAAATCCACTATGGAATACCTAAGGAGACGCAAGCTGAAGGTTTTGGAACGGCCATCACAGTCTCCTGATTTAAACATCATTGAAAATTTATGGGTATATCTTAAAAGAGCTGTGCATGCCAGATGACCAAAGAACATTAAAGAACTAGAGGCCTTTTGCCAAGAAGAATGGGAGAAAAGCCCAAGTACAAGAATTGAAAGACTTTTAGCTGGCTATAAAAAGCCTGATATCCGCCAGAGGAGGTGTTACTAAGTACTGATTATGTAGGGTGCCCAAACTTTTGCACAGTGCCATAATAATGTTTTTATTTTTAATCTTTGTTAAAATATTGTGCTTTTTTTTTTTCATTTTTAAAGAAAGACTGTGTTAACATCTTCTCAATTTAAAAAATCACCAAAATCTGTTATTCATCAAGGGGTGCCCAAACTTTTGCATAAGACTATATGAACAAGCTATATTACGATTATCACATGGATCACATAAAACTCATATCATATAGATTCATGACACACAGACTAATATATTTCAAGTGTGTATTTCCTTTAATTTTGATGATTATGACATTCAGAAAAATGGAATATTACTTAAGGCCAATTAAAAAAAGATTTTTAAGACAAAGTATGAACATGTGTAGCACCCAATACTTGTTCAATACTCCCGTTGTTATGTGTATGGAGAGATGTTATAATGTTTATAAGAGCCCTAACGCAGGGCTTTAAAGGGGGTTCATTGAAATCGGAGCTTGTGAGAGTGCTTTTGATACGAATGGGAAGACTTTTCCGTTTGGAGATAGCGTGGGGTTATTAATTATGCATGTCGCTCTCTCTTTCTCTCTCTCTCTCACTGGTGGCTCTGGGAGACAGATGCTGCCTCTGTCTCTCAACTTTCCTCATGCTTGTCTTTTTTTTCCTTTCTTTTTTCTTTTCTTTGACCATGACACCTTACCGGTGCTACCTAAATAATCGCATGAAGTGCGGAGGTATCAGGGCCCTTAAATAGACACGCCGCCAGGTGCCACCAGACGCTGATTGACTTGCGGCGGCGTTGCCTGGCAACAGTGTGTCTACGCGACCCCTTGAAAACTTCTTGGTAGATGGCTACGCTGACCTTGGACCTGATAAAATACGGTGGACCAACATCAGTAGATGACATGGCTCCACAAACCACCACTGAGTGTGCAAACTTCACACTGGACCTCAAGCAACTTGGATTCTGTGTCCCACACCACCCACTTCTCCACTCCCTGCACTGACTTCCTATAGCTGCTGCATCAAATTCAAAACACTGATGCATGCCTACAAAGCTAAAAACAGCCCAGCATCTACTTACCTCTCAGCTCTAATCACACCCTGCACTGCACCACGTTGCCTCCGATTCTCCAGCACTGCTTGGCTGGTCCCAACAACTGCTCATCTGGTCCCTGGGGGATCGCATGCATCTAGACTGTTTTCTGTGCTGGAACCTAGATGGTGAAATTAACTTCCTCCACAGTAGATGTCTGTACAGCCAAGTCGGCTGTACCATATGGCAGTGACGTCAGGGAAGAAACCCTCCATAGATGTGATAACTTGGTGATTCAGTACATTCAGGTCGTCAACTGACTTCATTTTATTGCCCCATAACGTTGTTGAGTCTAGACCTGAGTAACTGATCAACTCCAGATCATAACACTGTCTCCAGAGGCTTGTACAGTGGACACTATGCATGATGGAGCATCGCTTCATGCGCTTCCCTTCTTACCTGGGATCTTTATGCTAAAGCCTTTTTTCTTTTGTCTGAGAGTTCTCATCAAATTGTGTTTGTGTGTGTGTGTGTGTGTGCGGAAACGCTTTTACTTTCACTATTAAACATAGCTTTGGTTTTTACTGGAATTTCTTTTTGTTTTACCATGCAACTTCACCAAGAGTTAAAGTGATCTCCCATGACACTCAGGATGTTCTTATCCCATTTCCACTCATTTTGATGTTTTCTTCACTATATGTAGGCCAATAATTGACCCTTCTGCAAGAGCAACTCTTCAGCCAGACAGTGTAGCTATACTTACCAAGAAATAAGACCATATGTGTCCTCTTTTATTTTGCAGCATTTAGACACTAATGCAGACTGCTGAATTAAGAGGAAATATTGCAGGAGGTTCTTTCAGTCTTTAGAAAACAATTAACTGAAGGTTGTAGCCAGAGCCAGACCTGACCATCCTGCGGCTCTAAGCAAACTCGGGGCTCCCTCCTACATGACCTGTAGACCATGTAAACCATTTGCCATTATCACACACGCACACCTACAACCTAGTTAATTTACCATTTAGCTTGACTTTTAATTCTATCCAAGGCATCAGGCCTATTCAAACTCACGTATTGGACTGTGAACTTGGATTTTCTGAAATTAGGATTGTTCTCCATCAGGACAGCTTCTCAGGTCAGACATTTTCCATAATCATGCTCCCGGACTGATTAATTAAAATCGTTGAGGCTCCTACACACACACATACAATATACTGGACTTTAGAAATTTTATACATTCACTTACACAATGAAAATATTGTATATAATTGTAAATATTGGTATCTGGTGTACTGCAGTGTCTATTTTCTTTGTACAATACACAATAGTTACTTCAGCGATTGAACCAAAAGTAGAACCGCGGTCCGTTCCTAGCTGTGAAAATTTATAAGTCAGAGATAACCTGTAATTATTTCAACAAGCAGGAACTTACCTCTTGAATAGTCTAGTTTGGTTTGTAAATGTGTTTTTTAACCTGAGATTTAAGAGAAAAATTTGAAAACGTTACCATGACTCATGACCAGAAACAGAAGCATAATAGTAATATGAATTATTGTGTATTGTGGTTCTGCGCTGACAAAAATGCGGTGTGAATCTGACATTAGTACAGTAACCACCAGCGCATGGGGGCAATCGCTCCACATTCACACCCGAGTCGCCTCATCTGGTGTTTTATGAACATAGCAGCGTACTCCGACATCAAAGGCAGGTGTGTTCATGGATCAAATACGTTTCATGATTACAATGTGTTTATGTTCGCTTAAAATAAAATGACAGAATGGCTAAACACACAGGAGTGAGCAGAAAATAAAAACAAGCGTACCAGTTTCTGTTTCGGACACACGTACAACAAAAAGTAAAAAACTAGAAAGTAGAGGTGAAAAACACGATGAGAAATTTTTTTAAAAATATAAAAAAGAGAAAAAAAATGAGACAGGACATGTTTGAGTCGGGAGACTGAGATTGTTTTCATTTTTCATCTCAAGGTCGTTTGTGTGCATCTCAAAAAAACAAAACTAACAAAAAAACAAACAAAAAAATCACAGATTTTGTTTTTAAAGGAAGTAAAAGGACAGAAACAGGAACACGTACAGAGCCGTTATCAAAAGTGTGATTCTGTACAAATCTGTACAAACCCCGGTGGAGCGACCTCATGTGGACAAACAGACAGAGAGAGAGAGAGACACATACACATGAGCACCTGTCTCTCACTCTCACCGTCTGGTCGCTCACCTGCAGAGTGTTTCACTTACAAAATATAAATATATCTCAGCGTAAAAAAATAATCAGGCAAACTCCGGTACAAATAGAATTAGACGTGTTCTGTGTAAAACCAGACGACGCTTCGCTAGCAGATGTCTCGTCCACGGCAGCTTTGGATCGTGACTAAACCTTACAATCAGGATCTGTTAAATAGCCCCGCCCCCTCTCATATGGATTTGGTATGGCCTTTGGTTTCCGCTCCATCAGCGGCTCAGTGCGTTTCAGCTCAGACGGCGGGGGATGGGTGAGGGGCGGGGTTTTGGGTTTACAAGTGTTCTGTAGTCTGGGAAAAGGACGGAGGGAGTCCGAGTCCGAGTCCATCTCGGCGTGGTGGACGCGCCGGTCCGAGTCCCGTCCTGCTTCAGCAGAACCGCTGAGGAGGCGGGTTCCCAGGGCGTGGACAGGGCGTCAGTCCTCCTTCACCTCAGACGAGTTCGTTTCCGCGTGGACGGGCGGGTCCGACTCAGTTCTGCACTTTTTACCCGGCCGCTCCGCGCTCTGGCTGTCCTGGGGACGCTTAAGCGTCCCGTTTCGCTCGCACCCATTGGAATCGGTTCCATCTGACTGCGGGTTCTCGTGTCTGCCGTCCGTGTCTGTGCTGGGGGCGGAGCCGTGTATGCCGAGACCTGCGGCGGGGAATATGGCCCATGTGTTAATCAGCTGAACATTTTATTAACGCGGCCATTAGAAAAAAAATAACTATGTTCATGCTCACCATTGTGGGCGGAGCCATCGTTTCTGTCTGACTGGTTAATAGAGGTAGGGGGCGTGGCTGCTCGACTCGACGCCGCACTCTCGGTTTCATCTAACAGCCGATCCATATAATCCCTAAAACAAACAAAAAAAACAGACACGCCTACTTATATCATTATAAAGCATTTTATAACACACCTGTAACCATGGCAACGATAACGGGGCACGTACGTGACGCCCGGGTGCAGGTTGTACTTCCTCTTGCCGAGGCGCGTTTGCTGAGCGAAAAAGTCGTACCGCTCGGATTTCTTCCACATGTAGTAGAAGGCCACGCACTCGCCCACGGACCGCGTCCTCACCTGGAACACACGTCGCCGCGTTGTTAGTGTCACCGCGTTCCATATACCGTAGCGGCGCGACGTACCTGACGCGGCGTCTTACCTTGTTGGCCTGGATGAGGTGGAAATCTTTCCCGTACGCCTTCAGGCCCTGTTCGAAGTGTCGACACTCCTCCTCCGTCCACACCGAGAGCTCTTCTGCAGAGGAGACACCGTCAGGACAGCCGCAGCAACGCTAACACACACAGCCACGCTCACTAGCACAGCGAGGACTTACCTCGGGTCGCTTTAACGTTAAACCTCAGTCTTCTCAGAGCTTCTTCTGTGTCAAAGTCACACTTCACTAGTTCATACAACGCCTGCACACACACACACACAAAATTACTGACACACGCTTCAAAATGCTTAATCACACGTGTCCGTCACCTCTGACGCAAGATTACCTGTTCGTTGTCTCTGATGTGCGAGCCCTCGGGTATGGCGTCGACCCCGGTCTCGTCCCCGGTGCGTTTACACGCCTCCGTCAGAAACTCCACCACCGTGTGCTCGGACAGGAACTCCGGGTTCCACAGCAGCTGGTCGTCGTTCTCGTACACTGAACACCGACAGGAGAACGTCAGAAGAGTCGAGAGAAGTGTGTGCGTGTGTGTTGTGTGCGCATGTTGTGTACCTCGTTCATTCTCTTTATATTTACAGAGTCCTGAAGGAGTTTCGGCTTGATACATCGATCCCACCATGATCTCCTGTTACACACACACACACACACACACACACACACACACACACACACACACAGAGATGACATGAGCAGTCATGACTCACACCTCAGTAAGGAGTAGGCAGGAGTATTAAAAACAGTGGGGCGTTTACTTTTTTCCAATCCTCTGAGGGAACGTAGTCCTCGTCCTCCTCAGATTCCTCGTCCACTTCATTATCTGGAAAGAGGCGGAGTTTCAATTCACATGACCGTCTGATGACACACACTCCAGGTATGCCAATATAAGTGTACAGAATAAAGGCAAATGGTATTGTAGGGTAGTGTACAGTACAGGTGAGTATTAATGTACAAATGAATATTATTAGTGTACAGATGAGTATTATAAGTACCTAGAATATTTTACTCCCTTTCAAGCGAGAGAACTAATTTCACTCATCTCCTCTTCAAAATTGTCAACCTGTATATTAGATCCTATACCGACACATTTTCTCAAGCAGATAGTTCCAGTAATAACAGAACCCCTGTTGAAA
>JAQMYG010000001.1:347037-361998 GCA_030014215.1 Clariallabes teugelsi | reverse complement strand
ACACACCCCACACAGATACACACCCCCAGACACACACACACACACACACACACACACACACACACACACACACCACACATACACACACACACACACCACACACTTACGCACATACACACACACACAGACACACACACTTACACACACACTTAACACACACACACATACACACATACCAGTGACCTGCTTACACACCACACTGGGGTTAAAGGGCTTATCTCTCTGTGTGTGTGTGTGTGTGTGTGTGTGTGTGTGTTTTGTCCCTGCAGACTTCACCCCATCCTAAACTGGAGAAGGCTGATATCCTGGAGCTGACGGTGAAACACATCAGACACACACAGCAGAGAGACGGTGAGATTTTCACAAAAACACTAATCATAATCACACATAATCATTTTTCATGAGTCTCAATAACAAGTGGTTTTATTATAGACAGACAGCTGTTTAGTGCCAATCCTGTGAGTTTTCATCACACTGTGTGTGTGTGTGTGTGTGTGTGTGTGTGTGTGTGTGTGTGTGTGTGTGTGTGGAAATGCTCTACCGTCTCCAGTGGCCTCCACGGTCCCTAGTTGGACTACAGAGGTTCCTAGATAAATAACTAGCATAAATGTTTCCAGTATGGAATGTTGAAGTTATCAGACAGTGAGTGTGAAGGTTTGCACTGTAGAGAAGATCACTCGTTAACCGTCAGTCCACTGAAACGCTTCTTGTCCTCCGTACAGCGCTGGCGAGCTACGGCGCGGGATTCAGCGCCTGCGCATGTGACGTCGCACACTTCCTGGCCAGGTGTGAGTGTGTGAGCAGTGTAATGAGGATGCGTTTGCTGGCACACCTGGCCAGGTGTTTATCAGAGATGCACCTTGTCTCTCCGTCCCCCGGTGCAGTGTCCACATCGTCTTCAGAGCTCGGAAACTACAAACACAGAACCGGACTGCTCCCAGGAGTCAGGTCCAGCAGTGTCTCCAGGGACATACTGATGAACAGTGGCCTGTCTCCTCCTTTAGTGTCCAGGGTGGTGCGTGTCCGTGTCAGAGGACAGCTCTGGAGGCCGTGGTAGGAAAACCAGTCTAACCTACAACACACAAGGCTGACTCCACCCACTGGACTTGATTCAATCCCACTTGTGTAGGCGGAGCTTAATCATCTCCAGCTCCACCCTCTGGATTTTTGGTTCTGTACTTGCCCTTGGACAAGTGCACACCTGCATTACAAAACCAAACTGCCAGCATTTTAGAAACCAGCAATAAAGAAACTTAAGAGCAACACGACCCTGTTGTTAGGAACTTAAATGTAAATTATATTCTGATTTCTGCAAAGCTGCCAAGTGTACATTATTAGAGCACTAAATAAAGACTTCTGAGTTGAGCTTAATGATGGTTTGTCTCTGTATATGCTGAATTTTATACCTTTATTATTTTTTATTTTACCCTAAGTCATTTTAGGAAACAAGCTCCTAATACAGTTCATAAGCTAATGAAAAGATTTTTCTTGATTAAACACATTAAAGCAATTTCTCTCTGGGATTAATAAAGTTCTTCGAACCTTGAATGTTTAGTCTTATTTAAGAGACAGTGTCCATGACACCTTTGTGAGCAAAAACATTCAGTTTTCATTGATGTTGGTTTATTAAGGTTTTTCTTATTATAAGTTTAAGTTACAAAAATAGTAAACATTTTATTTTATTATACACTGTTTAAATAAATATTTTTGTAATATCTAGTGGGGTGATTAAGGTTGATAAAAACAACAATGAAATAAAATAATGCTTTTTATTGTAAAAAAAAATACATACTTTTTATTTTATAACATTTTTAAAAAATTTTCAACAAATTCCCAGAGCTCAGCTAAATTGAACTCAACATCAACAAAATGATAAAAAATACTAGAATGTTTTTTCCATGAAAGGTGAATTAGTTTATATTTTATTAAATTATATACTTTAATTATTAAGGACAGAGTATTGTGCTGATATTATTATTATTATTAGGGCCCAAGCACTATAGGGTGTGTAGGACCCTCTTGTTTTCCTAAGAATTATTAATTAAATTTTTCCCACTCGTTTGGACTTTTTGGAGCTCTGAACATGACAGTGAGGTCACATTACTCACACGGCCTCCACAGTCACCTGATCTCAGTCCAGTACAGCGCCCTGGGGGACGCGGTGGAACGAGAGAGCCGCATCATGGACGCTTTGCCGACAAATCTGCAGTGCCTGCGTGATCATGTCATGTCAATATGGAGCAAAATCTTTAAGAAGTGTTTCCAGACTGTGTTGAATCTATGCCATAAAGCAGCTCTAAAGGCTAAAGCGGTCCAACCCAGTAGGTGTCCATTAGGAAGGTGTTCCTTATGAAGTGGCCGATATCCTTTAGTATGTAAAATGTGGAATGTGGACCGGTCATGTGTTCAGGGGGACTCGTACGTTGAAACCTGTCCCTGACTTCATTTCTCTAGCATGCACGTCACCACAGCCATATTTTCCAAATTTATATTTTCACATTCATTCTTAAAATCAACATTTCAGTTCGTTCATTGTGTTCAGGGGGACTCGTACGTTGAAACCTGTCCCTGACTTCATTTCTCTAGCATGCACGTCACCACAGCCATATTTTCCAAATTTACATTTTCACATTCATTCTTAAAATCAACATTTCAGTTCGTTCATTGTCGTGTGTCTGTTAGCTTTTCTGATAATGTCACTGCCATCTCTGCCATCAGCTTGCATTAGTTTCTAGCCGTAGTCTAACGATAGCCATAGTATTCATATTCTCGTTTCTTGAGTTGTTTACACTTGCATCTGTCCTTGCATCCTGTCTCAACTCCCTTCGTGACGAGACTTTAATAAGCATAATAAACCATTCAGTTAAACAGTATAATGACTCATGACTTCTCAGGGAGTTTTTCCTTGCCACCGTCGCCTTTGGCTTGCTCTTTAGGGAGAAACTGGCAATGTTTTATTTTTATTTAAAGAACTGAAATTTTTGTACTATTTGGCAACAAGGTGTGCTGTTAGAAGTACTCTACAAATAAACTTTAATTTATCTCCACAATGAGGGTATTTAAAGCTAATTCAATTTCAAACCCAACAACATCTAAGGTCACATGTATCTTAGTTGTTGTGCTACAACTATGTATTACCTTTTTCAGCAAAATAACTTCAACATGCACAATTATCACTTTTTAAACTCACAAATATTATATCCACTTCAATCATAAACATGTAAATTCCTTAACCTCTGATTATTCTTGTGGCAGTGTCACAAAATAAAAACAGATGACGCCAAATGAGTTGAAACTGTTTATTTTGTATTACTTATGTTCTGTTAGCACAAAGTGTTTTAAAATTTTCATGTTCTACTTTATAAAATTATTTACTCTAGCAATTTTTTTTTATTATTTAATAATATGAAATTGTTCAATCAAGTCTGAAAATAACACAATGTACAGATATATGCTGATACATGTGAATGATCATTTTAAGGTACATTGCTCCCCTTACATGATGTAAAAATCTCCTGGTTTCAAAAACAGGAAAGAAAGAGTAGCACCTAAAAATGGTGTATGATGTATGATAATCAGAGACACCCGCAAATAAAACTGATTAGGTAAGTGATAACATGAATAATATTCCCAAACCCTATTTTAGTCTAATAGTTTTTAATATGTATATGAAAAATAAGTAGTTTGTATGAAAAAGAATTGACCACCATAGATGCAGGTTTAAAAGTGTTAAGGACGGGACATAAAAGAGCTAGAAGTGAAAGAGGAAGTGTAAGTGGAGCTGGAGGAGTAATCCACGCTGCCTCTGCGTGATCCACTCCTGGATCCGGATCTAGATCCAGTGCGGGAACTTGATCCAGACCCGACATTATAGGGGCTGCTGATACCCTTGGTGGACACAGATGTGGCTTGGAGCATTTTCATTCCATTGTTCTCCTCCACCATGCTGTTATCCATTGCCTCTTTATATGAAATCTTCAGCTTTGTTTTAGGACAGGTCAGGGTCTTCATGTAGTTCCTGGTGTCCTGCAGCTTCTGGGCTCCTTTACCATCAAGCCATCCTCTTCGAATGGCTTCTTCGATACTGACTCGCTTACCACTTCCTGGTTCCAGCAGTCCCCCGGTCAGGTACTGGAATTCCAGAAACCTCTGCCCAGCCTCATATGGCAACCATGTCTCTTTAATGGCCTCTGCAGCAGACATTTTCCTTTTGGTCTTAAAATCCTCAAATCCAGTGTAAGCTTTGTAAGCTGATTTGAGCTTGTTGGCCATTTCCTCATCAATGATGCTCTGAACTACAGCATTCTGCAGATTGAGCCTTTTACCAGTGGAAGGGTTGATGATGCCTCCAGTGCACGCCTGGGCCTCTAGGAGCCTCTGGGCCGTGATCGTGTCGACTATTCCACGGCGCTGAGCTTCAGTGATTGTGATCTTCTCCAAAGTTTCACTGTCAAAAATGGCTGCCACCGGGCTCTGGTCATCCAGTATATCAGACGGAGGGGAGAGTGTGATTGAAACATTGGCAAAGCGTTGGCGGACTGTTGGAGAAGACGGTGTGACATCAGTCGGGCTACTGCAGGTTGTAAAATCTTCTGGAATGCTGGTGCAGATGGAAAGCTCGGAACCTGCGGCTTTGCTCGAAAAAAGATTAGCAAACTGGGTGAGTGTGAGGGTTCCTGAGCGGTACTGGTCTAAGGCACTTTTCTGAATAATGCCCCTGTCCAGGGAGTCCTGGACATCATATTGTGTACCTGTTTTGCGGTCAACGATAACTAGCCGAGTCTTGCCAGCTGAATCTGTGATGGTGATCTCCTCCCACTCGCATTCTTGTTCTGAAAGATTCAGAAATGTGTCGTAGTCAATCAGCTCCCTATGATAAGCCTCACGAACAGACATCTCTTTGCCTGTCTCGGGGTCTACAATCACCACTCTCCTCTTGCGAAGAGTGTTCTTTTGACTCGACTGCTGCTTGTTCTTGTTCTTGTCGTTTAGAGGCAGCAGGAGCAGACCAGTCTTGGGATCTGATATACATCTCTTCTGCAGCTGCAGATAAGTCAGGTTTTCATGAGTGTTTGGGTCAAAAAAGCCTTTTGTGTCATCACCTTCATATGTCAGAACATCATTCATCTCGCGGTCAAAGTAACCTCTACGGTAAGCCACGTCCACATCAATGCGATGGCTCTCTTTAGGATCAATAATGCCACCACTGGCTATTTGAGCCTCCAGGAGCCTAATGCCATGCCCCTTTTCAATAAGCTCTTTCTCAATAGCTTGAAAGAGTGAGATGAGCTGCCCTGTACCAGGATCATGGTATCCAGTGACAGCCTTCTCAGCAGACAGCAGTTTATCTTTATATTCTTTACCTACTAGACCTCTCTTCCATGCATCCTCCACTGTCAAGTAAGCATTATTGACTGGATCAATCATGAAGCCTGATGCAGCTTGTGCTTCCAGAAGCTCCAAAGTTGTTCCTCGACGGAGAAGATTTTCTTTCATGGCCTGGTAGAAGGGCAGGACCCTATCCTGAGCCTCATCATAAATTCCAGCAATGCAGCCAGAGCCAGATAGGTAATTTTTTAGCCTATTTTCAATATCTTTTGCTGTGAGCACGCCTTGTTTCACTTTGTCCAAATCTCCCTTATTAATCAGGTTGGAATTTACAAGCTCTGTGAGTGAGACTTGGCCACGTAATCCCTGCACGTGCCCGGAGTTTGATGAGTCAATTGTAACAGCTTTCTCATCTGTCTGAGTCTGCTTAGTGAAGGCACTTGGACGTTGCTGCAGCTTCTTCAGCTCTCTTTCTAGAGCCTCTCGCTTGCGAGTGAGTTCAGACACTTCGTACTCGGACGTCTGTAGTCGAGACCGGTATCGTTCCTCCACGCTTCTGAGCTCAGCAGTCAGTTTCACGAGGTCATTGTGCAGTGAAGACCTGTCCCTCTCTGCCTTGTCTTTATCTGCCTGGCACTGTCTAATCTGACCATCCTTTAACTCATATTGGCTTTTCCAGTAGTTAAAATCCTTACTCATTTTGTCAAGTTCTTCTTGGAGGCGCTGCTTCAGACGCATTTCATTTTCTAGTGACATCTTGATGCGATTTAGCTCTTCTTCAGAGCGCTGTTGCTTTCCTTTGTCCATTTCAAGGAGCCTAAGTTTGGCCAGAAGACTATCTTTTTCTTGTTGGATCACTGTGTATTTTGTCTGAGACTCGTGGATCGTCAGAGATGTCTAGAGAAAAAACAAAACAAAACAAGAACATAATATTATTATACATTTAACTACTTACACCATGATGTAAACAAACACACTGCTAAGCATGAAGAATGAAAGCAGAAGCATGAGGCATGGAATACATTTAAGAGTCTTGGTAAAGTGGGTGATCTGGTTACAGCAGGGTGATAAAGTAAAGTGCAAAAGCGTTAATCAGCAAAAGCAGCATTTACAGGAATTTGGTGGATTTGATAATGTAATTTATCCACAAAAATACCTCCGTATATTGCTTTTGGATTTTGGCTATTTCCGCCTTTAAATTTTCTCTCTCTTTTGACAGCTCATTAATCTGGACCTGGAGATCTAGCCCTCTCTTATTTGAGCTCTGAAGCTGGAGCTGTATGGCCGACAGTTGGGCCATATGTTCACTCTCATTGCTGTTTTTGTTGCTCCGTACGTCATCCCGTTCCTGGCGTACACTTCTCAGCTCCTCATCTAGCTTCAGCCTTTCTTTGGTGAGATTTTGAGTAAGACTCTTGAGCTTCTCAATTTCACTCATGCTTTCATTCAGCCCTCTACTCTTCTCCTCTATGGTCTTGGACAGAGACTCATTGCGCAGGTTGACCTCCCGGACACGCGCCTGCTCTTGAATCAGCTGCTGCTGCAAGGCTTTCAGTTCTGCTCCCAGCCTGGTAAGCTGCTCAGAGGTTACCATGTGTTCCTTCTGACATCTGTCCAGCTCCTCCTGGACACGACGGAAGTCCTGTTCATGCTTCCGGCTGCTGGAACTCTCTTGCTCTTTATGAACATGGAGAGTGTTAATGGTAGATGTGTACTCTCTGCACAACTGGTTCACCCTTTCCAGCTCAGATTCTATTCTCTTTCTTCTTGTAAGTTCATCCTGGTTGCCTTTTTTCTCTTTCTCCAGCTCAGCCTCAAGATTATCTACCATGACCTGCAAATCTTTAATGCGAGTCTGCAGCCTGGTAGCGCTCTGTTCCACTTTACCTTTTTCACTTGCTTGCTTTGCCAGCTCGACACGAATAAGGTTTGCCTCTTGTTCTGTGATTTTTAGCTTGTTAATGATTTCCAAGGAGGAAGTGTGTTTTGCAAGCAAGTCTGCCTCTGACTGTCGAAGTCTTTGGTTCTCTTGTTCCAGAGCTTTTCTCTTCCGTGTCTCCTCATCCAGCCTCTGATTAAGGGTCGAAATCTGTCTGCCATTTTCTTGCATTTTGTTGGTGGCCTGTGTGAGTTCGTTCTTGTACCTGGTCTCAAGTTCAGTTCTCTCTCGTGTGATGGTTTGAACATGTATCTCTAGCTCCTTTCGCTTCCTGTTCTCCTCTGTTCCTGAGGATCTTTGTTGGTGTGCTTCCTGTTCAGCCCTCTTTCTAGCGTCTTCCATTTGGCTCATTGACAACTGAAGCCTCCTGAGCTCCTCTTCAAGATTCTGTTTATCTTTCATGAGACTATCCAGCTGCAGCTTCAGGGTAGCACTGTCCTCCTCCTTTTGCTGCGTTGCCATTAGCATGGTGGTTTTTGTCACGTGGATCTCGGACTCATATGTTTGTTTTAGAGTACTGATCTCCTGGTTCAACTGGTTTCTTACCTTAGAGGATTCAGATTCCGCTGCTTGGCGCCTGGAGGTCTCATCCTCCAGCTGCCTCTTCATGCGCTCAATCTCCCGCTCCTTGTCCTTGATGGCCTTTTCAAAGTCTATCTTGGACCAGTTAAGCTCATCCAGCTCTTTCTGTCTCTTGCGGATGACATTCTCGAACTCCTGTTGTTGGCTGGTGTAACGCTCCTCAGCCAGCCTGCGACTACGTTTCTCCTCTTCAATAAGCAGGGTAAGCCTTGCCACCTGATCATTTAGGTCTTTTAGCTGATTTTGGGTGCTGTCCAGGTTGTCCCTAGCTGCATTGTATCTCATAGCCTCGGTGCTCTTCACTTCCTGCATAGAGATTAGTTGTTCCTTAGATTGAGAGAGCTCTAGTTTGTAACGGGCCAAGACGTCCTCCAGGGACTTGTTCTTCTGTGAGCCATCCTGCAGATTGTCCCTCAGACGCTTTAGTTCTTCCTCCAAAAGGTCAATTTTAGTGTTTCGAATCTGAAAAGAAGGGAACACATTGCAGGTGAACATGTTTGGTGTTAGGTAAATGTAACCATAACTATACATCAATTATTATGATGTCATTCCTCTTTTGTCTACAACATTGATTATTTCCCTGTAAAAATGCTTTATTAAAAACACAGCCCATGACTCAAACACCCACCTTTAGCTCCTCCATGCTCCTCTGCAGCTCACCAAGAAACTTGTAGTAGTCAGTCGAGCGAGTCAGTAGCTCGATATAACGAGTCTGAATATCTGTAGCCTGATGTGGAAAAGAAAGAAGGACAATCAGAACAATAAAATGAGTCTTATCGAGTCCTGTAGAAATAAACCTCAACCAGCACGCTGAAAGCCTTTAACCCTGCAGGCACATTAGCAGGTGTGTGTCAGTAAACACTGAAGGTAAATTTAATTAAATGAACTAATGCACTAATTTGTGTGAATGTGGGT
Organism: Clariallabes teugelsi; assembly: GCA_030014215.1. Lineage (NCBI taxonomy): Eukaryota > Metazoa > Chordata > Actinopteri > Siluriformes > Clariidae > Clariallabes > Clariallabes teugelsi. The sequence goes on along the minus strand of JAQMYG010000001.1, from coordinate 353,234 downwards.
AACTGACATTTTCTCAAACACAAACGTTTTTTTTTGTTTGTACAGAACTGTACACAACACATGCTACAGTGCCATATCTAATTTGCATACAATCGAGAAATTTAAATCTCGTTAATTAACGCTGCACATGTATGTAAATGAAAATGACTAATATTCAGTGTTTACAGACTGTCTGAAAAGTGCTGCTCCATCTGAAAAGTACAATTAAAATAACCTGTGTCTGATTGTTAAGTGTTGTCCAACTTGTATGTTTCTACATATTTTGTTTCTTTTCTTATAAAATATGACATGAAAATGCGTTTTATTCCAACTGTAATGGCAACATTGATAACTGTCTGCCATTTGCATCCACACATAAGGAGTGTTGTGTCCCGTATACGAAGCAGGCCAATCACACCACATGTATCTGAGTCCCTTGGGCCTTGGCCTTGAGTTCCTTAAGTTAAATGTTAATATGAACATTTGCATATCAATCAAAAAATTGTGAACTGCAGGACTTAATTCTACACAATGTAATCGCCTTGGAGTGCTTTTTTTTATTGACATGCGCATAAACCCTACAGGAGTTTCGTAAACAGATGAATGGAATGAATGTAAGATGAAGAACTTTGCAGAAGTGTTACTTTTTACATCAGTATTGTTGTAATAATTCAGTTAATAAATAAATAACTTTTATGACAGTTAATATTTTGAGTAAAGGTTTGCTGAAATAAACTTACAGGTTTAAACAGAATTGAGGTGGTGAATATTTTTAGATCTGGTATTTATTAGATAATTCATTTGAAATGAATTAACATTTCAACCAGCATCTGTCCGAACATCTGGCTAAAAAACTCTTTTCCATACATCACGTATATGTACAGCATTGTTAGCTAGTGAAGTGTAGCTACCCCTGGCTAACACCTGGGTTTGGGTCATGGTTATGTGGACGAGTCTGAGCCGTGTACCTCCTGGTTGACAACAGTAGCTGGAGACTGAAGCATGGTTCTCTTGATGGGAATGTTGAGCAGCGTTTCCAAGCCGGCACTGTAGGACGCCAGCTCCAGCTCGTAATCCTGATCAGGAGATGAAGTCAATACATATGTTCTGTAAGGTGTAACAGGATGTGTGTGTGTGTGTGTGTGTGTGTGTGTACCTTTATGGAGGCAGCACAGGTGCTTGCTTCCTTCTGCACTTCATCCACTTTTTCCTTCTTTCCCTTGATCTCAGAGTGAAGCGTCTGCCACACACACAGCAATACAGTCATTTAGAGAGAGAGAGTGTGTGTGTGTGTGTGTGTGTGTGTGTGTGTGTGTGTGTGTGTGTGTGTGTGAGACTGACCTTGTGTTGGTTGAGATGGTCGTTCAGGTCTTGCACAGAATTCAGCTTGTAGGTCTGCAGTGTGTCCAGGCGACGACTCGACTGGTCGATCCACTGGTCAACATTTGAGCTGGTCTGTTTGTACTGGCCCACCTGCTTCTCCTGTTTCTCCAGATCACCCAGCCTGACACACACACATTGATCATGAAGCTCTGTTCCAGATGGTATCATGTGCCACACTGTGTGTACAGGTGAGGATGCGTCTGCTCTCTCTCTCTCTCACCTGGTGTTGATCTGGATGTCGATGCGATCCCAGCGTTTTTTCATCTGGTCCACCACTTCGGAGAACTTGGCCAAGTCCACGTCACACTGGTGGAAGCTTTGATCGATCTGTGAATTGGCCTGAACAGCCTGATCCAGGTCTTTTTCCATTGCACGCAGAACCTCCTTCCTCTGCTCCAGGTCTATCTTCATGTTCTGTACAGGAGTGAGATGTTCTGGTCAATCGCGTTTATGACACAGAGACCTTCCTCCTGTCCCTCCAACGTACTTCAATGTTAAAATGTGGAGCTCCTATACAAAATCTATAAATGTTGTCAGGTGTGTGTGTGTGGTGTATGCGTGTGTGTGTATCCACCTTGAGTGTTTTACGGTAGCCCTGCAGTTCACTAATGTCCAGAGAGCTTGTCTCTTTCTCCGTCAGTCGAGCTTCATGAACTTTAATAATGTCCTCAGCACGAATGAGGCCCTGCATGAGACTTCTCAGAGCAGAGAGTCTGCAACACACACACACACACACATGACATTAAAAACCTATATTAACATGCTCAAAAAAAGACATGGAGAAACACAAGAAGAATGTAAGGGTAGAATGTAAAAAAGTAGAGTTTATGAGGTACAACGTGGACATCACTGTCCTGAGTGGGACCAGCTTCTCCTGGAAAAGACATCCTGCTGGTGGACATTCGTGAAGTAGTACTGCCAACAATGAATGCACCTGTAACCCTGACCGAACCTCAGTGAAAGACTGCTGTCTTTCAGAATCCCTTTAAGCAACAAAAATGTCTCATTGTGTATGCACTAAGCTTTAACATTTATGAATGAGATTGTTCCTATCAGTCACTGGATGGAAGAACTTTTCCAAATCCTCTCGTTTGGTTCTTTATGGAGTGCCTGATGGGCATGGTGCTGGCCAGGCAAAGTCACATGACATAAAACTTCTCACTCTCTATTCTCAACCTGACCCGGCCATCCTAAAGTGGCACTTAACTGACTAAATCATAGTGTGGTGCGAGGACTTTACTGATGTCCTCATAACCAAAGCGTTGAGAGTGCAAATTCCACAAGTCAATGTGAACATCTCTCAGATTGCATAGAGCAGCAAGAAGAGACTTCATTTTCCCTGACTAAGGAAAGGCGGCTGGGGACACACCCTAGATGAAATGAAGCAAGAATGAACCATGTTTAACCTCAGTGACTAAAAATAAACAGTGATACTCCATAAACTCTGAGCTGTGTGAGGACACACCACTAATAACTGACTATAGGGCCAAAAAAACAAAACAAAATCAGGACTGATTTGATGAGAACTCTGAGACCATGGACAATGTGCTCATGGAAGGAAACTCATAAGGAAGTTAACAAAAATGCATAAAACCAGCCAGCCTCCTTCCTAGAGGTTCTAACAGCTTTCAGTTCACTCAAAGACCATAAGGCTGCTTTTACACCAGGTATGATTGTGTCCCCTCTACTCAGTCCTTCTCCAAAGCTTTCGCATTAGTAATATTGCTACTGTACCTGAGGACAGTTGTCTATCTACACTCCTCGATACAGCAGGTGTCAGTATGAACCTAGTTGGTTTATTGAAATTCACAGATAAACACAAAGAGAAGAAGAGTACAAGGAAGTTGACCTTCAACTCTGTGCCCAATATTATTGATATTTGTGGAGGAAATGTCAACAGCTGGAGGATTTTGGGGGAAATGTCAACTACCGACTGCCTTCCTACTTCATCAGCTCTGGCTGTACAGTTCAGAGGATGATATTGGTCGAATAAGCAGATATGAGAAATAGACATCTCTATGACGTTGTGGTCTAAACAGCAGTTAATTTCCGTGACCAGGTATGGTATCTGATTTGAACTGTGCCCAAGGACACCAAACCGTGCTCAAGTGGACTCATGATTGGTACAATAAAGTATGGAGGTTTCACACTAAACAAACATACCCGAGTAGTAGTGATGGCACCTGAGTTACTCAAGCAGAACGGGCATCTTGGTCCAATAATTAAGTCCAAGAAAGATGAAAGGAGTCACAGTCTGTGCTGCAGAAAACTTGTGCAGTGTTGAAAACCTGGATACTGGTTCTGCTAATCGTAACCTTGGTCTATCTTTCACCTCAAGCTAGAAAAACCACACCAAATGAGAGTACTACTCCTACTACTACTCCTACACCTACTCCTACACCTACTACTACTCCTACACCAACTACTACTCCTACTCCTACACCTACTACTACTCCTACTACTACACCTACTACTACTACTCCTACACCTACTACTACTCCTACACCTACTACTACTCCTACACCTACTACTACTCCTACTACTACACCTACTACTACTCCTACACCTACTACTACTACTCCTACACCTACTACTACTCCTACTCCTACTACTACTCCTACTACTACTCCTACACGTACTACTACTACTACTCCTACACCTACTACTACTCCTACTACTACTCCTACACCTACTCCTACACCTACTACTACTCCTACTACTACTCCTACACCTCCTACTACTCCTACTACCACACCTACTACTACACCTACTACCACTCCTACTACTACTCCTACTACCACTCCTACTACTACACCTACTACTACTCCTATTACTACTCCTACTACCACTCCTACTACCACTCCTACTACTACACCTACTACTACTCCTACTACTACTCCTACTACTACTCCTACTACTACACCTACTACTACTCCTACTACCACTCCTACTACCACTCCTACTACCACTCCTACTACTACTCCTACTACTACACCTACTACTACACCTACTACTACACCTACTCCTACTACCACTCCTACTCCTACTCCTACTACCACTTATACACGTGCCAGATCGAGTGCAGGACAGACGTAGATGTGATTATGACTCAATTATTATATGAGTCTGTGTGTGTATACCTCTGTAGATAAAAGCTGGAGAAGCTCTCCAGGCTGCCAAGTTTTTGGTTGATGAGATCGAGTTCAGCTCTGAGGAATTTGGCCTGACCTGGGTCAGCGGTCGCTTCCTGCTTTATCACCAACTCTCTCAGGCGCAGGTACTCATCACGGATCGAGCCCAGGTCAGTGTGGACACCCTGACACACACACAAATGTTTTTACACTTTCTGTTTCCTGGGATAAAACAGTGTGTGTGTGTGTGTGTGTGTGTGTACCTGCAGCAGCTGCAGTCTCTGTGTACACTCCTTCACACTGTTATCTCTCAGCGGGACATGTAGGTGTTGGCTCAGGCCACTCTCGGCCACCTCCAGTCTGCGCCGCAGAGTGTGTGTGAGCGAGAGCAGGTCCTGTGTGGTTTGTCTGGACCTCTGGTCCTGTGCTGTTTGTCTGGACCACTGGTCCTGTGTTGTTTGTCTGGACCTCTGGTCCAGTGTTGTTTGTCTGGACCTCTGGTCCAGTGTTGTTTGTCTGAACTCTGATGAAGAATCCGTCTCCACAGATTCGCCTGGTGAAGGCTTCGTTGACTTCGTTGGCTCCTGGCCAAGGCTTCGACTTGAACTAGTAGTTTGTTCCACCACTACTTGTTTAGTTTGAGATGGTATCCCAGCTAGACACAAAACACACACATACATGTTTACGCTGTGACCTACATGGTACCGAAGCGTGCGTGCGTGTCTGTGTGTGTGTGTGTGTGTGTGTGTGTGTGTGTGTGTGTGTGCTTACCAACGCCAGGCTGTATATTGATGATCATGTTGTCGTAGCGTGACTGTGCACCACTGTACTCTGCCTCCATCTTTCTTTTGTCCGCATCTTCGAACATTTTAGACTGCTGAGAGAGACGCCGAAACTCCTCGTAGTGGTACTCCAGGCTCTTAATGATGTTCCGGTACTCCTCAGGCCTCATAGTAGACAACTAACACACACACACACATACACACACACTGGATTACACATTACATACACACCTACAGAACCATCTAATCCAGTAGTTCTTGCACTTCCTGCAACTTCATGCACTGATGAGTGATAGGAAAAGGAAGTGGGTGTGTCTCAGGGTGCTAACAGAACTGGAGAGCTCTGAATGATCACGCCCTCTAACACTACACTTGGTATTGGATATTAGCACTGCTCCTTTTGTGATTTCACAAAATGATTAACACTTAAAAGCCTTAAGAAGGTTCCTGCAGAGGCAACAAGACATCATGAGTTTGAATCATCGTGGGAATGCGATAGAGAGGATCATGGGTGTCTGTAAGCTCGCACAGGCATCAGTGGGCAGACAGTGATCTCCTCTGAGTGTGTTACAGCTAACGAGCTGAGAGTCAGAGAAAGACCATGGGTCCCGTGTGCACTAATGTTTAGTGTCTGATTTGTTACAAGCAGCTAAACTTCTTACGGGTTTGAAAGTATAACAAAATATTAAAAGTATCTAATGAAGACAGTAATGCTGTGTAACTTGTGTCGTTGAGTATTTAAACATCATGTCTCATACAAAGTGATGATCTTTTTTGTCCTTCCAGTCTTCTGCTCCACATTCCAGTCCAGTGGGTGGCAGCACTGCACCAATTCAATTCAATTAAATTCAATTTTATTTATATAGCGCTTTTAACAATGGACATTGTCTCAAAGCAGCTTCACAAAATGAAAGAAAAGAAA